>MU228295.1:455036-501139 GCA_018584345.1 Thuja plicata
AACTCCTTGTTTTGGGATTTCATTTGAATATGCTAACCCTTGCTTGAATTTTATTGCTTTGTTGGCTAATCTTAATGGTTTGCATGTTTTAGTGTTGTCTCTTGCAGGTAGGTTTTTATCACATACAGGCTTAGGGTAGGCTTAGGGTAGGCTTAGGATAGGTCTCTAGATTAGATTAATAGGTTTCTAGCTAGGGTTTAGATTATAATTCAAATTAGATTTGATTAAATCATAGTTTAGAAGAATTAGGGATTTGGAGGAATTTTAATAAATATAAATTTATAAAAAGGGGATTTTGTGAGACAAATGTATTTAAATAAAAATACATTAGAATAGTATTTAAACCACTGATAAATACCAACTATGAAACTATTTAATTGATTAAATTAAATATTTAGATGAAAAAGACAAATTAATATTATTAATAATATTAATATTTTTGGACGTCTACAGATACATGTCCTCAACTTGAGTGGTTCATGATTTGGATGTTGGCAAGATATTTTTCTTTTATGGCAATGGTTATGATTTAGTGTTCCTGAGGAATAATGCAGAGATGAGTTTGATTAATGAGACATAGTTGTTCTTGTTCATGTTATGGATGTCATGGTATATCATGTTTCTCATTGATGTTTCTTGATCGTGTCCTATTTGTGTTGTTGGATCGTTGGATTGTGTGATTGGGTTTGAAGATTTTTCACGTAACGTATTTTTGTTCTTATTATTCTTGGCCAACTTGGTGGTGTAGTATGTTGTGATGGATCATGACTTTATTTATGGATCTGGAGTGTGTTCAAGGATGTTGTTATGGATCTTTGCTATGTCTTCGGTGTCATTCAATGGATCACATTGTATATTGAGTTGAATTGAATTAATATTTTGTAATTAGGTCCATGGCTGACCTAGTTGAGATAAATTGATGTAATGTGTATAAATATGTAATCATGTGTAATTGTGAAAGCATGGAGAGGAATGAGAGAGTGTGTGTTGGTTGAAAGATGCTGAAGATAAGAGGTATGAATGGAATCTGCAATTGAGGCAGAGATTTGATGCACTTCATTGGAACTATTTTGGCATATCAGAGATGTTTTATCAGTTCATGAGATTGGATAGTATGTCCTTTATGATTTGAGATTAGAAATTGTTGTAAGGTAGTGATCCCTCCTTGGGGTTGAGATCCTTGTTGTATTTGAGTAGTGATCTCTAGGAAGTGTTCCTAAATGCATGTGCAATCCCATTTGTAATATTCCTAACTGGGTATGATGATTTTAACAGAGTACATTCATCTGGTTGGTTTGATCTTGACCATGGTCAATTGATTCATTCCCCCCTCTTAGTTGTGTGTGATGCATTTATTCTAACAATTGGTATCATAGATTGTGTCTTTTTTGTGAATCTTAACCACTCGAGGAGATTCAAGATTTTGACCTTTAAGAAGGAGAGTCTGAGATTCGATGGAAAAAAACTACACTATATGGAAGGAACGAATGATTATACACTTGAGAGGTATTACTAAAGAACATTGGGCTATTACAAAGAAAGATTACAAGCCTCCTTCTAATCTATCTACTACGCCTATTGATGAAAAGAAAGAATTTGAGTATAATATGAGAGAAAAAGAAGCCTTAAAGAGTGCCTTATCAAATGTCGAATACACAAACTTTTTAGGATTATAAACTATACATGAGGTGTGGACAAATTTGGAGAGATTATATGAAGGAGATAAAAGTGTTAAGATAGCAAAGCAATATCTAAAATGAAAATACGAATCATTGAAGATGAGAGAAGATGAGAACATTACTTCTTATGTGAATAAGATCACCAAACTTGTTTGTGGAATCTGATGCATTGGTGGAACCTTGGATGAAGATGATATTATTTCAAAGATCTTGAGATCCTCACCTCCTATGTAATTTCACAAATTTTTTGCTATTGAAGAAATCAAAACTATGACAATTGTGACAATAGGTACATTGATTGGTAAGTTATCTTGTTTTGACATGAGAGAATTTGGTTATAGTCTTCATAAAGATGAAACTGCATTTAAAGCTACAATTTCTAAGGAGAAACAAATATATAATTCTGGAGAAATTTATTCTAAGTATGAATCTAGATATGTTAAAGAATGGGAAGAGATTGAGGAAGAAGAAAGAAAGATTGATAATCTTGAAGCCCTAATTGCAAAAAGACTACCTAAGAGATTTGGTAAGTATCAAGGAAAGTTTCCTTTGAAGTATTTTTCATGTAATAAGATTGGTCATATTACTTCAAGATGTCCAGATAGAAAACATAAGTACAAGCCTAAGAAATTCAAGTCTAAATATTAGAACAAGTGCTACTATGTTACTGATCAAGGTGTGACTGATGATGAATATGAAAAGAGAGAAGATGAGATTGTGTTTATTTCTATCAAAGATGAAAATATTAATTTTGTGAATGAAGAAAAAGCCTTTGTTTTGCATGTGGATAAGAAATATGAATGGGTTATTAACAGTGGATGTTCACATCACATGATCGAAGACAAAAACAAATTTGTGAAATTGGAAAGGTATGATGGTGGTGTTGTCAGATTTGGTGATGATACTCCCTCCATGATCAAAGGGAAAGGTTTTATTAATCTTGATGGTAACAATAATACTGATGATGTTCTTTATATTGAAGGTTTGAAATATAATCTTTTGAGTGTTGGAAAACTAGTTGATAAAGGATAGTACTTACAATTCAAGGATGAAATGTGCAAGATTATTGGAAGCTCTAGAAATGAGATTTGTACATGAAGAAAGACTAAAGGTATTGTATTTCATTTGAACAATTCTGAGAGTAGATGCTTGATTGCTAAGGTTGATGACATTTGGTTGTAGCATAAGAGATTTTTTCATGTGAACTTTGATAACATTGTGAAGATAAATACTACAAGAGGTGTCAAAGATCTACTTAAATTTTTGAAGCCTGATAATGTGATGTGTAAGGAATGTCAATAGGGTAAATTGACTAAGTCTAGCTTTAAGAGCAAGAATTATTCTTTGAGTGGAATTTTGGGTTTAATGCATATTGATCTATGTGGTCCTACAAGAACAAGAAGCTATTATGGGGACATGTATTTCATTCTATTCATTGATGATTATTATAGAATGATGTGGGTTACATTCTTGAAAGAGAAATCTGAAGCCTTTGAAAAATTCAAGATTTTAAAAGCTATGGTCGAGATTGAAACATGATTGAAATTGAAATCTATGAGATCAGATAAAGGTAGTGAGTTTACTTCTACTGAGTTTAACATTTTTTGTGAACAGAATGGAAAATATAGACAAATGTCTGCTCCATGAACCCCACATCATGATAGCATTTGATCCTAGATGTAATGAGGGAATATTTCTTGGTTATTTTACAAAAATCAAAGCATATAAATATTGTAACCTAAGGTTGAAGAAAGTAATTGAAAGTGAAAATGTGAGAGTGGCTGAAAATTTTCAGAAATAGATTAGATATTTCAAATATGAATTACATTATGAAGACAAGAGTCAGATTGTGCAAGCACAGAATCATAATCAGAATCATAATGGATGGGTAGAATAGAATGAAGAAGATGAAAATGATGAAGAAGTGGAAACTCAAGAGTCTGCTACAAAAGAAAATCTAAAGACTCCCAGGTGTGTAAGATTGAATCATTTATAAAATCAAATTATTGGTGATAGAAATCAAGGTGTTCAGAATAAAAGAAGAATAGATAGAAGTGAAATTTGTTTGATTTATAAGATTGATCCTAAAAATGTTGACGAAGCATGCATAGATAATAGTTGGGCTAACACAATCGAAGAAGAATTAGAATAGTTTGAAAAGAATAAGACATGGATTATTTTTCCCATACCTAATCTCAAGAATGTGATCAATACTAAATGGGTATCCAGACACAAATTCAATAAATAAGGTGAAGTGGTTTGGAATAAAGAAAGACAGGTTTGTAAGTGATACTCACAGATGGAAGGAATTGATTTTGAGGAGACCTTTTCTCTTGTTGCTAGGATTGAAGTTGTTAGGATGTTTCTTGCATTTTCTACTTAATTAGATTTCAAGGTATATCCGACGGATGTTAATTATGCATCCTTGAATGGAGAGTTAGAAGAGGAAGTATACATTGAGAAACCATATGGTTTTCCCTTGACTGATGAAGATGACATGGTTTACAAATTCAAGAAATAACTTTATGGATTGAAAAAAGAACCTAGATCCAAGTATGTGAGATTGGATAAGTATTTACTGACACTTGGTTTCAATAAAAGTGTTGTTGATAGCAATTTGTACTTCAAAATTGATCATGATAAGATTTTGATTATTGAAGTCTTGGTGGATGATATTATTTTTGGTGGAAATGAAAAGTTGAGCAAGGAATTTGTTGATGAGATGCAGAAAGAATTTGAGATGTCTATGATAGTTGAGATGAAATTTTTCCTTGGACTGCAAACTACATAAATTGATAAAGGTATTTTCATGTCTCAATCTAAGTATGTGAAAGATTTATTGAAGAAATTTGGTATGGATGATTCAAAAGCTATTGGTACTCCTATTATTACTGGTTATAAATTGACAAAGATTAATGATACACCTAATGAAAATTAGACAAGATATAGATCTATGATAGATGGGCTGCTATACTTGACACAAAATAAACTAGATATTATGAATGTGTTGATTAACTGATAAATATTTGATGGAGATGATGAAGACCAAGTGATACCAAGTATCATGATTGTAGAACTGGTTAGATCACTTATTGTTTTGTCATTGATGTTAAGAAATTGATTAATTGATTTTTATTATGTTACTATATCTTGAGAGGAGAAGTTAAATGGGTGACAAATACATATCAGACAATGATGAAGTAATGATGATATAGTTTATTTTTTCTTTATATTTAATGTTATCAAATAAGTACAATTGATTGATCAACTCGGGAACTGTAAGGAATTAAATTTATGACTGAAAGAGTTACTTTACCGAGATAGATAGAGTATGTCAATAGAATGTTATGTGATTTAGTCACAAGTTACTGAGTACCGAGTGAAATTCAAGCACCAAGAAGTGAATGAAGTCAATTACCGAGTTATAAAGAAAGTTTTACTAAGTACATGATACTGATTATAAATGATGATAAGATCAAATTTAATGCGAAGTGATAATGAGATCGATGAGGAAATGAATTAAATAATGTTTGTTACAAGATCTATGAGTGGGAAAATTCAATGAGAAGATCTAAGTCAAAGATCAAGAGGTTAAAATGGATTGTGAAGAGTTCCAAGAGAAGTACAAGTTCCGAGGTAAAAGTGAGATGGTTTACCAAGTTGTGAAATATGAAGAAGATGATCGAAAGACTGAGCACAAATGAAGGAAAATCAAATTAAGGAGATTAAGAGGCAAAACTATGTCTATATAAAGAATGAGAAATATGATTAGAGTATTTTGCTAGTGAATTGAACAGAGAAGAAGAAGTTGAAGAACAACATTTAAAAAAGCATAACAGAGAAACAAAGATTGAAGAATCTATAGTCTGAGAAAGAGATTGATGGAGTATGTGATGTCAGTATTCAATAGAGCATAAAGGACCTGACACAAGCCAAGGTAGTTGCTATATTTACAGATCAAAGTTTACTATTTTTTATTAATATTTGTAACAGAGAAATCTCTTAACCGAGTGGATTTAGCAGTCCTATTTGTAAAAAATAGACTTAGGTGGCATTCAAAAAGACTGTTTAAAGACCTCTTACAAGGTCACTCCTAATAGGGTGAAGATCTTAATAGATTTGAGGTAAATCCCCAAACAGGGTCACATTTAGTATATGTGTTTGTAATCTTTAACAAGATAAGTTATTAACTAAGCATACTTCATAAGGGTTAATTTTTATTGTGGGTTACAAGTCCCACAGGGGGTTTTCCCAAATTGGTTTTCCTCATTAAATATGGTGTCAATTGAGTTAAATTTGGAGTTATATGAGTTAATCTCATATTGCTAATTTTGAATGATTGATTTACATATATGAGATGTATTATTGTTTAAGTTATTGATTTATTTGGTGAGTTAGTTATTTACTGTATTCAGTATTACCGAGTGATTCAAAGAGTTTAGTTTTAAGTGATTAAGTTTTGATTTGTCTAATTCACCCCCCATCTTAGTGGGACCAACAATTGGTATTTGAGCTAAGTTACTCTGAAGTGACAAGTTTAAAAGGACTTGAGTCAAAATCTAATATCTATAAGAGGGAAGCACCAAAGTTGAATATGGATCATTTCTCTACATGGAAAATTAGAATGATGTTGCATGTTTCTGGAGTAGGAGAGCACGCACTTCACTTTCTTGATAATAAATATGTAGCACCAACTACTACACATTTGACTATCAGTGAGCAAAGATAGAAATAAGAACACACACAAGTCATGATTGAGATTGCTTCTACACTTACTGACTAGGAATATCATGAGCTTGATGGTTGCACTACTTCAAAACAAATGTGTGATAAGCTATTTTGACCTATGGTGTAGATTAGCATGTTCAAAAGGCTAAAGAAGAAAGCTTGAGAGGAAAATTTGACTCTTTGAGGATGAAGGAAGGAGCTCAAACATAATACAATATAGTACAAGACTTAAGGAGACTGTTAATTCTATCAGAGGAGCTAGTGGGATCATAGCAAAGGATGATGTTATAATAAGAAATTTTTTGAGAACCCTGCTACTGATTTATGCTATTCGTGTATCTTCCATACAAGAGCTAAGATCTATACCCTAGATGAATGTTTCACTAGATGCTACTATTGGTAAGTTAGTTGCATTTGAGTTAAATGATTTTGACAATAGTTTGCCTACCACTTCTAAGATTGAATCTACATTTAAGTCTACTTCAAAGATTGGAAAAGCTAGGGAAGTTGCTGCTAGAGATGGATATTTGAGCAGTGCTAGTGAGAAATTTTATAGTTGTACTGAAGGTCTTGAACAATTATTTACTGAATGTGATGAGAATGAAAGAGAATTTGAAGCTTTGTTGGCTAGAAGGATACAAAGAGGCAAAGGAAAATACCGTGATAAGTTACCCTTGAAATGTATTAATTATGATAAAATTGGTCACTTTGCATGTAACTGTCCCGAGAAAGATAAGAAGGAAAAGAAAGATAATAGAGATAAGGAAAAAAGAGAAAACAGATCCAGGAGATATAGAGACTACAAAAACAAAGATAAGAAATCTTGTCATATTTCTATTCAAGGACTAAGTGATGATGATTCTTTTGATAGTGATGATGGAAAAGAAGTTTTTTATGTTGATATTAAAGATGATTCTCATGAAGAAGAACCTAGAGCCCTAATATCAGAAGTAAGTACGAATGGAACATGGATTATAGATAGTGGTTGTTTACATCACATGGCTAGTGACACACTTAAGTTTATTTCCTTGTAAAAGCATGATGGAGGTTATGTTAGATTTGGTAATGATGCTCCATATCCCATGAAAGGAAAAAGGTTCTATAATTATACTGAATATTACAAGATGTGATGATGTTTATTGGGTTGAAGGATTAAAGTATAATCTGTTGAGTGTTGCATAGCTAAACAATACAGGTCACCGACTGGAATTTCAATATGGAAGGGTGAAATTATTTGATGAGAAGGATAGTCTGATTGCTGCTGGAGAATAATCTAAAGGTAAAGTATTTTATCTTGATACTTCTATCAAGAATTGCCTATTTGAAAAATTTGAAGATGTTTGGTTATGGCACAAAATTCTTTGTCATGTTAATTTTGAAGGAAGGAGTTAGAATACTTCTAGCTTATGCTGCTTACAAACCTAAGAAGGAAGGAAGGAGTTAGAATAATTCTAGCTTATGTTGCTGATAATGAAGATTCAATGAAAGAAAAGAAAGAAGAGTATGATCAAATTGAGAAGAAAAATACTTGGACATTAGTAACCAGGACCAAAGGCAAAAATGTTATTTCTACTAAATGGATTTTTTAGAAGCAAACTGAATGAGCATGGAGAATTTGTTAGAAATAAAGCTAGATTGGTTTTCAAAGGTTGTGCACAAGAAGAAGGTATTGATTATGGGGAGAGTTTTGCACCTATTTCTAGAAGGAAGGAGTTAGAATACTTCTAGCTTATGTTGCTTACAAAGGATTCAAGGTATATCAGATGGATGTTAAATCTGCATTTCTTAATGGGATACTTGAAGAAGAAGTATACATTGAGAAACCTGAAGGATTTATTGAGAACACAAACAAGAACAACGCATTTAAGTTACATAAATCTTTATATGGTTTGAAAAAATCACCCCAAGCATGGTATGTGAGATTTCACACTTATCTAATCAAAGTAGGATTTCAAAGAAAAAGTGATAACAGTAATGCTTACTTGAAATGTGACAGTGATAGTAAAGTTTTGATTGCTGAAATTTCCGTTGATGATATTATTTTTGGAGGCAATGAAACTTTATGTAAAGGATTTTCTAATCAAATGAGAAAAGAGTTTGAGATGTCAATTATTGGAGAGATTAAGTTCTTTCTAGGTCTATAGAGACAACAAATTACTGGAGGAAACTATATTACACAAGCCAAGTATATAAAAGAGATTCTTAAAACTTTTGGTATGGAAGATTCCAAACCTGTTGGAACACCTATGGTTACTGGATTTAAATTATCTAAAGAGGATGAAACACAAGAGGTGGATAATACTCTTTACTGATCCATGATTGGTAAATTGCAGTATGGTGTTCACAACAGACTTGATATAACACACATTGTTGGAATTGTTGCAATATTTTCATCTACTCCGAAGGAAACATATATGTCTACAGTAAAACTAATTTGGAGATATCTAAAAGGCACAAAAGAGTTTGGTTTATTGTACAAAAAGGGAGGTATTTTTGATCTGCAAGTCTACACTGATGTAGATTGGGATGGAAATGTTGATGAAAAAAAAATTACGAATGGAGGTGCATTCTTTCTAGGTGAAAGATTGGTTACATGGATGAGCAAGAAATAAAGGTGTATTTCATATTCTACTATTGGGGCTGAATATGTTATTGCTTCTATGAATTGTGCAAACATAGTATGGATTATGAAATTAATTGAAGGTATGCAAGAAGAAATCACAGATACAGTTACTATTTTTTTGTGATAATACAAGTACTATTAATATATCAAAGAACCTGGTTATGCATTCAAAGACCAAGCACATTTCTATCAATTATCACTACTTGAGAGAACAAGTTAAAGAGAATAATGTGAGATTGGAATATGTGAATTCAAAGGAACAATTGGCTGATATCTTACAAAGCCACTACCTAAAGATGTTTTTGAGTATTTCAAAGGTAAATTAGGGGTTCATCCCCTATCCAATGTTCACTAAAAGAGCATGAGGAATACTGCATCAATTCTATATTTCATTAGAATATCTATTTCTGAATTGATGTTAGTATGGCACACTTGACATGATTCCTGAAGTTGTAAAAATATTTTTGTATGGAATGATTTATGAGTACATGTCAAGTATAATCCACTACTCGAACAAGTTTTCAGGAGTATGAATTTTAGCATTGTTGTCAAAGAGGGAGAGAATGAATTGATGACATTTATCCTTAAGGGAGATATGAGAGAGAATGAATTGCTAATATTTACTCATGAAGGAGATTTAGAATGTATGTTATAGAAATAGAAGATTTATCCAAGAGGGAGATTTCGATTACAGATCAAAGTGGAAACATAAATATCAACTCAAAGGGAGTACAATTATGTATTTGAGAGCTTCCATCATCGATTTCTATAACACTATTATAGTGGTTTCCATCAATGCAAAAGAGGGAGATTGTTGATTAAATGATAAATATCTGATGGAGATGATGAAGACCGAGTGCTGCCAAGTATCATGATTATACAAATGGTTAGATCAGTTATTGTTTTGTGATTGATGTCAAATAGATGATTAATTGATTTTTATTATGTTACCATATATTGAGAGGAGAAGATAAATGGGTGACAAATACATATCAGACAATGATGAAGTAATGATGATATAATTGTTTTCTACTATATATTTGATGTTATCGAATTGGTACAATTGATTGATCAAGTCAGAAACTGTAAGGAATTAAAGTTATGACTGAAAGAGTTACTTTATCAAGCTAGATAGAGTTAGTCGGTAGAATGTTATGTGAATCGGTCACATGTTACCAAGCACCAAGTGAAAGTCAAGCATCAAGTAGTGAATGAAGTCAGTTACCGAGTTGCAAAGTTATTTTTTTACCGAGTACAGGATATTGATTATAAATGATGATAATATAAAATTTAATGTGAAGCAATGATGAGTTAGATGAGGAAATGAATTAAATATTGTTTTTACAAGATCTAGGAATGGGAAAATTCAATTAGACAATCCAAGGTGAAGATCAAGCGGTGAAAATGAATTGTGAAGAGTTCCAAGAAAAGTAAAAGTTCTGAGGTAAAAATGAGATGGTTTATCGAGTTGTGAAATATGAAGAAGATGATCAAACAACTAAGCACAAATGAAGGAAAATTGAATTAATGAGATTAAGAGGAAAAATTAATTTTGTATAAAGAATGAGAAATAAATAGAGAATATAAAGGCTGGCGAATTGAACAGAGAAGAAGAAGAAGTTGAAGAACAACATTTACCAAGTAGAATAGAGAAACAGAGATTGAAGAATCTATAGTATGAGAAAGAGATCAATGGAGTATTTGATATCAGTATTTAATTTATCATAAAAGATCTGACACAAGAAAATTTAGTTTCTATATTTACAGATCAAAGTTTACTGTTTCTTATTAATATTTATAACAGAGAAATCTCTTAACCGATTGGATTTAACAGTCCTATTGGTAAAACCTATACTTAGGTGACATTCCAAAAGAGTGTTTAAAGACCTCTAATAAGACCACTCCTAATAGGGTGAAGATCTTAACAGATCTGAGGTAAATCCCCTAACAAGGTCACATTTAGCATATTTGTTTTGTAACCTTTAAAAGGATAATTTCTTAACCGAGCATACTTCAGAAGGGTACATTTTTATTGTGGGTTACAATTCCCACAGAGATTTTTCCCAAATTGAGTTTCCTCATTAAATCTAGTGTCAACCAAGTTAAATATGGAGTTATATGAGTTAATAAGATGTTTCTAAGTTTGAATGATTGATATACATATATGAGATGTATTGTTGTTTAAGTTATTGAGTTATTTGGTGAATTGGTTATTTATTGTATTCAATATTACCGAATGATTCAAAGAGTTTAGTTTTAAGTGTTTAAGTTTTGATTTTTCTGATTCGCCCCCCCCCCCCCCTTAGTGGAACCAACAGAATGTTGTTTGCATTGTTGCTAGATTTCAAACAGAACCGAAGGAATCACATGTTATTGTTGTTGTTAAGAGAATATTCAAATTCTTGAAAGGGGTAGTTGATTATGACTTATGGTATGGAAAGGATGATTAATTTACATTGAGTTCATTTACTGATGTGGATTGGGTAGTCAATGTGGATGACATAAAGAGCACAAGCAGTGGAGAATTATTTTTTGGTAAGAGATTAGTTTCATGGGAAAGTAAGAAACAAAATTGTATATCACAATCTATTGTTGAAGCTGAATATGTTGTTGTTTCTATTAATTATACATAAGTGATGTGGATGAAGTAGATGTTGAAAGATATAAGAGTGAATATTGATGATCCTATTACTATTCATTGTGACAATTCAAGTGCTATCAATATTTCAAAGAACCTTGTGTTACATTCAAAGAAAAAGAATATTTCTATTAAATATCATTTATTGAGAGACAAAGTTAGTGAGAAAGAAGTCATATTGGAGTATGTGTCTACAAAAGAGCATATTTCAGATATTTTCACAAAGCCCTTGCCAAAGGATACTTTTGAGTATCTCTGAGGTAAGTTTGTGGTGATTTCCCCTCCTAATTAGAGCTAGAGATACATTGAAATGCATCAGTCCAATGTGCATAGAGATTATCATTAATCTACATTGACATTTATAGTGGCTACTACTTAGGGGGAGTAGTGGTTAGTGGTTGAGAGATGTTCATTCAGTTTTGAGAGATGTATGTTCATATTTTTTTTCTCTATGACTTAGTGCATACATTAGCCTTTGTCATTGATGTCAAAGGGGAAGAGATATTCATGTGAAAATAAAATCAAGTATAAGACTATGTCAAAGGGGAAGAGATATGCCAAAGGGGGAGATTGTTCAACATATTTCTCATTGATGTTAACATATTTCTCATTAATGTTGACATATTTCTATTGTTGCACACAGTGTTGCAGAGATGATTCAGTGAGATAATTTTTGTGGTACGACTACTATATTCAATATCAATTGTTGCATAGCTGGAAATGTGTTTGGACATGTTTGTACTTGATTTAGTTCAAGTGGAAGAGATTTGTATGTTAATTTGAGTGAGTTTTGAAGGATTTATCAGAGACTTTTATTTTGGTTATTCTGTTAGAGACATTGTTTCAGTTATTGGATTAGTTTGGCAATATTCATTGTTTCTAACCTGGTGCTAAGTTTGGGAGATAGATGTGTGTTCTTAGCTCAAGTGGTTCATGATTTGGATGCTGGCAAGCTATTTTTCTCATTTGAGATGTTTGTTCATATTTTTGGTCTCTATGACTTAGTGCATACATGATCCTTTGTCATTGATGTCAAAGGGGAAGAGATATTTGTGTGAAAAGAAAAAAAAGCATGATACTATGAGGGAGAGATGGTAAAACAAGTATGCCATATTGTGGATATTGTTGGTATTGTTTTTGATATTGTTTCTTTGTACATTGATTTCATTTTTCACATCATATGTTTCCATCAATGCCAAAGGAGGAGATTATTGAGATATTGTTTAGATTGTGCATATATGTGTTGGCATTAATGTTTTTTCATTTATGTCAACATATTCCTATTGTTGTAAACAGTGTTTTAGAGACAATTCAGTGAGATGATTTTTGTGGTATGACTACTATATTGAATATCAGATGTTGCATAGTTGGAAATGTGTTTGGGGATGTGTGTACTATTTTAGTTCAAGTGGCGGAGGTTTGCATGTTGATTTGTGAAGGATTTATTAGAGACTGCTACTTTGGTTATTCTGTTAGAGACATTGTTTCAATTATTGGATCAGTTTAGCAATATTAATTGTTTCTAACCTGGTGCTAAGTTAAGGACATGAATGCATGTCCTTAGCTCAAGTGGCTCACTAAACGGGCTTGTTGATCCAAGCCAAAAGCATTTTTTGGCCTTTTCGGCCTTTCGGCATTTCGGAGGACCTAGAGTCCTATGAAATTCTGAAATGGCCAAAAGGCCGAAGCTCGGCCCATTCAGTGCTTTTGGCCTCTGAAAACATAGAAAATTCCAAAGGACCAAACCTTCATACCTTTTGGTGTTTCAGACACCGAAACACCGAAAGGTGGTGACATAGTTTGTGGGCTATATAAGGGCTTAAGCCCTCAGTGAGTATTCACTTTGAAATTTTCTCGAAACATCTTCAGTGCCCTCATGAGTACGCACTTTCATCATCCTCGCTCCTTCTGGCTATTTGTGTTGTGCCTTCAACCTCTCTTTCCTTCATCCTCCACTCCTATCACTCGCAAGGTAGGTTTTCTTGCCCTCAAGTTTGTTTTCCTTTCCTGGTTAAGTTAGGCTTTTGCATTTTTCTATGTGTCCAGTCCAATGCGCCTTCCCCACCAAGTCCTTAGGGTTTTTTTTTCACCCTTGGGCTTGCGGGGAAGGCTCCCTCTTTTTTTTTCAGTCCTTCCTTTTTTCTTTTTGTTTACCCCTTGGGTTTTCTGTCCTGACCATTGTCGTAGGTTTTCAGCCTCTGAAAGGCCAAAAACTAGGTCGGGTTTTCTATTGCCCAAGAGTTTCTCGCCCTTTTGACCTTTTTGGAATTTTAGACCTCCAAAACATCTTAAATTCTAATAAGTCTAAATCACCGAAGCATTATCATCCATCTGCAAATTTTGGATTTTCAGCATCTGTGATTCTGCTGAGACTTTCACCCCCGAAAGCCCAAAAAATTATGTTCCTCATCGCTTGTTATTTTCACACTTTCGACCCTTTAAGATCCTGACCTAGCTTTTGGCATATGAGAACCTAAAAAGGCCAAAAATACAAAATCCATATTTCTGGCTACTTGAATAGCTTCCCACTTCTACTTTTCCTAGATCACTCAGTTTTTTCCCTATTTTTTGTAGTTTCCTTTTCATTAAAATAATGCTACTCGCACTTTTCTCCTAGGAATGCCTAAGAAATGAACATTGTCTTTGATGAAATACTTATTACAAGGGGAATCAATCCCCATAAAAGATCATAAATAAACACATGGAAATTACAAACATCGACATCAGTAATGTTAACGCAGCAGCCCACCCACTGGTTGTCTCCTCATCAGAGCTGATCATGGAAATTTCAAACCATTATAGTCCAGATGAAAGAGTGGTCAAAAAAATAGAAGGATAGGTAGTGCTAGGCATAAGACCATACATCATAGAAGAGATATTCCACCTCCATAAGGGCATAGACAAGTTCTATGACTTGTTCATTGAAAATGGCCTCACGTGGTTCTGGAATAAAGGTGGGGAGGCATACAAGATTATCAATGACAATTACCTCAAGCAACCCTCTTGCGAAAAACAAACTGGATAAGATAGATCTCAGGAGGCGGTATATGAAGGATGAAATTTAGGAAATGGTGACATTACTAAGTGTAAGGAGAAAGTTCCACTTCCACTCCACCACCTCACATTCCCTTTCCACCAACCTCTCTCCCACCTCTGATTCCCACTCCACCACCTTCTCTCTCAACTCCAATGCTGACTCCACCTCCTTCAACTTCTACTCTTCCACCTCCCATTCTCACTCTTCCTATTCCTACTCTACCACTCACAGTGCCCATTCCTACTCCACCACTCATAGCGCCAACACCTACCCCACCTCCATCCATACCCCTACCATGCTTCATCCCAGGTCCTCAAGGGTCAATAAGCACAGAAGCTATGTAACCATTTAAAACCAAACTAGAGGCCATGACTGGTTTCAATACAAAAGTGTTGATCAGTTCTTTGGGGGATGAGGCCCAAGGTAAGGATGACCAAGATATGTAAGCACAGGAAGAGATAGGGGGAGAAGGTCATGGAGACGAAGTGAATGAAGGAGATGGTGGACAAGAGGGAGAACAAGATAAGGAATCAAAGGAGAAATTGACCCACATTGCCCCATATGATCTAGTCACCACCTTTAGTATACCTACTTGGTTTACTAAAGAGATTCAAACTTGAAAGAGGACTTATATTGATGAGGAAGAAGGAGAAGACACAAGTATGGAATCTTTACGGAAAGCCTTTCACTAAATAGAGGTCAGCATACTAGCTAGGACAATATCCTATGTCACCCAAGACACTAGGGGTTGCTGGAAGGCACAAGTGGCAATTCCTTTTGTTAGTACTTCTCAAATACAAGTGACCCCCAAAGATTACACACTTAAAGAGGTCAAATTGGGTGAGCCTACTAGGGAATGGAGAAAGACATTGGCAGCTTTAGGGATCAAGCATGATCTAGGGTTCATGAGCAAGGACAAGGAAACCATAAAGACCTTAACAGATAAGAATGAGGCTTTAAAAAATTTTATTCATAAAATAGTAGGTCCTATTGATCCAAGTTTCCCAAAGGCCTCATTACAAGTTGTATTAGAAAAGAGGGCCACCCCAGACTTACTGGTTGGTTTTACCCGTCCATCCAAGCAAGTGCAGACTAGAGAAATCAATTTGAACAATACAGAGAAAAGGTTGTCAAACCAATGTTTAAAATTTTTTGAGTTATCCTAGGTGAATCAACAAAGTTGATAAATGTGATGGAGAATGAAGGTGGCCTAGATTCTGAGATAACCAAGTGGAAAGCCACCCTCAAGGACCTAAAAACAATCAATAAGGAACAGTTCTAGATCTTGGTAAAGATATATGAGGGCGAAGAGTTAGACAACTTCTAACCCTGGGTCAAACGCATTGCCAATAGAATCAAGGTGTGCAAGGAGTGTCGAGCCTGCATATTGGAAATGTAGTTGGAGGTCATGGAATGGGTGGAAGAAATAGATGGTTTCTTTGTAGGGATTGGCCTTGACTTATACTGGGACCAAGAGAAATAGATCTTACGCCTTGTGAAGGAAGTGGTGCAACAATTCAAGGATAATCTGGCAAGTGTCAACACAAAAGAGGCCCTACACCAATTTTTATACTCCAAGAAAGACATGCAAGTAATATCAGAGCATGAGGAGGAGATCAAGTTCTTTTCTTCTGAATTGACCATATTCGGAGAGAAGCAATAACTAGGGGTCAATAAAGTAAAGACAAAAGAGATCAATTATGAATAAGTTCAAGAAATAATACAAAGGTTTGGGCTGCACATCAAGAAGTCTTTCCAAACTAACTCCTCAGATCCCTCCAGCATTATGTTAAGAGGACAATTTTCCACACTTGGTAGCTTTTATACATAGGTTAAAGTTTGGCCTTTTGGCCTATGTAGGTTTTTGGCCTTTCGGCCTTCCAAACATTTTGGCCTTTCAGCCTCTGAAAGGGCTGAAACTTTCAAGCTTCCAAAATTCAGTGTCAACACTTAGCATTTTTGGGGCACTAAAAACTTCAGAGGAGAGGTCGGGGTCAGAAAATCTAATTATTTCCTGCGAGATCACTTTTTGCATGGAGTTTGAACTCCAGATCACATGGGTGTCCAAATAGAGTTCATTTTTGAAGGAATAAGGGTCACCTACCAGTTCCCACTGTAGAGAAATCTCTAGATGAATATTCCAAGGGAGAACCCCAAGATCAAGAAGAAGACATCAGTTGTATACAAAGAAACCCCATCTTCTTTCTCTCTCTTTTCTTGACAAGTTTTATCCTTCTTGTATGGAAAAACTAATTGTAAATGGATTAAAACTCCATGAAAGTTGTTTAGTATCAATTGGTAATAGTTTATTTTTAGAAAAGTTCTAGTTTTAGTTTACTTTCATTAATTTAGACTCTCTGATGCCTTAATTTTGGAATTCAGAGTTTGTATATCAAAACTCTATATAGTGTAATAAAAAACAATGTAATAGGGTCGGGTTCTTAATACAATAAAGATCTACATTTGGTGCTTCATTCATGGTGTGTTAATTGCTGATACCTATGCAAAATTGGTGAATGTGTGCGTACTCGTTCATTGTTTTCAAAGAGCCAATTGTATTATTGTGTTTTGAATCTACATTCTTTTAGTTGGAGTTTTCTGTTAGCTATCTACCTTGTTGTGAAAAACACGTGGAAGAGATCATTTATCAAGCTTTATGATAAATCCATGTGTGTGCACACATTTTGGTGGCTTCACAATTTGATAGGTTTTGAAAATCTTGCACAAATGAATACATTTTTCTCCAAATGATTGCATCCATCGAGTATAGAATCGTGACATCATCTGATTTATACTTTGTGGGTTTGTTCCAAATCTCTCCATCATTCAATTTGCAAGGGATGGTCGACATTGTCTTATTTCCATTAGGATTTCATTTTAAGAAAGTTCATTTTATTTCTTGTTACCTTACTCTTCTAAATTCTGTTGTAAATCTGGAAGTAATCATCTTGAAAATACAAAATTGCATATTGAGTTAAACACCAATCTTGTTAAATCAAAAAATACCAAAAAAAAGGTTCTAAATTTGTTTTGTAGTTTGATATCTTGAACGTACGAGAAAAGGCCTCCTTGTGAATATTCACATTTATCTTCAACTGAGTAACCAAGAAGGTTGTGACCCGACCCCGGAGAACCTTGGGGATAACTTTGTTATTCTTTCAAGAGAGGAAATCGAATCTCAAAATCCTAGCTGTTGACTTTTGTAAAAATGACACTCAACAGAAGTGGCGCTAGAAGGAGGGCCTCAAGACTGAAAAGATGGATAACATTGGATCTTTTTCTATAGAATGGTTTGAGTGAGTACTTAGATCATCTCCAAAAATAGGCTAGTTCATTGAACTCACTCACCATCGAAGAGCTCTCAGGGATAAAGGGAAGACAAGGGAGAATTCCTCTCACCATCCTTCCAAGTCATAGAACCCACTTGGATAGAAAAACCAAAACCAAAATTAGAACATGAAAAATTAGAATTTGCAACAACTTCGTCTAATGGCTTTCTTCGTCAACGCACAAAGTTCACCATTAAAATTTGTTGGGAAGCTCCATGAATTGCCTAAAAATCTAGAGAGTTTTTGCACACATTTTGTATATGATGAATCAAGGATAGAAGAAGAGCACATCTGTGCCCTCAAAGAAATTTGCAACCACAAGGAGATTTCCCACCTAGACGTTGTTTGTCATCTTTTACCATACACCTTGGGGGAATTTGCATACAAATAGTACTTAAATTTACTAGGGGGATCTATCTCTGCATGGAACGAGTTTGAAACCAAATTTCTCAATCAATTCTAGTTGTATGTAGATCCATTGGTGATACATTGCCAGTTTATAACAACAAGAAAAGATCCTAAGGATCCCATCACTATGTTCAATCATCATTTCCACAAAATGCATGAACATCTCGAAGCTCCTTACACCATACCAAAGGCTTCCGTCATACAAGTCTACCTCAAATCTCTGGATCCATTCACGTCAATTTTTCTAAGAAGACTCTCATCTATGGATAGAGACACCATGGAAAAGGTGTATAATGAGGCCATAACATTCACACAAAAAATGTATCCACAAGAAGGGAACTTCACAACCATGCCCATCATTAACAATATAGCTGCCCCACATCCCTTTTCTACAAGCAGTCAAGCTCTAGCCACTCATCCACATCTGTTGAATCTGATTCTAGAAAAACCATTTGTAGCCCTACCACCATTCATCACCTACCCCGGTTACGAGGTTCACAAAATAGCATTTTTAGAACAAAGATTTGTACCCCAACCTAAACTTGATACTCATTTAGCCTCTGAATCAGATACCGTAAAGAAAAAATTGTCCCAACTCATGAATGAGCTCACCTGGATGAAGTTGAATCCTTCCCAAAACCAAAGTGGGTACCAACGAGCACTATCTGGTCCAACTGCTTATCCCCAGAATCAGAATCAGAATTTTAATGCTTACAATGGTAACAAAAATACACAGGATAAGACCAAATAGACCATGGAACACCCGGCCCAACAATGGTAGTAAACCAGTAGAAAATGCTAACACCTTTGAAGCTACGGAGGCCAATTGTTTCAGGGCTCCAAATCCATGCCAAAACAAAAATGGATATGGAAAAAACTTACATAATCTGTATCCCCAAGATTCAGAATAGCCACCCATCCAGTTCAACGCCATGATGTTCAACTCTTATGAATCTAGAAATGGAGAAAATTTGGGCCCTTGTTTGGTATAAGAAGATATTTTAATCTCATTCCAAAAATTAAAATAAGACTAAATACTTGGAAGTCCATGCCTTCCAGAATGATCATCAAAAATCCTACAATCTGCGGAGTCAGAAAGAACCTTTGACCGATAGCATACCTCCGAGTAAACAACCAACTCCACCAGAATCCCAAGCGAGAAACAATCCTACACCACCAAGAGGTTTGAATGCTCCTATCTCATCCCCACCAAATATGTTCACTAGTTACAGGAGCCCGACGTGGTCAAATGACAACTACAATGCAATTGAAGAGCTAAAGAAAATCAAGGCGAACATATCCATGTTCGAGATGCTTCAAGGTTGTCCTTAGAGAAGACCTCTTAAAATCCCTGGACCATTCAAATCAAGCTACAATGAGAAACAATGCAAAGTCTACCTCTAACATCAACACTTCCAAAGCTTTCCAAGCAATGTTCAAAGACAAGATAGAGGTACCAGCATTCCTACTTAGTTTGTGGATATTCAAGAAGAACCTACATAATTTACTGATTGATTCCAGAGCATCTTACAATGTCATGCCATTATCTATCTGTCAGAAACTAGAAATGGTCCCACAAACCACAAACATAGTAGTAATCCATCTCGACAAGACAAAAGTCAAGGTAATTAGTGTTCTGAAGGATGTGCCTATCCAACTAGTTGCTGACCCAAGGATAAAAGAATACATTGATGTGCACATATTGGATATTGCCGAAACTTATGTGATGCTACTAAATAGAGAATGGACCAAATGCTTGAGAGGGTGGTTGTCCATGGATTTCATGCAGTTATGGCTACCATGGAAGAGATTGAATAACCAAATCAAGATTGATGTTGAGCCTAAGTTAAGAAATATGATCACTGAATATAACTCTCCTAATGAAGTCATGTTCACACAAACTGACCTAGGCACTTATTAGATGGATGACATTTTCATGTTCCAAATCAGGGAAGTTGAAGAACAAAGCCATAGTCCAGTGTAAGGCCTACTAGAACCCAACATCCATGAAGACATCTTTTAAGGCTTCATTGACATTATAACAACACACATGCAACACCTAGGGAAGGATATAGACCCTAAAATTCTTCTGCTTCCAGAATACTGTAGGTTACATTAGGAAAGTCGCTCATAATTCATGTGCTCCAATTGCCAAGATGCACTATCTCGAGTGCTAACCCAAATTTCTTTACCTGTCAAGGCTGTAAGGGAGCCTGAAGTAGAAAAAGAAACCCATGAAGTGGAAAAGGGAGGTGAATCTATGATTAGGACATATAACTTACTGGATACAAACACCCTGACCGAAATTCAAGACAACGGGTCAGATCTGGACGCCAGCAGCCCTACATTAAATGTATTCAGTGACTAGAGTAAGTTAGACGATGGAACATTTACTCCATACAAAGAACCAAAAGAAGATAAAAAGGTGAAAATACCAATTCCCTGGTCCCAAAAGTTCCCAAGAGATGGGAAAGGGAGAGTCAACTTCCTCCGATAGTGATGGAGAAAAGAAGCAACAACCCCGAACATAGGGACTCTCTAAAAGGGTTTTGGATGGTTGAAAACACACAAAGTAGTACTAGATATGGAAATTATGCTTTGATGGTTCCAAGTGAAAAAAGGAGAAAGAGCAGGGATTGAACTCCTAAATCCAAGAGGTAAGTCTTTTTATGCTGCATACAGATTGCAATTTTCATGAACTAACAATTTTGCAGAGTATAAAGCATTGGTCTGAGGACTCCTCTTGGCCCACAAAAATGGGATAAAAGCCTTAACAGTAGAAGGATATTCAAAATTGGTCATCAATAAAGTCTACAGTCAATATTCTTGCAACAATAACAGGCTTTCATCCTACTGCAATAGGGTGTGGTACATGATCAATGACTTTGAAGCATTCAACATCAAGGCCATCCCACGAAGGAAGAACATGGTGGATGATGCTCTAGCCATATGCACCAGTTTGCTACATCCAATGGAGAAGTCTAAAGTAAATAAGTTCTCAGTTAAAATTTTTGCAGCCCCGGCCATCCCAGACAACATTACTAATTTCTAAGTCTTTCAAGATGACCAACACATCTTGGAGTTCATCATGTGTGCAAGAGTGTTTGAGAAAAAAATTATAGATGAAGAGAAAGAAGAGGAAGAAGAAGAAGTTAGTATCGAAGATCCTGATGATCAAGGAATTATAAACCTAAGAACCAATTCCATACCCAAAGGAATGGTGGAACTAGAGAGGATTTTTGACAGGGATGGAACCACTATGAAAATATGTTCAGACATACCAGTTGATGGAAAAGAATATGAATCATACAACCTTGGCACCGAAGATGAGCCGAGGGAAGTTCACATTGGTAAAGTATGTACCAAAGAGGAGAAATATGAGATGATCCACCTCCTTTCTGAGTACCAAGATGTCATAGATTGGAGTTATGAAGAATTGAAAACATATGGCACCTTGATCATCGTGCACAATATCTCACTTAAACTGGAGTCTAAACCATTCCACCAACATTAATGGCCCATTAACCCCACTATGGAGCCCTTCATACAAAAGGAAGTTCTGAAACTGCTAAATGCCAAAATCATATTCCCCATATGACACTCTACATGGGTGGGCAACTTGGTACCCGTAAGAAAGAAAATTGGTGAGATATGATAGTACGTGGACTTTAAAAACCTTAAAAAAGTCTCTCAGAAAGATATCTATCCACTCCCATCTCTAGAAAAAGTGTTGTAGATAATCAATGGGTCTTAAATGATGTCCTTCCTGAATGGTTATTCCAGTTACAAACAAGTAATGGTACAGGAAGAGGATAGGTTGAAAACAACATTCACAGCCAAATGGGGAAGATTCTCTTACTGACGAATGCCCTTCAGTCTAATTAATGTCGGGGCCACTTTCCAGAGGGCAATGGACATAGCTTTCAAGGGACTAGTTGGGAAATGTAATATCATCTAAATGGACGATCTCACAGTCTTCTCAAAGCAAAGAGTAGACCACATAAATGATCATAGAAAGTGCCTTCAAAGATGTAGGAAATATGGGATTTCTCTCAATCCCAAGAAATTCATGTTTTGGGTAACTAAAGGAAAGTTGTTGGGACACACCATTTCAGAAGATTGGAGAGTCATAGACCTTGAAAGGGTTGAAGCCATTCTAAAATTGACATCGTCTCATAGCCGCAAGGAGCTGAAATCTTTCTTTTGGAAGATTAAATTCATGAGGAAGTTCATCAACGGGTTTACAAAAATAGTCAAACCCTTGAAAGACATGCCAAAGAAGGATGCCAAGATTGAGTGGAATATCCCAGTAAAGAAATATTTTGAGGAGATAAAGGGTGCAATTTCTACTGCTCCTGTCCTCAACCCTAACTACACCATCCCTTTCAAATTATATGTTTTTACATTAAAACACTCATGCGCAGGTATCCTCACTCACAAGAAAGACAGTGAGGATGAAAGACCTGTAGCATTCATGAGTTTCCCCTTTAAGAATGAGATCAGGTATCCAAACCTGGACAAAATTATTTTTCTCGTTTCAAAGCGGTGAAGAAGTTCTGCCGCTACATCTTGAGGAGAAAAGTCTTCGGGATAGTCCTTGACACAACTGTGAAGTCTCTGTTGATGTAGAATGAGCTAGGAGAGAGAAGAGGTAAATGGATGGAAATCCTACAAGAGTTAGACCTAGAAATCCAGCCAATGAAACTAGTAAGGGGCTAAGAACTGATGAAACTGCTCTCTGAAGTGGAAGAAGGTCTAGTATGCCAAACTTACACTGATCAAGGTGTGATCAATGACATATGCTATCAAGACATAGTCTACTATGTACTATAGAATCAATTACCAAAGGGGATGAATGACTCACATAGAAGGGAATTCAAATACTAAAGCACCTCCTACAAGCTGAAGAATGCCCAGTTGTATAAATGCAATTATGAAGGTTTTTACCTCAGGTGTCTGGATAGGCTTGAAGCAAAGAAATTCCTATAAGATTTTAATGATAAATATGGGATAGAGAATGGTTTAGCCAAGGAAACCACTCACCAGATCCTAAGGGTAGGATATTTTTGGCCAACCTTATTCAAAGACACTGGAGAAAATGTAAGATCATGCCACACTTGCCAAACAAGTGTAACTCGAGAGAGAAATCCAGCAATGCACTTACAGCTAGTATATGAGGTACATCCATTCACCCAATGGGGCTTGGATTTTTTTGGAGTGATTAACCCCCCTTCCTCAGTAGGACACAAGTTTATTCTGACATCTACAATTGACTGCACACATTGGATGTAGGTCCAAGCATTGAAGACTTGCACCACGAAGGTAGTGACCAAGTTCCTAGAGGAGCACATCATAACTAGGTGTATAGTCAGAAAATGGAAGCACTTCCATGGTAGAATAGTTTATCCTTCCAAGTAAATGGTTTGGGTTCATGTCAAGTGCCTTGAATGGGTTCCTGACTTTGATTTGGCTTTATCCCCCTGTTCTGCCCCATTTCTAGTTTTTCCAACCTATTTCTAGCACCCCAGACTGAAAAACTGGGACTTTGACCTCAGGGTCAAGGTCAAAATTTTTGGGTCAAGGTCAAACTTGACCTTGACCTAGGTCACAATCGACCTTTTCTAGGCCTGAGATTAAAATTTTAGAATTTTAGGGTTTCCGGATGTCGGTCTTTGGAAGAAGTTAATTCTTGCTTTCGGATTGGCTGTTTTGGTCTTCAAAACAATAAATATTAAATTATATTTAATATAGGTACTATTCTAGGGGCATGGGTCCAATTGGATTTTAATTCTCCTATGTCAGCTTCTTTGGATGATTGTGCCCTAGTTTCATATAAAAGGAAGCTTTCTCCTCTCATTTTCTCTAACCATCATTACACTATAAGCAAGAACAATCTAAGACTTGATAATTGCAAGAGCTCAAGACTTGAAGAGTGAATTCCAAAGGTGAAGAAGCAAGATTTGAAGCAAGCTAAGTAGCCATTGAAGCATTCATTCATTCTCAAGCACTTCTCAAACACTCATTTTCATCAAGGAGATCCATTGGTGGCCATTGAAGGATTCAAGCTCCATGGAGCCCTCTTGTTGAAGATTTCTCCATCCACATTCCTCCAAGCCTCTTCCAATTCAAGTACCCATTCAAGATTGGTGTTGAAGATCTACAATTAGTTGATTGGAGACATTCTACATTCTACATCCTTTTTTGTGCATACATACTGGTGGATTCACGGATTCGAATCCGCCATAAGGACTTCTACAAGCAAGGTGAATTTGTGCATTTACTTAGTTTTATTTATGAAATTTCATTTATACTTTGAGGTTAATTCCAAAACTGGGGTTTGATCAAGGCAAACCCCCCCCCCAAAAAAAAAAATTAAAAAAAAAAATAAAAACAAACCATTTTTCTTGTAGGTACAAGTTTAGAACAGCAGATCGGGATGGAGATTCAGATACCCTTTTTGGAAAACTTTCGGGATCCGAAAACAAAATTTTAGTCTGAGACTTTTTAGGTTGATTCTGCCAGTTGAAATAAAAAATTCTGGCTTAATGGTGACATTGACTTGAGAGTACAAATCGAAACTATGTCAGAACGGAAAAAGATTTATGGGTTTTGTTTGTCTCTGCGTTTCTATTCCAGATCCGGTCTCAGATTTTCTAGAAACTCAACATAGGCTTTAGAAAATAGAATTCTTTAGATTTGCAAAATTTCAAGGTTAGTACATTCCTCCTATATATTTCAATTAAGGTTATCAATCTTTCTACATCTATTGCACATTCAAATAAATAAATGGGTACTTAAGATATTCCTTTTTATTCTTATTTCCAAATGATGGATTCTTTTATGCATTGATCCTTCCATTTTGGATTAATCAAATTGGATCTTTCATTTGTATATCTAAGGATTGAAGGAGAACATGTTATTTATCCCCTACATTTCACTAACAAAAAAATAAATCTTTCAAATGTAATATAGGATAATAATAAACCCTAAAATCAAATCATACCTATTTTCTTATCTTACACCAGGTTCAGCATGTCGTTCTATCTGGTATTTGATAATGCTCCCTCTTTCTCATCTACCTCACTCATGCGACGGGCCTTCAAAAATCACCTAATCCTAAAATTCTCCTCCAATTATTATCCACAAGGCAATGGAGTAGCAGAGTCTACCAATAAGAACTTGACAATAGTTATCAAACATCTCCTAGACGACAATCCCCAGGATTGGAACACACAACTGAAGTATGCCCTGTGGACCAACTAGGTGAGGATCAAAAATGCTTTGGGGACATCCCATACCAATTGGTTTATTTCTTGCAACTGGTATTCCCTATGAACTTTAAAATCCTAATCTTGAGATTTATGGACCAATACGTGGGAGGTGAAGATCGAGTACAAGTCAGACTTATGAACCTCCTCAACCTGGAGGAGAAGAGAACCTTAGCCCTGGAGCATGTATTGAAGCACCAGGCCATTGTCAAGTGGTGGTTTGAAAAGAGGACCACCATAAAATCATTCATTATCTCTAACCTTGTCCTCATGTGGGACAAGCTGAAAGAAAATTTGGGTAGCCACACCAAATTTCAAAAATTGTGGACAGGCCCCTATTAGATATCAAAGATCAGAGGAGAAAAGACTTTTAGGATCAACACATTAAATGGAGAGTTGACCCCACTTCCCATCAATGGGAAATTCCTCAAAAATTACTTTGGATCCTAAGCGGGACTGCCTTGCATCCCTTGTATCATAGTCTTTTGCTTCCTTTGTTTCTTTCTTTCAGTTCTTCATTTTCTTCACCATCAGTCATTTTCCTCCATCCTCGCTCACCTCCTTTTATCGGGGCTTGTTTTTCTTTGGGTCAAGTGTGTCCTGGATTTTCCCAAGTGGTTCCTAAATGGGAGAAGAGGTCTTTCTTAGTCAAATTCTCCAAGGAAACATACAACACAAAGAACACTCCAAAAGTTAAAGTGGTGACATCTATCATTGGCAGACTGGAAGATGTTTAAAGCCTGGTCATCCGAATCACCAAAACACATTAAGAGATGACACCAAAGAGAATTAGTTTCTCAATCATTTTTCATTTGTGACCAACATTAGTGCATGGATTTAGGGTATCCACTGATCCCAGAACCTAAGTCTAAATGAATGCAAAGGCAGTGGAAAAAGAGAGAAATAGCTGAAGAACGAGAAGAAAAAGCACACAAAAGGAAAACTGGCCCAATGAGGTCACTAGTATGAAATCTAGGTAGCATAGCCTAATGGCTTCTCAGATTAATCAAAGAAGAAAATATAGACCTGAATGCATGGAATAAACATACATCCAAAGCCTTGTACATTTCATCTACCTAGACAAAGATAAAAACAACTGTCAAAAGAACAAAAATCTCAAGAAAAAGTGACAACATAGCAAACAAAATAGACAAGGGTGACTATGAAAACCTCTACCGGGGTTATAGATTCTTGGATGGTAGTAGAGAAATTTTATACTTGGGATTCAGGGAAAACTTAGTTCGGGCTATGGATGCCTGACTAGCAGAAAATCTCTTTTCGAGAAGCCCTGGTCTAGATGGTGAAGGTTGGGAACAACTGACGAACGTTCAGGTTATCACAAACAAAGGTTAAGGAATGAATACATATGAACACACACTAAGGAGACCAGAAAAAACTTCAGAATTGAAAGTCATTGAAAGATTGTCAACACCTATATCTCTTTATTTTTGTTCCACTGCAAAGTTACAACCCAGAAGAGTCTAGATGATGAAGAAATGCCTTGGTTATTCCTCCTTTTGTTGGGGCTATTTGTTGTGGATCCACAACACACACCCCATTTTTGGTCCTCTAACCATGGGGACCCCCCTTTTTTGGTGTCCTTTGATTTTTTGAGTCTACCCCTTTCATGGTTCCTTGCAAGTGACTCACTGAATGGGCCTGCTGAGCCAAGCCAAAAGTATTTTTTGGCATTTTTTCCCTTTCGACATTTCAGAGGACCTAGAGTCCTCTAAAATTCTAAAATGGCTAAAAGGCTGAAGCCCAGCCAATTAGGTGTTTTTAGCATCCAAAAACATCGAAAAGGTAGAAGGACCAAACCTTCATACCTTTTGATGTTTTGAACACTAAAACACCAAAAGGTGGTGACATAGTATGTGGGCTATATAAGGGCTTGAGCCCTTAATGAGTATTCACTTTGTGTTTTTTCTTGAAATGTCTTTAGTGCCCTCGTGATTATTCCCTTTCATCATCCTCGCTCCTTCTAGTTTTTTGTGTTGCGTCTTCAACCTCTCTTTCCTTTGTCCTCCACTCCTAGCACTTGCAAGGTAGGTTTTTTGCCCTCAAGTTTGTTTTCCTCTACTGGTTAGGTTAGGGTTTTGTGTTTTTTTGTGTGTCCAGTCTAGTTTACCTTCCCCCCAAGTCCTTAGGGTTTTTTTTGCACCCTTGAGCTTGATTTTTGTGTAGCGACATTTGCTGTAGGTTTTTAGCCTCCGAAAGGCCAAAAACTGGGTCAGGTTTTTTGTTGCCCAAGAGTTTATCACGCTTTTGGCCTTTTCGACATTTTGGACCTCTGGAACATCCTGACAAGTCCAAATCACCAAAGCATTATCGTCCATCTATGGATTTTGGATTTTTGGAATCCGTGATTCTGCTCAGACTTTCACCCCGAAAGTATGAAAAGTTTTGTTCCTCATCGCTTGTTCTTTTTGCACTTTCATCCCTTTCAGACTCTGACCTATTTTTTGGTATCCAAGAACCCGAAAAGACCAAAAGCATGAAATCTGCATTTCTCACTACTTGAAGAGCTTCCTGCTTATGTGTTTCCTATATTACTTAGTTTTTTCCCTATTTTTCATAGTTTCCTTTTCAATAAAATACTGATACTTGCAATTTTCTCGCAAGAATGCCTAATAAATGAACATTGTCTCCGATGAAATACTTATACAAGGGGAATCACCCCCCTTCAAAGATCAGAAATAAACACATGGAAATTACAGACACTGACATCGGTAATGTGGAATGGGATGAGTTCCTAGTAAGTTGTTCCCAGCTAGTGGGAAGATCCAAGGACTGCACTTCACTAGTCCTTGCAGGCCTGGTTAATACAGTAGCCCATCTAGTGGTTGTCTTCTCATCGGAACTGATCATGACACTTTCAAACTATTACAGTCCATTTGAAATAGTGGTTAGAAACAAAGGACAGGTGGTGCTGGACATAAGGCCAGACATCATAGAAGAGGTCTTCCACCTCCATAAGGGTATAGACAAGTTCTATGACTTCTTCATTGAAAAGGGCCTCAGGTGGTTCTGCAACAAACGTGAGGAGGCATACGAGATCGTCAATGACAATTACCTCAAGCAACCTCTTGTGATTTTTTTTTGGATAAGATAGATCTGAGGAGGGGTATATGAAGGATGACATTTAGGAAGCGGTGACATAACTAAACCAAGTGTATGGACCACCTCAGTCCATCCAAATTGAGGATTGGATGATCCTCTTAATAGAGAAGATTACAGGCTGCAAGTCTAGGTTTGATTAGGGAACCAATTATTAATGATAGATTGGATGAATAGCTAACAACAATGAGACATAACCTAAAATTCCATATGAGTACATACATAGTGTACTTACTATCTGCACGGGTAGACTATCCAGGACTTACTAGAAGAAGCAATATAAATGATCAGAATGCATGGCCCCGTGTTGTGTACTCGTAGCTAGTGAAAAAGGAAAATATGTCAGAAGACAGCCTGGATTACATAATAGCAAATGATGATTTCATCTTCGCGATCATCTGATATATTGAAGGTGGTTTTGTGAAGAGGATGCCAGAAGAAGCAACTACTAAGGTGAGGGCCATTGTAATACCCACTCATGTTTTGCTTTTTAGTTTAGGATGTCGTACTCTGTTAGGCATTGGTTTTAGTTGTTTGGCCGAATTCTTTTAGGCCACATTTCATGTGAGCTGATATTATTTCATTTGATGATGATACTTATTTATGATGTCATGATTTTACTTTATGCATAGATAGATGTGATGATGTTATCATGTTGATTATTATATGTCGATTTCAGATTATGATATACTTACCCCATACTTGCATGTGTATGGTTGTCTTATGTGTGAATGTACTTGTTGATATCTTGTTGTGGTAGAGGACGGAGATGTAGTTACTTGCTTCGGTGAGATCCACACGTTCAACCAATCCCTATCGTTGGTTGTGATATTATATTACGTATGTACATGCGTGTTCTTTTGGTGACAGGATTGCAGGTACAGGGCATCATCTTCCCTGAATTGGCAGGAGTGAGCATGCCCATAAATATTCATCTCAATGGTAAAGAGGGGAGGTAACATACAGATCCAAAACCCTAACCTAAGCCTAATCATCCTAATGTAGGATGAGTTTCAGTATGACTACCTTATCCGGATTTGTCTAGGTTGACAGAATTCGAATACCCTTTCTCTTGAGTTTGTGTGTGTGTTTTGCTTGATTATGTTTTTAGGTGATTTTCGAATTATTGAGTGATTTTCCATGTTTAGTGAATTAATGGGTTATAGTTGAATTAATGATTTAATTATATCCTAAGTTTATTTTAAATAATTAATTAAATTGAAATATTTGAATATTTTGATTTAATTAAATATTTAATTGAAAACTATATTGTATGAGCTTATATGATTAATTAAATAATTAAATATTTGGTTGCATGCATTATTGTGACATAAATATTTAATCTATTTAATTAAATACATGTGCATAATTGTGTTGAAAAAGTATTTCAAATTCAAAAGATCTTAACTTGTAATTAGGAGTCTAGTTTGAGTTGTGGCAATAAAGCACATTTTATTTAATTAATTTGGATTTACTTTCAACTTTGAAGTTGAGTTAAACTAGGGATTGAATTGGGATTTGTGATTCACCTTTGCATGTTTTGAGGAATTTGAATCTCTTTAGGGGGAATTGGTCATTCAATCTCTCATAACAGGTTTTTGAGAATTGGAGAGCTCTTGGTGATTTTGGGGTTTTTGAAGAATTGTGAATTGTTGTGGATCTTGGTTGCTTCAAAGTTTCAGGATTTTCTATTGCTTGTGTGTGTGTGTGTGTTCAGATCTACATTGTGCCAGATCTGTGGTTGAATTGGGCTTAAGGGTTTCAGATCTACTTTCATCCTCCAAGCTACATTATTCCATTTCTTGCATTGGATTAAAGGTAGGTTTCATTTTCCTTGCATGGATTCAATTTCGTAGATCTGAGGTTTTCTGTGATGTTTTAATGCATGTTCCTTAAATTTGGTCTTTAAATGGCTTATGGATGTTTTCTGTTTTTTTTGGGTGTTCTAGAAACCCTAGATCTCTATTTCTTTCATTCTCTATAATCTTAGCATCGTAGGGTTATGCTGTCAAAATTTTGGGAAGAAATTCCCTCTAGATCTCTTAGATAACGAAAAAATTAATCTTTGTATAGTTTAAACTATAGAGAAATTAAAATTTGTGGTTTGTTTGTGTTTCGTTATTTTGAAAGGTTTATTAGAAGCTTGGATCTATCATTTTCATGATTATATATTTCTTAGCATATTACAGTTATGCTGTCAAAATTTCGTGAGCAGATCCCTTATAAATCTCCTTAAAATAAAAAAAATCAAACCCCCTCTATAGTCATAACTATAGAAAAATTAAAATAAAATATCTAGCCTTGTCTATTTGCATTGAAAATTAAATAAGTTCTGAAAAATCAACTCTCTGGAAAAAAAACACAGTCTGGTGAAAAAGGTAAAAAAATTACCCAGAAAGGTAAAATACCCTTCCTTTTTACTTTTTCCGTTTTCGGAAATTTATTTAAAATAAAAAAATATATATATTGTGATGTTGGTAAAGAAATAGTATTAAAAAAAAAATGTTGGTTTTAAAATATATATTAAAAAAATTTAAAAATTTTTTGGGGCGGGGGCCACCACATCACCCCATCCCCCGTGCCACGCACCCACGGCCTACGCGTTGGGGCCACAGAGCCTGCGGTACCCCACTGTTGTCAGTGGGGCCGCAGGTGGTCTGTGGTACCCCACGCAGGGGGAACCGTCAGTGGTCCCCGCGGTGACCACTGCTTGTGCAGTGGGCCGCGTGGGAACCCGCGGTAAGGTGGGGAAATAGGGGTGGGGCCCGCAGGGACCCCCCCAATGTTATTTACCTTTTTTAAATTATGTTTTTTTTTTTTAAATAAAAAGTGATTTTTAAATATTATTTTTTTGTATTAGATTTAGTTTGTTTAATTTTTAATTGTTTAAAAGTTTATTTAAATAGGTATTAATTATTTATTTTTAAAATTGGAATGTTAATTATTAATTTTAATTAATAAACTTTATTATTAATTTTAATTAGTATATTAAATATTAGTTTTAATTAATATAATAATATGTTTTAGTTTTAAATTTTTAGATGATTGTACTGATGAGATTCATTAAAATGTCAACTGTGTTTTGTAATCTATAAGGATTCGAGACTTAGGGTATAGATAATTAATTGGATTAAATTAACGAATATTTCACCTAGTTTATTTAAAATGTTGGAAAGGGGTTTAAAACAGATTAAAATGGAATGATAATATTTATGTTTAAACCTAGCTATCAGAGTGGGGATATAATTGAGTTAATCGTAAATGGTTATATGTTCATTTTTTAGTCTTTTAAGACGTTTTGATTTCTATGCATCTGTATGGTTCTTGTGCTTGTATATGTTGCTATCTGGGACAGAAGATGACCTAGGATGTATATAGAGGCTGGGTATTGTAATTCTTTTTATGTTACTTCATGGCGTGTGTGTTGTCAGATATTACCCTAAACTGACCATGATGACCCTTTTCGATTATGTTATCTGCTAGTGTACCTATATGTGACCGTTCCTGTTGTATGGGATACTGATTTGGGTTACACTAGGGTTGTGACCTATGCTAGATCTATTAGGATCTTTGAGCCTAGGGTAGGTTACCTAGATGCGTAGTAGGATGTGGCTTGCAATAAGTTCTGTGTCCGTAAGAGACTATTGGGCTGCTTATTGTGGAGTTTCTTAATAAGTGATAATTAAAGACATATTTGAGAGATTAAAATGAATTAATAAGATGTGTCCTCACCCATGCTTGAGTGCTCGTATAGGCTAAGATGGTTTGGAGAAGATGTTAGTTTCCCTGCGAGGTATCTGACATAGTTAGTGGGCCTTGTCAGTATGAGAGGACATTAGCTCTGTGTATGGTCACTTGGGTGCCGAAATCTGTTGTGATTATCTGGGCTAAACTTAAGGGTAGACCTACATGATGACACCTTCCTTTACACATGCTAGATTTTTTGCGTTCTCAGTTGCCTCTGGACTAGTGAGTCCTACCTTTTATGATGATTAGTACACTGGATTAGAGAGCTATCAGGATCCCTTGCTTAGTGGTTATGCCTTGTTGGTTTTGGATATCCAATTGGGATCTATTGTTATCTCCTCAACATTGTGGGGTGGACCTTTGTGGTTCCACACAGATGGGTGGTAGTGATTCTCTATCCATTCAGATTCAACGTCCTTGTACCAGGTGCTAGATGGTTTCTTTGTAGTTGAGCTCTTTATGTTTCTTCATCATTTATTATGTAATTTGATTATTGTATATCTTGTATTAGTGTATCGCATGTGATACCTAATCTGGAAATTGTAATAGTAAGTAGTTTAGAATGATTACTACATACCCTATGACATGTGCAGTGGATGTGAGTTTATAGTAGTTTCATGGTTATCCATGAGGTTTGTAATTATGGTTATGTAAGTTGTACTTGTTATGTTTAATCAGATGGAATATTTTGTTATGTTTTTAGTTGTGTTTTTCTTTAAGTAATTTGACATCATGGGACCCTTGAGTCGTGTAATCTATGTGAGTGTAAGACATGTGTATAAATGGTAATCACTTCCGCATGATTGTATGTTTCTTTATGTTAACTTTAAAAAATAAAATTATTCAGCACACTTAGTGACATGTTCTAGGTTAATCTCTCTTGGGTTCCCTGGTGGGGCATTACAACCATTGGGTCCTATTACATATAGTTCAGAACATTCACATATATTTGGGTAGAAGGCTCCACTTTGAAACCAAAGAAGTTTCCTAGGTACCCATCTGATTGGATAATTATTTAAGAAATGGCCAGGTAGCTAGTTGATGCCTATGAGCATATAGAGCACAAGAAGAAGCATTTATGGGACTTCCCCATTCTTTTGGGCTTATACACTCTATAAGACATGAAGGTTTGCAAATCCTTGGCCTTTGAGTGGGATGAATGCCCACTTCAACTTTACAAAATAGTCCGGACTAGATATGACCCAATAGGTACATACAACCACATTATTGGCAAATTCTATATCCATGAACCACATCTTGAAGATCACTAGATAAATTGTGTAGATGATCATGAGGTCAGGATCAGGGAGTATTGGAGGATGTCCCTTACCCATGCATAGGAAACCTTAAAGACCCCAATTCCCCCAAAGGTTTGGGAAAATGATACAGACAGGGTGTTGTAGGAGATTTACACTCTAGATAAAATATATGATAGGCCCATCGTGAACACATAAATGGATAAGGATGATAATGATGACGTCAAATTCCAAGCCAAGCACGTGATCCGAACAACTGAAACATGGATCAAAAGGCCTTATAAGATGGATCCAATCCTGGTAAAGACATTGATGGATCCACCCAAGAAGGAGGATAAGCAACGTAGGGAGAAGTCCACAGTGCCCCACTATAAGAAAGCACCACCACAGAAGCCAAGCATAGTTTATGGCCATTAACGCGTGGTAGACTATGGGCCTAATACAAGGCACAAGGATCCTAAAACTAGGATGACTGGACAAATAGATCCTCCAGTGGGATAATCAAAAGCCCCACAAGACTAAGGCCCTTCCACTTCTGGCCAATCTCCTCCTACCATCGAAAAGGGGAAGAAAATGTATAAAAAGAGGAGAGCTTATGTGTCTCCACAACTGGAAACCTTACAAGAAGAGAAAAAAGAAGAAGAAGAAGTACCACTAGTTAAAAGGACCAGATCTCAGAAAAGGAAGGAAAAGGAGACTTCTAGGAAATATATAGAAGATCCTAAAGAGCGGGACAACCCTCTAGATGCCTTAGGCTCAGACGAGTTCCAAATATCTTATTTTAAAGGCCTGGAAGGTTTTGCAGACCAAGGGAAGGACACACTTGATTCAACAATAGGGTTTGACATGGGAGCCCCTACACTTGTCTAGCCACATTTGGTTCTCACTCGACCTTCATAATAGTTCACCAATCCAACACTAAATGTGCCAATCATAAGGGTAAGCTCCAACACAGGCCAAGGGACTAAAACTCAAGATGGCACAATGGTTCAAGACATGACAGGGGATAGAGTTGTAGGAGAAAGTTTGACTTCCACTCCACCACCTCACATTCCCTTTCCACCAACCTCTCTCCCACCTCTGATTCCCACTCTGCCACCTTCTCTCCCAACTCAAATGTTGAATCCACCTCCTTCAATTTCTAATCTTCCACCTCCCTGAAAGATCCCCGTTCCTGGTGATCTTGTAAGTTACTATTTTTGGACAATTTGGGACTTTAACCAACATTTGTACCTTTGAATCAATTTTGTTAAATTCTTTTTTTTTCTTGTTTTCAATTTTTTTGTGTTTTTGAATATATATGTGCAAATAAATGATGAATAAAAAATAACTTTCAAACTAGAAATGATAAGAAGCATTCATGAATTAAATTTACTTGACAATCTGAAAATGAATCAAATTGTACTAGGCATAATATTTATATTTTAGCATTCATAGAGTAAATACATCAAATGGATTTAATGGCTCCCTCCTGCACTTGACGCCAACTTAAGGAATGTTCTGCAAGTGCTAAAGATGAATGTCTTGTTGTCATAAACCCTAATAGATGCTTCCAAATTGCAAAACATGGGCTGCTAAAATTAATGGTGCCCAATATACAAGCTTGAGCTACCTTTGGAAAATGCCCAGGCTAAGATAAAATAGCTGCCAAACTGAATGTAATATATTCTCCTGATAAATGATGCTAAGAAGAAGACCGATCCTTTTCACATAAAATAATACTTCCAAACTGAGAACTGAAACACCAAATCTTTGTTTAGGTTTGTGTCCCAACAAATCAGACCTAAGGTTTTCATCCCAAGCCTCTGAATCACTCCACAGAGCAATTTCAAATTTTCATAAGTTGTAAATGTCAAAATCTCATGAGCAGTTTGACTTCCATCTCTTTATATCTCCTTTCAAATGAAATTCAAACCCTAAAGGAGAATACACTTAGCACTTTATAATAAAATAATATTTTCCCAATTAAAAGTGTCCATGTTATAGAAAAATCATTACTTTATTAAAATATTATAATTTTAGAGGCCAAAAAGTCTCCGGATAGTGAAAATATTTTATTATTATTTTGAGACCTTTCAAACAAGCTATCAAATGAAGTCATCCCTAACAAAATGAAGCAATTTTTCCCTTATTACTCTAAAATGGCTATTAAAATAGCCTTATTATAAATTATTTAATCACTGACTATGGAACTATTTAAATATATTAAAATATTTCCCTTTTTTCCTCTGATAGCCCAAACCAACCAAATAAACATGATTCTAACCATGTCACCTATCTGTGACTGATGCCGAACGAGATGGGTATACTGGCAGTCTCATCCCTAAAATCTAGGGATGCTCCTAGAAACTAGGGAACACACCTTGTCATCCTGAAACTAAAACCATGGAATGGTACCATGATGCCTCACATATGGAAACTACCACATCCTCCTAAAAATTAGGGAGACCCCCTAAAATCAAGGAACTGCACCCAACTAGCTCCCAAAACTACCTGTAAATCCAAGCTTGGTCACTATATGCATTGAATGAGTCCCTATCCATCTCTGCTAGCCTATGAGACTCCAATGATAGGCCAACTCCTCCATCTCTGATTTCCACTCTAGAAATGGGATATGACAATCCTCCCTTCCTGGAGATTTCTTTTCCACAAGCAATGCAACACTATATCACCACCATTCCAGACATACTGTTTATATTGTATGCAGTACTTTGACTGCATCTACTACTCCACTCTGAGAAAATATGATGTATCCCTAATGTCAAAAATAATTCATCGTCTCCCTGAAGTGCAAGTGTCATCACAAAACCACTACCTGGATCCCACATCAAGGCATAGTTCACACTGTAAAGGATGGAGGTGAAGTAGATTACATCATCACTATTGAGTATCCAACCCTGACTGCCCTCATGACCAGGAGTCCACACAACTAGCCATTATGCACCTCTGTCATAACTTGGGGATCAGTAACCAACCCAAAATCAAACCAGTACCAATCCATGAAAGTCACCCCATAATCTGCCTCTTCCCAAAAAATAAAACTCTCTAACCGCTCATATAGTTGTAACACTGTAATAGGCAATGCAGACTTTGGAAATGCTAAGTGGACCTGGTTAATGCAACCATTAACCCAGATGGAGTCAAGGAATATGTAGTCACCAATAAGTAGAGGTATAGCTACCTGACCCAAAGAAAGATTTGATACCATCAAAGATGAATCAAGTAAAACCCTCGACCTCTATCATAGAGACCTCTAGAGTGGTTGATCCACACATGCAAATCATCCCAACACTATGAGAATGGAACCCCTTATGCCACACAATCCATACCAATAGCCATCCAAGCCTGCTAATATAACATAGACTAGCATCAAACATGGTATTACTCAAGTGGTCCCAATAGTGCCAATCCAAGAAGGATACCACATAACATGTCTCCACCCCACAAAAAAATATCTCTACAATCTCATAATCCTAAAGGGTTGGCGTATCTATTGCCATCTTAGGGAAGACTGGATGATATTGAATAGGGTAACCATCGACCCAACTAGAATCAACCAACATGAATTCACCCATCAACAATGCTATCGCTACCCTGTCATGCACACCACATAGTCATCTCAGGATCAAGGTGAATGCACTAATTAGGTCACTCATCCACGCATAAGTGTATGTATGCTAAAAGTTGATCCATGATTCATGTATCAAAATAGGATGCATGGCTTCACCCAACTTTTGCACTTCTATGATATAAAATCCTAGCTATGTGGAATGTAGAAACTCATCAAGGATCCTCCAATCAAATGCATTGCATAGGATGATACCAGGATCCCAAACTGGATGGAAGTACTCTCATAACCAAGGTGATAGTGTACTAGAATCCCTATGAAACAAAGTGTCAAACAAGACAACACCTAGATCCCATTACAATCTGAACCCACATCCATCTGTCATGAGAAGATACTAATAGTCGAAAGTGTCATCAACAAAAAATCTCCATGCGATCACTGTGAAACTCCCACCAATGTGATTACCATCCACAACATCATTCCTGCTAATTCCCACCCTATCCTATAACCATGGCTCTGGATGAAGTTTCTATGACATAGAGGTGATAACCTCTATCAAAAACTGAATGACATGATGGTTGATTATTTTTTGGTCCCACAAACAATCCCACCCAAACTACTGGGTGGGGTCCCTGCCGTCAATAACTCTATCCTCTGAAGATGGAAGTGCACTACTACACCATGGATAGTATAAATCTAGATCCAACTCCCACCTTGTACCACCCAATCATCTACCAGTTGACTAAATGAGAATTGGAGTGTACTCCTCATGGTACAATCAAGATGGACTCTCGTAGGCTCCCTCAATGGCTCTATGGTATAACCCTGTCCAACCAACTCATATCGATGAATCATATCATCATCACCCAATGGTCTAAATGAGGAGTGATATGCACTCATAACTGTGCAGTCAGGATGAAGTACAACATGCTCTCTAAATAGTTCTGTGTCAAAATCTTGCCCAATAAGCTCACCGTCACTCCCACTAATCTCATGCATGAATATGGCTATAATTCATACATCTGATCTCCAAAGTCCAAACAAGAAGGACCTTTCATAGTCCACAACTGACTACCCTAATTTTTTTGTAAGATACACGAGTGTCCATGGTCAGTTGTAGATGGTGTAATAGTAGATTTTCTCCCTAGAGGAGGGAACAAATCAGCATGAGCACTGTATTCCCACTCTAAGGACACTATGCTGGTCTCTTGTGAAGATGTTGAAGGGATTTTATTGGAGACCATCACACAACCCTTTGGTGAGTCCATTAGTGTCACTGGGAAACTTTATACTATAGTTGCCTCTGATGATGACTCTGCCACTCCCAGACTATCAGTAAGCTCCTCTAATTGTAACTTTTCCTCCCAAAGGGCTTCCTGTGTATACTCCAATGACTCACGCATCTCCTCAAGCTCATGGGTGAGCCCATCAACTTCCTCCTCCTTCCGCATCAAGGCATCATAGAAAATGTAATCCTTCTCTAGAAGGTAACTCTAATTAGCCGCTAACTCCAAATAATCCTACTTCAATATCCACATAGCCTCATGAAGAGCATGGAACTCTACCATGGAAAATCTGCTACTATCATGCTCATCAGTCATGAGAGCACTCCAACTGAGCATAGATAACATCTGTCAAGTAGAACCAAAGTGCACAACCACTATGTCTACCATCTTTTCATGAACCCTGAATTGTCTAATCAAGCAATTAGGGGTCTGAAAATGATAATTATAGACATATGTACTACCTCTAGATTTGCACTATGGTAGGATGCTGTGTCTGAGTTTGGTACATTTCTGTAAGGGGTTTCTAGTATGCATTCACTAATGCATGCATCCTCATCTATAGTACTACAACTCTATACCTCTGAGACCACCTCCTTAGTCAATTATGAAACTGTTATCACCACACTATGCTGACTCTCATCAGCTCCTCATGTGTCCTCACATACAACCAAATCACGATCCTAGAATTCAGTACCACTATGAGTACACACTTCTCTGATTTCTCTGGTCTGGTCTAAGAAATCAAACTCATCATGACATGAATTGTCATTGCACAATGCCTCTAAAATACTTGTATCTAGATTACTCTCATGTGCAAACTCACCAACATCAACCTGACCCTCTGTATTACTTGTTGTTCTACCCAAATCAATGCTGGCTACATGTGTTTCAGTCGTATTTATAACTTTTTCATGTGCATCATCATAGGATATTTCTTGTCCCACTTGGGTTTGCCCTATTTTTGTCATCTTGTTTCCTTTCATTACCCATTTCTCAATCAGCGTTGACATGCCTGATTGATATTCACTGAACACCTAGACAAAACTCTTCATTTCTCTAACCAAGCCATTCATTTGTTGATTTCTTTTAATATGTTGGTCTTTCTGTTTGTCCATTATTGTCTTACCAGATGTCAAGTGAAAGCATAAATGTGTAGGTTAACAACTACCCAGTTTCTAATATGAATTATCAAAACCTTTTATCAAATACCCAAATGCTGGAATGATTTATCAAATCTTTTTATCAACTACCCATTTGCTGGAGTGAATTATTATAACTTTTTCTATAGTCATCTGTGAAAGAATCCCACAAACCCTATAGGATGGCAGGATGTAGGCTCTGAATCACAAGTATTGTTTGCTATGGAAAGGATCGACATTCTTCTTAGCATCATTTATCAAGATTCAGAGGCTTGGGATGAAAACCCTAGGTCTGATTTGTTGGGATGCAAACACCAACAAATCAAACCTAGGGTTTTCATCCCAAGCCTCTAAATCACTCCACGGAGCAATTTCAAATTTTCATAAGTTGTAAATATCAAAATCTCATGAGCAATTCAACTTTCATCTCTTTATATCTCCTTTCAAAGGAAATTCAAACCCTAAAGGAGAATACACTTATCACTTTATAATAAAATAATATTTTCCCAATTAAAAGTGTCCATGTTATAGGAAAATCATTACTTTATTAAAATATTATAATTTCAAGTGCCAAAAAGCCTCCGGATAGTGAAAATAATTTATATTATTTGGATACATTTCAAATGAGCTATCACACGAAGGCATCCCTAACCAAATGAAGCAATTTTTCCCTTATTACTCCAAAATGGCTATTAAAATAGCCTTATTATAAATTATTTAATCACTGACTTAGGAGATATTTAAATATATTAAAACATTTCCCTTTTTCCCCTGATAGCCCAAACCAACCAAATAATAATGAGTCTCACCATGTCACCTATCTGTGACTGATGCCAAATGAGATGAGTCAACTGGTAGTCCCATCCCTAAAAACTAGGGATGCTCCTAGAAACTAGGGAACACACCCTGTCATCCTTAAACTAAAACCATGGAATGGTCCCATGATGCCTCACATCTGGACACTACCACATCCTCCTAAAAATTAGGGATACCCCCTAAAATCAAGGAACTGCACCCAACTGGCTCCCAAAACTATTTGTAAAGCCAAGCTCGGTCACTGTATGCACTGAATGAGTCCCTATCCATCTCTACTAGCCTACGAGACTCCAATGATAGGCCAACTCCTCCATCTTTGATGTCCACTCTAGAAAGGGGACATGACACTCCCATTCTAACTCTTTCTATTCCTACTCCACCACTCACAGTGCCCATTCCTACTCTGCCACTCATAGTGGCAATACCTACACCACCTCCATCCATACCCCTACCATGCTTCATCCAATCTCCTCAAGGGTCAATAAGGGTATAAGTTGTGTCACCTTTTAAAACCACATTGGAGGCCATGAATGGTCTCAATATAGAGGTGTTGATCAGTTCTTCAGGGAATGAGGCCCAAGGTAAGGATGGCCAAGATAGGGCAGCAGAGGAAGGGATGAGGAGAGAAGGAAAAGGAGAAGGAGAAGGTCACATAGAGGAAGTGAATGAGGAAGTTGGTGGATAGGAGGGAGAATAGGATAAGGAATCAGAGGAGAAATTGACCCCTAGGTCACAAAACTTGGCATCAATCCTCCACATTTCCCCATATGAGCCAGTCACCGCCTTTAGTAAACCTACTTGGTTTACTAAAGAGATTCAGACTCGGAAAAGGAATTATACTAAAGAGGAAGAATGAGAAGATACAAGTATGTCCTCTTTAGGGAAATCCTTTCACCAAACAGAGGTCAACATATCAGCTAGGACAATATCCTATGTCACCCAAGACACTAGGGGTCACTGGAAGGCGCAAGTAGAAATTCCTTCGGATAGTACTTCTCAAACACAAGTGACCCTCGAAGATTACACACTTAAAGAGTTTGACTTGGGTGAGCCTAGTAGGGAAGGGAGAAAGACATTGGAATCTTTAGGGCTCAAGCACACTCTATGGTTCATGAGCAAGGATGAGGAAACCATAAATTCCTTAACAGAGAAAAATGAGGCTTTAAAACATTTCATTCATAAAATGGTAGGTCCTATTGATCCAAGTTGCCCAGAGGCCTCATTACAAGCTTTATTAGAAAAGAGGGCCACCCCAAACTTACTGACTGGTTTGAACCCCTCCTTCATCCAAGCAAGTGTGGATTGGAGAAATGACTTTGAACAATACGAAGAAAAGTTCGTCAAACTAGTGTTTAAACCTTTCTGAGTTATCTTGGTTGAATCAACAAAGTTGATAAATCTGATGGAGGATTAATGTGGCCTAGATTGAGAGATAACCAAGTGGAAAGCCACCATCTAGGACCTAAAAAAAATCAAGAAGAAACACTTCTAGATCCTGGTAAAGATATATGAGGGCAAAGAGTTAGACAACTTTGAACCCTGGGTCAAACGCATTGCCAAGACAATCAAGGTGTGCAAGGAGTGTCAAGCCTGCATATTGGAAAGGCAATCGGAGGTCATGGAATGGGTGGAAGAAATAGATGGTTTCTTCATAGGGATTGGCCTTGAATTATACTCGGACCAAGAGAAACAGATCTTACACCCAGTGAAGGAAGTGGTGCAACAATTCAAGGAAAATCTAGTAGGTGTTAGTACTAAAGAGGCCCTACACCAATTTTTCTACTCCAAGAAAGACATGCAATTAATGTTAGATCATGAGGAGGAGATCAATTTCTTCTCTTCTAAATTGACCATATTTAAAGAGAAGAAAGAACTAAGTGTCAATAAATTAAAGAGGAAAGAGATCAATTATGAAGAAGTTCAGGAGATAATATAAAGGCTCTAGGCTGCACATCCAGAAGTCTTTCCAAACTAACTCCTTAGATCCCTCTAGCATTATGTTAAGAGGATAGTTTTCCACACTTGGTAGATTTTCTATACAGGTTAAAGTTTGGCCTTTCAGCCTTCCAAAATTTTTTTCCTTTCAGCCTCCAAAAGGGTCATAAATTTTGGTCCTCCAGAATTCAGTGTCGACACTTACCATTTTTGGGGAACTAAAAAATTCAGAGGAGAGGTCAGGGTCAAAAATTTTGAGTGTTTCCAATGAGATCACTTTTTTGCATGGATTTTGAACTCCATATCATATGGGTGCCCAACTAGAGTTCATTTTTTAAGGACTAAGGGTCCCCTACTAGTTCCAAGGGAGAACACCAAGATCAAGAAGAAGACATCAAATGCATACAAAGAAACCCCATATTCTTTCTCTCTCTTTTCTTGATGAGTTTGATCCCTCCTACATTCATGATGATATCTTTTGGATTGGTGATGTTCCTGTCTATGTCACTGCAAAGTTAATCCATCAGTTAACTGAACTTTCAATGACGGGACCAGTATTTCCCACTGGTAAAGATGTAAAGAAACAAATTGAGCAAGTTTGTTTCTCCAAGAGTGATAGGCACAGAATGATAGTTGACCCTATCAAGGAGGATGACATCAAACTCATGAAAATGATACTTGGATACAATTTTTAGCAAGAAAGTAGGTTGACTAGTGTCTCTGCGGAAACAGTCCTTGCAGCTATCAGAATACTGAGGGATAACACTCAATACAATCTATGTGAGGTCTTGCACAATCTGTTGATTGAAAATATCAGAATTATCAAACATGACAAAAGAAAAACATTCAGGTTTGGATCACTGATCATCTATTTATATCACCATATAGTTGGAAAAGCTGCAGACCTTTATCTAGACAAAGGAAAACCTACAATGACTTAGATATCTCTTAAAGCCACAGTAGAAAGCAGTGCAAGAGATAAAATGGATATGGACATAAAGATATTCAGGGTCAAAATGCAGAACAGGTTCAGCCTATCTGAGAAGATAGTTGAAAAGTATAGGGATACAATATGCTTTATGGTAGACAGATTGCACATGCATGGAGGCTATTGAGCCAAGAACTAAGTGGATTCATCCACTAGGGTATGAAGTAGAAGACCATGTGTTAGAAGGATATGCGCAGGTCTTATTGTCAGCACCTAAAGACCCTAATGAACCTAGATGGGGCACCTACAGAGAAAAGACAAACGAAGTGGATATTGAACTACAAATTTCTGTTAACAAAAGGAAAGCATCCAGAACTACATCCAACATTTTGAGAAAGCATGGAGTCACTCGAGAAGATTTGGATAAGGCAAAAGAAGCCAAAATTTCTAAAGTTAAAATTGAGAAAACTGTTGAAACTCAGAAGAAAAATGAGGAAAGTACCACTGCACCTACTACCATAATTGATCTAGATACATCTCCACCTTCTGTACCTAGTAAGAGACCTAGAGGAAGGAAGCAAGTGGCTACAAATCATCCATCCTCAAGAGCTACATGGAGCACAACTAAGAATGTTCAAGCTCCACCTGAGGTAGGATTTAGACCTAATCTAAATATCTTGAAGAATAGGATTCTAAATGAAGGAAGACTAGATACATTATCAAAAGTCTATGACATGTATCAAGAGATGGATAAGACTGAGATACACTCTATGATCAAGTTTAAGAAGTCTGTTCTTGAACTCAAAATAGTAATACCAGATAAGTTATGGAACATACTGGAGATTATGAAAAGACATTCTATTGAAGAGGACATGAAGATTAGAGAAGAAACTTTGGATACTCTTCTTCCTGTTTGTTCACATGATGAGAAGGCTATCCTATTACATCTGGTGAAGCCTCATCTCTATAGTAAGACAAGGACTCTACAAATTATGAACAAGGAGTATGAACAGATTGGTAAGGAGACTGAAAAGGCATTTGCACAAGTCTTTATGGATAGACATATGTATCCACCAATGGCGCCTACAACAAAAGTTACCCTAGCTCCTCCCAAATAGGTTAAAACTCCAGTAATTTAGGTTGCACCTACAACAAGTCCATAGGATTCAGCACCCATAGTGACAATGACTTCTGAGATAGCTAAAGATACAAAAGATACTATAATAGTTGACAATGTCAAGATATCTATGATAGCTTCTGATAATGATATGAATAAGGTTGATGAAGCAATGAACATAGATGACACATCTCTACAACAGAATGAAGTGCCTTCTATTGATCCAATAGACTTGGATAAGGAGAAAGATACTCAAGGTAATGAGACACTAGTGAAGCAGATTCATGTCAAAAGTGAGTGTGTAGATACAAGTCAGAACACTATTTTCTCACCATCCACTCAACCATCTACATCATTTTTGTCAAGGTTAACTCCTGACTCAGCAAGTTTAGATGCATGGGGAGAAGAAGACCTTATCAAGATAAGCGTCCCTACCATGGAAAAGGAAAAAGAGAAACAAGTAATGAGCAATCCTCACTTCTTGGAAACAGTGAATATTTTGAATGACCTAGTGGCTACTGATCAGAAAGTGGCCAAAGTACAATCAGTTTAAGATGTAGAAAACATCTTATCAAACTTCAAGTCACATTTCACTAGCTTAGTAGAATCTACTACTAAGATTGTAGAAGATGAATACAAGAAGGAGAGATTAAATGACTTTTTAAAGAACTTTACCTTAGATCTAAATTCCTTAAAGATTGGGCAAGCTATATTGAAGGAATTGGCAGATAAAGGAAAGAAAGTCATAGCAAACTATATGGATAGAGTGAAGCTCACCTCTAGCACACTAAAACGATAATAGAAGTAGAAGAAATGGTGGACAACATAAGAAAATCAGTTGAAAATTCCACGCAAGATATGAGCATATGCAACAATGTCTACCAAGGGCAGTTAGACAAAATTGAGAAGGCAAAAGTGGAAATCAGAAAGATAAGGGTAAGACAAACTTAGTTGAGGAATGCACTTGTGCCATCTCTAGAAATTCTTAATGAGAACATAAAATAGATTGATAACACCATACAGACATATGATCAAGGTCCTTGCATGGATCTGATGAAAATGGAGAAATTGACATATGCACTATGCACGCATCTTCAAACTCTTGATGCAATGAAAGTATTTTGGCAAAAAGAGATTCAATCTCTTCAAGTTGTGTACCCAAAATTCTATATGGAGTAATTACGTTGAAGACTTACATTTTTTGCACACTTTTTTCATTAATGTCAAAGGGGGAGTAGTATAGAATGTGTATATACAGAGAAGTATAGATGCATATATATGCATATGAAGTCATTTTGAGTAACTTAGCCACAGTCCTTTGTTGCTATAAATGAAAAAGGGGGAGATTGTTGGAAAGTTGACTTCCTGAGGAAGCATGACTTATTTTGTGTTGTCAATCATGGTAACAAAGTCATACTAAGTTTCTGTCAAAGATAACTTAGAAGATAAAATGACTAAGTACAGAAAATAGGACAGACAGAGAG
>MU228295.1:501284-512016 GCA_018584345.1 Thuja plicata
TAGTAGACCTGCAGTCCAGGAAACAGAGCATGGAAGCCGACTATAGTTTTGATCAGCGTGTATGATTTTATAATGTAATGGCTAAGTGCCTTTAGTTATAAGTTTTTAATAATGTAATTAATGTTATAGTAAACATGCTTTGGCTGACTTGTTTGGAAGCATTATGTATTTTTGTTTTAGGGATGACTAATGATTTGTTTTGGGTCGCACCTATTTGGATTTGAAGATATAAGTATGTAATGTAAAGATATGTTACAAGTGTCGATTATTGTGTAAGAAGAAGTTACAGAGGGACAGTATAATGAATTCATAAGATGATATAGCTCTTTGAAGAAGTAAGAGCATCCACGCATACACGAAACTGATCAGACAACAGTGTCACTACAATAGTTCATTTTTGATATAGTACATATCAACATTCAGAGGGTTGTAGCCTTCATATTATTTTGGCAGTGAGCCATACACCCCTAATAGGGTTATTGTAAAAGACTCCTAACAGGGTCAGACCTTTAACCAGGTCATTGTACTCAATTTGTAAAGACTTCTTCTAACAGGGCAAAGGAACTTTAACAGGTTCATTATACCTAGTACAATATTTTGTGGGCACTAATCCCCACCGGAGTTTTCCTCTGATCAAGGTTCTCCATAATCATATCATGTGTTATGTGTTCTTGTGTTATGTTTCTTTGGATGCACATTTGATATATGTTTAATTGGCTGAAATTAATTAATAGATAAACATTGATTCACCCCCACCCCTCTCAGTGTTTCTAACAGGGACTTCCCTATTCTTCTGGTCCCATACACTCTATAGGATATGAAGGTTTCAAAATCTTTGGCCTTAAAATGGGATGAATGCCCACTTCAACTTTACAAAACAGTCCAGCCAAGGTTCAACCTAATAGTTATGTACAACTACATCATTTGCAGGTTCTATATCTATGAACCATATCATGAAGATCACTAGATCAATTGTGTAGATGATCATGAGGTCAAGATCAGGAACTATTGCAGGATGTCCCTCACCCTTGCATAGGATACTTTGAAGACCCCAACTCCCCCAAAGGTTTGGGAAAATGATTTAGAAAAGGTATTAGAGTAAATTTACACTTTGGATAAGATATATGACAGGCCCATCATGAATGCCAAAGTTGATAAATATGAGAATGATGACATTGATTTTTGAGCTAGGCATGTACTCTGAACAACTGAAACCTAGATCCAAAGGCCTTATAAGATGGATCTAATCTCAATGAAGACATTAATGGATCCACCCAAGAAGGCAGATAAATAACACGGGGAGAAAAATACAGGGCCACAGTATAAGAAGGCATCACCACAAAGGCAAGCATGGTTTATGGCCATGAATGAGTGATATAGTACGGGTCAAATATGAGGCACAAAGCTCCAAAGACTAGAATGACTAGATAAATAGATCCTCTAGTGCAATCATCACAGGCCCCATAAGATGAAGGGCCCTTCCACTTCTGGCCAATCTCCTCCTACTACCGAAAAGGGTAAGAAAATGTATAAGAGGAGGAGAGCTTATGCATCTCCACAACTAGAGACCTTGCAAGAAGAGCCATAAGAAGAAGAAGGTGAACCTCTATTCAAAAGGAAAAAATCTTAGAGAAGGAAGGAAAAGGAGACTACTAGGAAACACAAAGAAGATCCTAAAGAAAAAGACAATCCTTTGGATGCCTTAGGATCAGACGAGTTCTAGATATTTGACGTTGAAGGTCTAGAGGTTTTTTTAGACCAAGGACATGAAACACCAGGTTCTACAATAGGGTATGACATGGGAGTTCCATCACTCTTCTAACCTTAGGTGACCCTCACTCCACCTCTAACCCAGTTCACCAATCCCGTAGTAAATATGCCAATCATAGGGTTAAGCCCTAGCTCCAGCCAAGGCCCTAATACTCAAGATACTGAGGTAGCTCAGAATATAGTGGCAGATAAAAATGCGAGAGAGAGTTCTAATTCTACTCCACCACCTCACATTCCCACTCCACCAACTACTCTCCCACCTCCAATTCCTACTCCACCACCATTTCTCCCAACTCCAACACCAACTCCGCCTCCAACTACTACTCTCCCACTTCCCATTCCAACTCTTCCTACACTTACTCCACCACCATCAGTCTATTTTCCTTGCTCCATCCCAACCCCCAGAGGTCAGTAAGTGCAAAATCCATGTCACCTTTCACAACCATATTGAAATCCATGACCGGTCTTAATACAGAAGTGTTTATCAGCTCCTCGAGAGATGAAGAACAAGTCAAGGAAAGACAAGACAAGGCAGCAGAAGAAGAAAATATAGCAGAGGAAAGGGAAGAAGGAGAAGGAATAAATGAGGGAGAAGGTGAACATGGAAGGGAACAAGAGAAAGAATCAGAGAAAGAGGTGACCCCAGGATATCAAAACTTAGCTTCAGTCCTCCATGTTTCCCCATATGAGCCATTCACCACATATAGTAAACCCACTTGGTTCACTAAAGAGATTTAGTTGAGGAAGAGAACTTACATAGATGAGGAAGAAGGGGAATATATGAATATGGCATCTGTAGGAAAATCCTTCCACCAAACAAAGGTCACCATACCAGCAAGGACAATATCCTATGTTACCCAAGACACTAGGGGTTGCTGGAAGGCACAAGTTTCAATTCCTTCTACTAGCACCTCTCAAACACAAGTGACCCTAGAAGATTACACATTCAAAGAAGTAGACTTAGTTGATCCCACTAGGGAAGGGAGAAAAAAACTGGCAGCCTTAGGGCTTAAGCATTCTCTAGAATTCATGAGAAAGGACGAGGAAACCATAAAGTCTTTAACAGCGCATAATGAGGCTTTGAAGAAGTTCATTCAAAAAATGGTCGGTCCCATTGATCCAAGTTGTCTAGAGGCCTCACTACAAGTTGTACTAGAAAAGAGGGCCACCCCAGAATTTCCATCAGGTTTGACATTGTCCTTCATCCAAATGAGTGCAGACTGGAAAAATGAATTTGAGTAGTATGGGGAAGGGGCCATCAAACTGGTGTTCAAACCTTACAAGGTCATTTTGATCGAGGCTACATAGTTAATAGAATTGATGGAGAATGAACGTGGCTTAGAGTCTGTGATAAGAAAATCACAAGCTTCCCTCAAGGACTTACAAATAATTATGAGATAGTGTTTCCATATCTTAGTAAAGATATATGAGGGTGAAGAGCTAGACAACTTTGAGACCTGGATCAAGTGCATAGCCAAGATGATTAAGGTCTATGAAAAATGTCAAGCCAGTAAATTGGAAAAACAAAATGAGGTCTTGGAGTGGGTAGAGGATATAGATAGTTTGTTCACAAGGACTGACCTTGATTTATATTGAGACCAAGATAAACATATCATGCACCCATTAAAGGAGGTAGTGCAACAATTCAGAGATAACCTAGCAGGCATCAGAACCAAAGAGGCCCTACAACAATTGTTCCACTATAGGGAAGACATGCAAGTAATATCAAAACATGAAGAGGAGATCAAGTTCTTTGCTTCTGAATTGACTATATTTAAAGAGAAGCAAGAATGAAAGGTCAACAAGGTAAAAATGAAAGAGATAAAATATGAGGAAGTCTAGGAGATCATACAGAGGCTCCAGGATGCACATCCAGAAGTCTTCCCAAACTGACTCCTTGGACCCCTTAATAATTTTGAGGAAGATGGTTTTAACACTTAGAAAATTTTCTTCAAAGGAAACTTTTGGCCTTTTGGCCTTTCTGCCCCCTCGAGATATGCATCTTCGGCCTTTCAGCATCCCATTTTTTCATCCTTTTGGCCTTCTAGATATTTTGAACTTTCATAATTTTCATCCTTTTAGCCTCTAAAAAGGCCAAAAATCTCAAACCTTCAGGGTTGGTTAGACACTTAGAAAATTTTGGGTACTTAAAAAACTTTGGAGTAGAGGTCGGGGGCCAAAATTTTGAGTGTTTCCAGCTAGATAACTTTTTTGCATGGCAGTTGAACTTTAGATAACATTGGTGCTTAAATTGAGTTTTTTTTGGAAGGACTAAGGGTCCCCTATCATTCCTACCATAAGAAGAACCTCCAGATGAAGATTCCAAAGAAGAACTCCAAGAACCGAGAAGAAGACTCCAAGTTCTCAGAAGAGACCCCATCTTCTTTCTCTTTCTTTTCTTGGTGAGTTTGATCCTTCTTGCATGGATAAACTGATTGTAAATGGATTAAAAATCCATGTAATTTTCTTTGTATTAGTTAGCAGTAGTTTCTTTTCAGCAAAGTTCTAGTTTTAGTTTAATTTCATTAATTTAGACTCTTTGATGCCCTAATTTCAGCATTCAGAGTTGGTAGATCAGAACTCTATATATTGTAATCAAATTAATGTAATAGGGTCATATTCTTAATGCAATAAAGATCTACATTTGGTGCTTCATTAATGGTTTGTTAATTGTTTCCATCTATGCAAAATTGATGAATGTGTGCATACATTATTCATTATTTTCAGAGAGCCTTTTATTTTGTTGTATTTCAAATTCATGTTTACCTTAGTTGGAGTTTGTTGTTGCCTATCTACCTTGTTGTGATGAATGCATGCAAGGGATTTTCTATTGGGATTAACAATAAATCTATATTGTAGGTGTGCACATCTTTGTGGCATCACAATTTGATAGATTTTGAATATCTTGCACGAGTGAAATCATCTTCTCTCCAAATGCTTGCACCTATTGGGTATAGAATTGAGACTATGTCTGATTTATACCTCTTAGGTTTGTTCCAAATCTCCCCATCATTTGATTTGTAAGGAAGGGTTTATAGAATTTTATGTCTGTAGGATTTCATTTCAGTAATTTTCTTTATTTCTTGTTACCCTTCTCTTTAAATTTTGTCTTAAATCTAAAAGTAATCATCTTGAAAATACAAAATTTCACTTTTATTTAAAATGTAAATATTGTCAAAATAGAAAACCCCAAAAATACTACTAAAGAATGTTTTGCAGTTTGATGTCTTGAATGTACCAAAAAAGGCCTCCTCATGAATATTCACATTTGTCTTCAACTGAGTAACCAAGCAAGTTGTGACCTGACCCCGGAGAACCTTGGGAATAACTTCATTATTCTTTCAAGAGAGGAAATCAAATCTCAAGATCCTAGCAAGTTAGCTTGTGTAAAAACAACGCTCAACAATAACCAATTCAAATATCTAACTGTTGGTAAGCTCTTCTAGCTTAGATTTGATTCTTTTTGTGTGCTCTCCCTTTCTTCATTCCCTTTAATGGATAGGTGTAGCAGTTTTGTATTCTGATTATGTCTCTCCCTTTCTTGTAGAATCTCTTCTCCCTTTTCTGGATAGATATGCAGTGTTAACTTTCTCCAATTCTCTCCCTTTGATGGATGGTTATTTCATTTAATATATTTCTATTCATCATCATTAGATCTTTCTCTCCCTTTGTAGAAAATTCTTTCTCTGATATTTTCTCTCCCTTTGACTGATGTTCTTCTCCCTGATGGATATTTCTTTCTCTTTTATCATTGGATATTTCATTGACTCCTTCTCTCGCTTTGACAACAACGCCAAATAAAAAAATATTATTGAATCTCCTATCCATCAGCAATATAGCTCTGTAGTAGCCAAAAACATCTCTGTTGTGTGGTGCAGATAATTACCTTCTTGTACTGATATGTCATTGCAGTCCATATCCCATCTTGCATCAACATGATTGATCTTCTAATAATGTGTAGGCTGATATAGTCTTCTAGTCAGCTTAGTGACTAGTAGACAAGGGTTGAACCCCTATTCTATTCCTTAGGTACTCAAATGTATCTTTTGTCAATGGTTTTGTGAATATGTCTACTAATTGTTCTTTAGATTGTACATATTCTAGTATCACCTCTTTCTCATGTACTTGTTCCCTCAAGTAATGATACTTAACATCTATGTGCTTTGTTTTAGAATGCATTACAAGGTTCTTTGAAATGTTTATAGCACTTGTATTATTACAATAGATAATTATTGGCTCAATGATTTCCTCATTTGTACCTTTCAGCAATTGCTTGATCTATGCAATGTTAGAGCAATTTGCAGCAACAACCACATATTCTGCTTCTGCAGTTTATTGTGATATGCATCCTTGATTTTTACTGATCTATGTGACAAGTTTTTCACCCATAAAGAATTCTCCTCATGTTATGCTCTTTCTATCATCTATGTTTCAAGCCCACTCAGCATCAGTATAAAATTGTAGCTTAAATTTTCCTTCTTTATTGTAGCACAAAACATAGTCTTCAGTATTCTTCAGATATCTCAAAATTCTTTTAACAATAGTCATGTGTGATTCCTTAGGATTAGAAGAAAATATTGCAACTATACCAAATTCATGTGCTATATCTAGTCTAGTGTTTACAACATACATTATTTTTCCCATCATAGATATGTATAAGGTATGATTTACCTCGGTTGTCTTGTCTTCGTTTGTCAATTTGCATTCGGTTGCCATAGGTGTTCCGACTGGTTTGGAGTTCTCCATCTTGAATATCTTCATAAATTATTTGATGTATTTTGATTGTGTGATGTAGATGCCTTTGTCCTGTTGTAGAATCTATAGACCAAGACAAAATTTTTATCTCTCCAAACATTGAAATTTCAAATTCTTTGCTCATTTCATCAGCAAATGACTTGCATAGCATTTCATTACCTCCAAATATGATATCATCAAAAACTATCTCAACAATCAAAAATTTATCATCAATATCTCCTTTCAAATATATATTATTATTGTCACTTGTTCTTATAAATCCAATACTAATGAGATAAGAGTAAATTCTTTCATACCATGCTCTCGGTGCTTGTTTTAATCCATACAAGGCTTTGTGTAGTCTACAAACCATGTTCCTCTTGTTAGGATCAACAAACCCTTCAAGTTTGTCAATGTATACCTCCTCTTATAGTATTCCATTTAGAAATGCATATTTAACATCCATTTGGTATACTTTGAATCCACTTTTTTCAAATTTTGCTTTATACCATTTGAACATCTTAAATGCTTCAGATTTTGTTTTTAAGATCATGACAATCATCATCCTAGAATAGTCATCAACAAATAGAATGAAGTATCTATCACCATAATAGCTCTTTTTTCTCATTGGTCCACATAGGTCAGTATAGACTAATTCTAGAATATCATTATATGTGTAGGTTTTTCTCTTGAAACTAGACTTTGTCATTTTTCCTTTTTGACAATTCTTGCACATGACATGGTTAGGCTTTGAGATACTCGGTAAGCCTCTTACTTTTCTTTTCTTAATTATCTTAACCATGTTGTCAAAATTCACATGACATAAAATTTTGTGCCACAACCAAATGTATTCATTTCTAGCCACTAAACAAGTGGTCTCAATATCATCAAGATAGAATATATTACCTTTTGTTTGTTCACTAGTACCGATCAACTTTCCTTTTCCATTATAGATCATTGCCTTTTTGTTCTCAAAAGCAACTCGGTGTCCTATGTTGTTCAACTGTGAAATACTCAATAAATTATAGTTAAGTCCTTTCACCCAATATGCATTTTCACATCTGATCATATAATTCAACATAATAGTACATTTTCCTTCAACTTGGCAAGGTGAGTCATTACCCATCCTAACTGATCCACCGTTATAATATTCAAAAGTTTCAAATTTTTTTTAATCTCCATTCATGTGATGAGTACAACCACTATCAATAATTCAGACATCATATTTGCTAACTTTAGATATGAGTGCAGTTTCAACATACCTTTCTTCTTCATTTGAGTCATCCTTCATAGCAACAAATACTACCTCAACATCTTCATTAGAATCAGTAGTAGAATTTTTAGCTTTGTTCTCAACTAGGTAACATACCTTCTTGTCTTTGTCCTTGTAATCTTGGTTATCTATTCTTTTAGAGTGTTGGTTGCTTCTGTAGTCTCAGTCATCACTTATGTCAAACTTCTTTTCATAAGATCTATCATTGTTTCTTTCATCCTTTCTCTTGTTGCAGCATCTAGTAGCAAAATGTCCAATTTATTTGCAATTAAAACAGACCAATGGTAATTTACCTTTGTATCTTCCTATACCTCTATGTAATCTCCTAGCCATTAGTGCTTCAAGTTCATCAAGTTCTTTTTCATCACTATCACTTTCACTATCAATTCTCATAGTGTGTTTGTTACTAGATTTTCTTATTTTCAGAGAAGATTTGAATGTAGACTCTATACTTGGTAAGACACTGTTGTCATAGTTGTTCATCTCAAATGAAATAAGTATACCAATCAAACTATCAAGAGTAACATTGTTATTTTTTACTTCTCTCACTTCTTGAATTGTAGATACTCTAATTGCATAAACATGTAGTAAGGTTCTCAGAATTCTACCTACAACTGGTTCTAGCTCAAGTAATCCTCCTACTCCATGGATAGCATTAACCACTTCTTCGATTTTGATACTATACTGAGTGATGTTCTCTCCTTATTTCATTCTTAATTCATCAAACTTTCCTCTTCATCTTTTATCTTTAACTCTTAGCACATTTGTATCTCCTCTGTGTACTAGCTTGAGTTTGTCCCACATTTTCTTTGCAGTGGTGCATGATTTCACATCTTCATATTCAACATCAGATAGTGAAGAAGAAAGTTCTATCATCATATAATTGTTTTCATGTTTCTCTCTCAACTGATCAAAGGTCAGAGGTCCAGTAGGTGAAACATATTCAGTATCCAAGAGTTGTGTGACATCATTTCCAATACCTGATAGAAGAAGTCTTATCCTAATTTTCCATGATGCAAATTTGTCCTTATTGAGCTTAGGCACATCACTTTTACTCATCTTGTGATCTTTAGCTTAAGTCTTTAAACTCTTCTTCCAAGCACCAAAGCTCTGATAGAAATTGTTAGAATAACTGAGAAGGGGGGTGAATCAGTGGCTTAAAATAATTCCAAAAATCCAACCAAAACTTATATCTCAAATATAATATCCTCTAGTTATCTTTTAATCCATCAAGATGAATTCCTTAAATACCTTTAGAAAATATATACGGCTTGGTAACATATATTGTTTATCTTTTCTAGACTTTACCGAGTAGCAGCAATTAAACTTAGTGTTTACCAACCAATCTAGTATTATTAATGTGTAATGTAAACTATAAATCAAATGAAAGAAATACACATTTGACACATAGATTTTAACATGCAAACCCTGTTAAGGGAAAAACCACTTGGGACCGGTAACCCAAAATTTTCACTCTTCAGAAGTGAGCTTGGTGAAGATCCAACCCTGTTAAAGGTTACAAACATACTATTAAGTGCAACCTTGTTAGAGGATTTAAAACTAACAGTTTGTCTTTTTACCTAGCATTCACTATGTTGTCAACAAGAAAAAAAAATTATACTCTTGAGTATCTCAATACATTAAGGATGGTTAAATCCCACTTGGTTAAGAGATTTTCTTAATCAATGGTTAAACTAAAATAGTAAATGATCTGTTCAAAATGCAACTTTATCTTACAGATATTCATATCTATTGTTATTCCAATAATACCTCTGTGATCAATATGCTCTTCATTTTCTTTTCTCCCTTCTTTTTTCTACTCAGTGAATGCTTTGTCCTCTATGGCTCGATGTCTACAGAATTCCTTGGCTCTATTCTTCAACCGGTATGATAAGATCTACATGAAGACTTCTATCTTCACTAGAATTATATTCAACATTCCTTCTTTTCATAATGAATTACTTTTCTCTTTATATAGACATGATTATCCGCTTCAACCTTCTTTTTTTCATCGTAGATCACTTCTTGATCAATAAATCTCACCATGCTTTCTTTAATCCATAAAGATCTCCTTTATTTTTATTTCACAAATCTCTCCATGATAGCTAGGAATAAAAAGTGCTTTAAATCTCTTTCATTTCTTTAGTTTAACTGATCGATGAAAATAAAGAAATCATTTAGTCAATCTAAATATAGCTCCTACTAGCTAAGTGTTTCTTGTCATTCTTTATCTTCAGTTCTTATCTTTGATCAACTTCAGTTAGCTCGGTCATTGACTTCAGTTACGCTCGGTGACAACTTTAGTTAGCTTGGTGACCACTCCAGTTATGCTCAGTAAATACCTCTTGCTCATTAACCACTTGCTCGGTTACTATGATGCTCAGTATACACTGTGAATTTCTCGGTGTTCACTGTCCATTGGTGTGCACTTTCTGTCGGTGTTTACTATTGTGTGTATGAAAATACACCTTCATGAAATTAAGATTAAGAGCAACAATTCTATGGAAAGATAATACAAATTAATCTAAGAATTGAAGCTAAAATCTATATCATCGCATAGTTCTCTATCCAATCTTTGTTAAGAGAGATCTTAGGCTTAATCTCTCTCAAGGATAATCCTAGAATAAGATATGAATGGTAAACAAATGCTCAAATCTAGCTAGAATGCTAAAAAATGCTCAAAATTCTCCAAGATATGTGAGAAAATAACAAATGCTCCTAAACATGATATGCTAAAATGCTAATGTAAATGCTAAGATTCTCTCAAAAGCTCTCCAATACAATCAAATGCTCTCAATGTGCCTATAATAAGGATGCTTTTTCTCTTAAAATTCTTGGATCCCAAACACAAAGGAAATGACTTGTATTTATAGCATTTTCCCAAGGGTAGGGGGTAGAGTGAGTTAATCATGATCAAAGTTTGGTTAAGTCAAAAGCTTTGAGGTGTTTTCAAAT
>MU228295.1:523369-574830 GCA_018584345.1 Thuja plicata
GGTTGAGCCTTTGGTAGATCGATAAGTTTATTTGCAATAAGTGTCCTTAATGCATTTTCCAATGGTTCACCCAAAGTAGTGAATGTCCTTTTGGGTGTAGGTGCAAAGAAAGGTTTAGGCTTAGGAGTCCCTTGATTATTCCCAAAGTTGATATTAGTGTTGTTGTTGAAGGGTACTTTGGGTGCTTAATTCACATTATTGGCTTGAGTTGAGTTTTGAGTGAGATTAAAAGGGATAGCCTTTAAATTATTAGCCTCCACCACTCCATCATTAACCACTCCTTTATTGTTGTTATTCCTTGTCTAATATCGACTGTTGTTGTTGTTGTTGTTGTTATTCTGATTTTGATTGGTGTTGGAGGTATTGTTCTTGTTGTTATTCTTGTTATCTTTGTAGATTTTGATTTCTCCAATTTTCACCAATACCTCTTCTTTTGTCACCCCATTCTCAATTAAGTCTTGGAATTATCTAGGACATTGTAGCCTTAATCGATAGTTCATTTCATGATTCAAGTTGTTCACAAAAATATCCATCTTTTCCTTTTCGGGTACCCTTCGAGGGTATCTAGCAAATACTGCTCTCCACCATTGTAGGAAAAGTAGGAATCCCTCTCCTTCTCTTTTCTCGGTGTTGCATAGATTAAGAATTGTAACCTCATGTTTGATGTTATAAGAATAGTGAGTTACAAATTTAGAGGCCAATTCCTCAAAGGTTCTAATACCGGAGGGTAATTTTGAGAACCACTCCATTGCCATGCCTCCCAAACTTCTAGGGAATAACCTCATAAGGTAAGTTGTGTCATGCATGAACTCTAGACTTAGGGCACAAAATTCCCTTAAATAATCTTGAGGATCAGATGTTCCTTCATATTTATCATATTTCGGATAAATAGCATTTGTTGGAAATGGTATCATGACTAAGGACTTGTCAAATGGAAACAGACACAAGAATTCAATAGAAAAAGGTTTAGGAGCCCCACTTTGTTTTAATGTGCCCAATTATATCTGAAAAAGCTAGAATTTTTTATTCATGGCATCAATGGGGTTAGCCTCTGCTTCTTTTTTTTTGAATTTGGTGAAATCATAATCGTGTGGAAGCTTGAGACCCGTTTGTGCTAGGTCGAGGAAGCACTTCTCTTTGTATTTTTCCAACACTTTTTCCATGAGTTTCATAAAGAAAGGGCTTTGCATAGCCTCAGTAACCTTTTCATCAATTAACTCCTCATCATTAGGGTCCATATTGCCCCTGTTGTTGGTATTGTTCATCCCTTTATTGTTAGGATCCATTTTTCGTCCCTCCGTTGGTATTGTTGTTGGACTCTTTGTTATTAGGGTCAACATTTCCTTGTTTGGTCATATCCTTGTTCATGTGATTAATCTAATTAGGATCTATATGACCAAATGGAAAAGACATCCTCGGTTCTATTTCTTTGATGGGTTCGTGTAAGGGTGTTGGAGAAAAAGGATCACCCGGGAAGGGACACTCTTGTCTCAGATAAGATCCGTCTAGTTGTAGGGTAGTCTTGATGTAATGGGATCGAGTAAAAATCAGCATTAACATATGTTGAATGAAGATCTCAGGTTTCAAACTCGTTTAAATGACCAATCCATGAATAAATTTGCAAAATGCCCAATAATGGTAGATTCTGATCAAGTTAGGTATCCACGGTGGTAGAACATCCAAAAGGGTATCCAAAAATCAAACTTTTTTGTTTTCAATCCTTCGGCAGATACCCACTATTTTCCTATTTAAAATTCTAGGCGGCTCTTACCTGTGTGTAGGCAGCCTTTAAATGTTAACACACGGCCAATGGAAATCCTATATGCGGTGCTCTGCAATTGACAGGCGTTTGTCTATTGACAGGCGATTTTGAAATATTCTTACATAGCTTTTTCCAGTGAATACTTTAATATTATTAAATGGAATTTTATGATTAACAAGCGGTCCATATTTGTTTGCAAGCAGCTCTGAAATGGTGATACGCGGTGCTTTGCTAAACAAAGTTGATTTTAACAATTTTATTGATATTTTTTGGGTTTAAAATTTTAAGGTCTTTGATCAGATTTATCAAAAAAAATTCTTGCATGAAAATGAAGTAAAAACTCAACACACACATAAAATTTGCACCATATCCCTGAAAACCACACTAAAAGTGTATGTTCTCAGATGTTTGAATAGGTTTGCACAAGAAAGTCTTCCAAGCAATCTACCTTAGCGTTAACAAATTTGGCTTTTAATCAAGGCTCTACAAAGGTAGGTCTGCTACTTTATGAGGTCTCAAACTATTTCGGTCTAAACCTTGACAAGATCCTTTACCCCTTTGAGGGCTTCCCACATGCACAAAAGTACTAGAGGAAGTGAGGATGGCTTGCACAAGCTTTAGTCACTTTCCGATTAAGCAAAAGTGCATTATTTATAGTGGGTCGAATGATATTGTGGTAAAAGAAAATATCTCCCACTTTGGTCCATTCCCTCTCACCATCCTCCTAAGGCAATTCTTAGGAGGCAGGCCCTTTAAATCTCTATTTAGCTAGCATGTTCATGAAAAGCAAGAAATTGAACACAGTCCAACAAGTTTGGGAATCTGATTCACTCAAAGCGTGAAGAGCATATCCATATTGTTTTTCTTTGTTCCAAGCACCTCAAATAGATCTTTTTATTTTCAACCTCCTGACAAGAAGGTTCTTAGAAATGAAGTGTGTGGTTCAATTAATCCTTCCTTTCTTTTGACTACCCAAACTTGACACTTTTGGCTTTTTGATCAACTTCAAAAAGTTGAGAGCATATACCTGATGTCTTGTTTGAATAGAAAATAGTAAGGTGTTTCTTATTTATACTAGATTCAAATGAATTTCCACAAGTTAAGTAATGCAAGCTTGATTAGATAAGTACCTAATTTTGAAGCTAGCAAGGCTAGGCACATTTTTGAGTATTTTGGCTTGTTTTACTCACCTAGTGGCGATCGTTCCCACTCTATCTCCTCCAACAAGTTAGTCAACACAAAAAAATGCAAAGTGAAGGAAACTTGGAAAAACTCAAATGACAAAATATACCTCCTAAAAGCTCTTTTAAATGAATGATTTATCAATTAAAGCTTTAAAGAACTAGGCATGAAAATTAATTAGAGAGTAGGAAATTTTCGTTTGTAAGCAAAAAACACCTTAATATAGTGATCATACAAGTGTTCTTCCTCAAATAAAATCTCCAAAAAATTTGTGGTACGTATTTCCTTATCGTTCTTAGTTTTGATTCTTACCTCTTTGCTAGGCTTTGAGATCTGCTTCTCTGGTTTCTGCACCTTGGGGTGATTTTTCATCTGCAAGACAAGAAAACATAGAGAGTTACCACAGTGACCAAATTAATCAAAAGTTGATTTAAAGAAAAGCAATTACGTGACATTTAATAGCTAAAAGGTGGCTATCAAATGTTACTAAGCATAAATTAAGACTTTATACATGGCTTTTAAATCTTAACATGCGGCTCTTAAAATATCACAGGCGGCTAAATAAAATCAATAAGCGATACAGAAAGTGTAAAAGGCGGCCATAGATTGTTGTTAGGTGGCTATTGAAAACTCCTAGGTGGTGCACTTTATCTAGCAGGCAACATGATTTATCTGGTAGGTAGCACAATTTATCTGGAACGCGACAGCAGAAAGATAGATGGAGACGAATCAGGCTCTGTAGGCAGCATTTTTGTGTTCATAAGCGACTCTTCTCCTATTTTCTGCAAGAAAAACACCAAAAACAAAGAAAAACACACAAATCTTATGATAAAAATGTTAGTAAAGAGGCTTAGAGTCCCTCGGTGGGTGTCATTATGTGTGTATGAAAATACACCTTCATGAAATTAAGATTAAGAGCAACAATTCTATGGAAAGATAATACAAATTAATCTAATAATTGAAGCTAAAATCTATATCATCTCATGGTTCTCTATCCAAGCTTTGCTAAGAGAGCTCTTAGGCTTAATCTCTCTCAAGGACAATCCTAGAATGAGATATGAATGGTAAACAAATGCTCAAATCTAGCTAGAATGCTCAAAAATGCTCCAAGATATGTGAGAAAATAACAAATGCTCCTAAACATGATATGCTAAAATGCTAATGCAAATGCTAAAATTCTCTCAAAAGCTCTCCAATACTATCAAATTCTCTCAATGTGCCTATAATAAGGATGCTTTTGCTCCTAAAATTATTGGATCCCAAACACAAAGGAAATGGCTTGTATTTATAGCATTTTCCCAAGGGTAGGGGGTAGAGTGAGTTAATCATGATCAAAGTTTGGTTAAGTCAAAAGCTTTGAGGTGTTTTAAAATGGAGGGAAAGTTGGTTGGTTGTCTCAAAGATATTAGGAATTAAATAACTCCATCATTTAATTAAATTAGCCATGGAAGGGTGATTGGGTTGGATTTGATCTTTTTGATTTGAACTATACAATTGAAAAATCAATTGCATATTTGATTAATCCCTTTAGGCTTGAATTTAATTATTTGATTTCATGATCATTTGACCTTTTAATTTGATTTGAATTTTGTCCATTTGATTTGATCCAATTTTTTTGCAATGAGATGAAATTTTGAAGCATTGAGCTGAGATTTATAGTTTGGAATGCTTGAGATACACCTGGTCAATTTTAGGTGTCTACAACTATCACTCGGTGTATACTGTTACTCGGTGTATATAGAACTTTTATGTTTTACCAACCACATAAAATTTGTCTCTTTAGCTCTTCAAGGTTATGACCAATATGTATATGACTAGTCAAACTATATAAATTTGACATCAATGAAAATATAATACATTAACTAATTTAATCTCTTGCATTCATTTTTGCAGCTCAGTGATCATCAACTTATCATCTTTAAACATTCAATTAGTTATAGTTCATCAGTACACCACATGAACATCATAAATAACCTTGAAGAGAAGGCATCATATTTCACTAGAGAGGTAGTCAACGTGAATACATGCAAATAGTGGTCATGATTAGGGTTTATGATAGTCAAATATGAACAAAGTAGTGATGTAAGATCCAGTGCACAATGATTTCACATGCATGAAAATAGTAAACACAATGTTACCAAACAATGATCAGGTCCTGATGCTATGATAACAGAGAAATAATATCAAAAGGATAGGGACTCTAAAATATTGTTATTCCAAACAATGATAGTGAATTTTTCAAGCTGAGAATAATGCAAACGAAGTGGATATTGATCTTCAATCAAAAGAACAATGATTTCTAAATATCAATCATATTGCAATTCATGTGTAAAGACAACTACAATTTTATTATCTTGACACAATATATTGCAATATGATGAAAATCATCATCAATAATAAGGATAAAAGGAAATAGTTGTTTTCTTGTGAATTAGAGAAGCAATGCTTTAAACAGTGAAAAAGCTTGGTAACCATGATAGGTAGTATGCTAGGACAACGTTTCAAGGTATCAATATTAATGAGTAAACCATTTTCTATTTTGAAAGGTCTATAAAATAGTGGTAAAATCTAAATTATTAGGACATGTAAACCAGTCATGGGATATATAATGTAAACAACTTTCATTCAATCCAGTGAAGGTACAGAAAGAAACCCTCCAATGAGCATTTAACAACGACTAGGGTTTGCAAGTCAAAATCCTCATTCCATAATAGAAAATATATAACAGAGAGGAATAATTTGAATAGAAAAATACTAATAAGGAGAGAAATAGATGATAGATTAGTTATCAAAAGGGTTTCAAGTATATGTTCATGGTATGCAAAAAAATGAAACCCACAGCATGCCCTTGAATGAACAAGAAGGAACGAATCCAGAAAAGAGGGTTTCAATACATAAACCAAAATAAAGAAAGTGAAAAAACTCATGGAGCATCAAATAAACTAAAGAAAAATATAGATGAAGGAGGATTTCAACATTTTATACTATGAACAATAAAAAATGGGGTTTTGAGCTTAAAGAGAAAGAACAAAAAGCCCTCATATTCCTACAACAATAACAATGATATATATAAAGGAACGTAGAATATATAATTCATGTATTGCAAGATGGGTGCCAACAAATTCAAGAAAACCCTCTTGATATTCCTCCACAAATGAACAAGTACAGATGGAGCTCAAAAGTATAAGATACAAAAATAGAACACATGGAGATATTTCCATTTTTCTATGCAAATAGAGTTCAAAGTACAAAGAAAGTTTGACCATACCTGGAAATGTACAAATATACATAAGGAAACCCCGTGCGGTGCAAGAAAACCTCCAAAAAACCAAAAATGCTTCAGAAACCCTTAGTGGCATTGGTGCAGGAGCACTGATGGGTTGGTAAAGTCAATCCTATGCAATTTTGTTGTGTTTGGCCCTCTGAGGCATGTTGTATATTTCATAAGGTCATGTTGACCATAGTGTGTGAGTACAATAGGGATTAGGGTCTAGTTAAGTCTTAAGTCCTTAGAAAGTTGCAATTAGGGGCTAAAATGTTGTAAAGCCTCTTGATTGGTTTGTAGAGATGATGATGTCATCATGAGAGTAACATCCGAGGGGGACTTACTAATTTTGATGACTTTAATTTTTTGTCAAACAATGCTCAACTAATGTCAAAGGGGGAGATTGTTATCTCTATAGGATATTTTTTTGTCATTAGTTAAGTCAAAGTAATATGAGTCAGAAGAATCAATCAAGTAAAGGGATAAAGATAAAGATTTAACTAGTCATTTATGCACACCAAGTTAGTGAAGTCGGTAAAGCACACAAAAGAGCTAAAGACACTACACCAAGAGTGTACAATTACCAAATGTTACACTACACCAAGCGTATATGAAGTACACTGAGTTGACATTTACCGAGTACTAAAGATCATTTAACCGAGAAAAGAGAAGTTACTCTACCAAGTTACTTAATTGATCTGAAATGCGATAAGGACACATTTAATGAATTTTCATAGCATTAATTGTGATTCTACAATGCATGGAGAATATTTTGTTACAAGCTCAATGATCGAGATGATTCAAAGAGAAGATCCAAGTAGTAGATTAAGTGGTTAATGAAATTTTTTATTTCCAAGAAAAACACCAAGTACCGAGATAAAAGTGACAGTCACCGAGCGAAAAAAAATATCTAACGATTCAGAATGATTTTTAGCAACCTAACGCATAATATTAAGAGGCATAAAATATTATATATAAAGCATGATTTATAGAGAAGAATGGTGATGATACAAAGAGGAGGCTGCTATTGTTAGTGAAAGTTAAAGGAGTTATTTGAAGAACAAAGAGCAAAGTAGAGAGAACCAATAAGATATTCAGCTATAACAAAGAAGATCTGAGCAGTGTGATATTGAGGTAGCACATTTTAGAGCACATAGAGTTTGATCATCATTTGTTTTTGATGCAATATAGCATACATTGTTGAGTTCTTGATACTATTGTATTGAGAGCTGTAAATCCCAATACTGGGTAGATCTTAACCAATCTTATATTTGTAAATACTTTAACAGGGTACATCTCTAAGTGTAGAGATTGTAAAATCCATTAACCAGGTAGACCTAACAAGTATTTGTATAATCTTAACTAGGTAAGCTATCAAAATGGCTAAACATTGTAAGCTCTAACCGAGCACTCTTTATAATGCAGTTAATGAAGGTTGGGGGTTTCATTTCCATTGCAGTTTTTTCCTCTAACCAAGGATTTCTGCATAAAAAAATCATGGAGTTATGAGTTCTATTGCTTGAATGTTTTGATGATATGTTTTATGAGCTTTACATTATTTTCATTTCAATTTATTAAATTCATAAAACAACAAGCAATAGTATATGGAGGCAGTTTCAGTTATAAAACATTTTGTGGTACTGATTCACCCCTCCCCTCGCAGACTCATTCCAACAATGTTAAGTTGGTCATTGTATTTTCCGGTTGATTATATGCTCAAGGAACCTGTTCAAACATTATACCGATAAATTAATTTTTAAAATCCTCTACCATGTTCTTATACGGCACTAATTTATCATATATTTTATAATCATTGTTAATCTGATTTATGATTAGCTAAGAATCACCAAACATATTCAATTTTGTGATCTGCCATTCTAATGCCATCTTTAATCCATTGACCAAAGATTCATATTCCACAATGTTGTTAGTACATGGAAATAGGATTTTGTATGCCTTGGGTATTGTGTAGCCTTGAGGGGAGATGAAAACTATTCCTGCTCCTGATCCCTATTGTGTAAAGGAGCCATCAAAGTACATCTTCCATATGTGTTCTATGATTATTAGGATGGATTTATCAGTAAGTTCCATTGTTAAATTATTGTCTCCTAGTAATGGTGCTTCAGCTAGCTGGTCTGCAATAATCTATCCTTTAATGGCTTTTATTTCTATGTATTTGATATCAAACTCAGTGAGTATCATCACCCATTTAGCCAATCTTATTGTTAAGGTTTCTTTGTTCAGAAGGTATTTTAGAGGATCAATTTTGGCCACCAATTTGATTGAAGTGCCATCATATAGTGTCTAAATTTATGTGATGCAAAAATGACTACAAAAAAATCTTTCTCAATAGGTGTATAGTTAATTTCATATTGAACCAGTGTTTTTATGATAAAATATATTGATCTTTCTTTTTCGGTTTTCATCTTTTTGTGCTAAGAGTGCCCCCAGTGAGGTATCAGTTGCTAAAACATGTAGTAATAATGGCTTTCCTACATTCGAAGCCATTATAATTGGTGGATTTTCTAGATATTATTTCAGTGTATTGAATGATGTCTCACATGCTTCATCCCAATTATGTGTGATACTTGTGTGAATGAGCTTAGTAAGTGGTTGTGCTTTATCTACAAGTTGAGAAATGAACCTCTGGATTGATTGTAACTTACCTTGTAAGGACCTTACTTGACTGATACTTTTGGGTGATGGCATATACATGATTTCTTTTACCTTATCCCGATCAACCTAAATTCCCTTAGTTGAAAAAATGTATCCTAGAAGCTTTCCTGAAGTAACCCCAAATACATACTGCTTTGGGTTTTATCTGAGTTTAAACGGTTCCATTTTATCTAGGATTGTATCTAGATCCTTTAAATGATTTTCCTATTGTGATATTTCCATAGGGTATCATCAACATAATCTTCCATGTTTTTGTGCATCATGTCATATAAAATTGTGGTCATTTCTCATTGATATGTCGCTCATGTCTTCTTCAATCCAAAGGAAATAACCTTCCAGAAAAATGTTCCCCATGGAAATGTGAAAGTCATTTTGTATTGATCTTCAGGGGAAACCTTAATTTGGTTATAACCTAAGTATTCATTCATTAATGATAACATCTTGTATCCTTCTGTGAGATCCACAATGACATCGATGCTTGGTAATAGGAAATCATCCTTCGGACATGCTTTGTTTACATCACAAAAATATGTGCACACCCTCATAGACTTGTCAGGTTTTGATACTTCCATAGAGTGGTTTTCACCCTCAGATATTTGATTTTTTTTCTTTTTTCTTTTGTGACTAGAAAACTTAATATCCCCCCTCACATTAGAATCACTAGTCAAAGATGTTACGGGTTCTACCGCATTTACATAACAAGCTATGGCATGTTCATTGGGAAACATGGATATATCCATAGGTTCCAATAAGGTCCAGTCGATAAGTTTAGTGTGGATTAGATATAAGTTTTTATTAGGATTAGATTCAACTATTTCAAGGGTCATGGTTGAATTGTTCTAATAGCTTTCAAATGTGTCAGTAAGGTCTATAACAATGCCATCCTAAAGATTGTTTAGATCATCAAGAGTCTCTCTCTTCTCACTCGATTTTTCATCAATATTTCATGAACCAAATTTTAAAGATCGTACACCTAAGGTTTGTCCCTCTTCTCTCTCTCTTATCCTATTGTTAGAATTTTTTCTTTGCCATATTCTATGAATCTATTCTAGTGTGATCAAGACTCCTATATTAGCATCAATTATACAAGGGATCACAACATTAGCAAAGTTAGCAACAATGTTTGTATTATGAGAAGTGTTCAAACTTTCTCTTCTTTCTCGTTGAGGTGCAAATTGATGAATCACATCTATTTCGATATCCATGGTGGCTTTAGAGAATGAATCCCATTCATATTCATTAGAATCTGTCTCAACCTCATGTGAAAAATTTAGAACATGAGTGATTGTTACTAGTTGCCCCCAATTAGGATGAATACTTTCTTGTTCATTGTTTCCTTCATTAGACGCATGTCCCTAAGAGTCATGTTGGTTTTCCTCAAGTGTTTTATCAGTTGGTTGTTGTGTGGATGTATCTTCCTCGGTCTTAGTTTCTTAATCCCTAGAAAATGATGGAATGTATAGTTCTCCTTGATAATGAGGATTCTCTTCATGGATATGTATCAATATTTCATAGGAGGTAGGGACAACCTTCGTTTCCTCTTCATATTCTTGTTTTTCTTCATGAAAGATTGGGTCATCCTAAATGAGTGGGATTTGTGCTTCCTCTTTGTACCCTATGCCTTTTTTATCATTGGGATCTCTAAATTGTGTAATAATTGGCTAGACAAGACCTTATTTATCTTTCCTAGGGGTCCTTGTCCTTGATATCCCATTTTTTTCATGATATGAAGACCACATCCATATTGTCAAGTTTCTATATGGACATGTTTAATGTCTTGATGAGATTCATATTTTTCCTTATATAGACATTTCAATACCTCATCATCTTCCTTCTCTTCCCCCACTGATTTTCCTCTTACAAAAGTTCCATTATCGATAGTTTGTGGTTTAGACTTTGTAGACATTATGGAAAATGAAGGTATTTCTTGTGATCTTGGTGAGAGAGGTAATGTTGTTACTAAAATTATTTGATCTACTTTATATTCACTCATCCCATTATCTTGCAACTTAGGTTTCTTTTCAAAGACTCGTAGCATACTTGTTGTGGTACTTTTTGGAAGTTGAGCTTTGGTATCTTCTCGGTTATGTGGGAACATCCTTTCACTTGATTGATGGACATTATTATAGGATTGAAATTAACTTGTGCCTTCTGAAATTGTGATCTCTTCTCCGTTATAAGGAATTTTAAGCATTGATGAAAATTTAAAGGCACAACTTGCATCTCATGTATTGAAGGTCTTCCCAAGATAATATTTTATGATAGGTTAAGATCTAACACTTGGAATACGAAACTTTTTTCAATGGGTCCCACTCTCATAGGAAGCATTACCAATACTTTAGATGATCTTTCTTCATCATCATATGCCTTAATGGTTATCCTCTTTTTAGGGTCAATATCTTCATCTGAATATCCCAATGCTTTGATAAAACCTATAGTATATATGTTTAAGCATGCCCCTTCATCTATCAATACTCATTTCACGCAATGTTTATGGATTAGAACTTCTATATGCATAGGAAAATTGTGTGGGTGATGTAGAGAATTGTCATCTTCCTCTGAGAATGATAGGTAGTGAGGTGTAGTCAAGTGTTCAACCATGGCTTGAAATTTATCCATGAATAAATTGTTAGGAACATTTCTTTCAACCAAATCCTTTTTCAAAATATCTTTATGTGATGGAGAAATTTTAAACCATTCAAGAATAGAGATTTGTGTAGGGGTTCTCTGCAATTGATCAACCAAACTGCAATTAGATGAAGAGGGTGGTGAAGCTTTTTTGGTTGAGGTTAGTTTTTATGATGTAGGTAGTTTTGAAGAATCTCCTTTCAATGTCACTTTAGCTTGATTCCTTGTTACTAAGTTAGTGGACTCATCCTTTTGTTTTTCTTTGATTATTATCGCATTGATGTGGTTGTCTCAAGCTTCCAAAATGTTGAGTCTTGTTGTCTGAATAAGAATAATTCACCCGATCGCCCTTGGCATTGGATGATTCTTCTCTATGATTAGGTAAAGGTGTCTTAAAGGTCGTGTGATCTTCATTTGTCTTGTGTCCATCCATAGTAATGACCTCATTGTATATTAGGTCTTGTAGCAAATGCTTTATTTTCATGCACTCATTCGTTCTATGGCCCTTTTTTTGATGATACTCCCAATAATGAGCATCATTCCACCATTTTGGTTTAACTGGTGGTACATATGGTCTTGATTCAGGTAGCGTAATAACATTGTGAGATATAATTTTGAGTAACGTTGATTCAAGAGACTCTCCAAGAGATGTAAATACGTGTTCAGGACCATTTGTGAAAGGTGGTTTCAATTTCTTGGATTCTTGATTAATTTAAATGTTCGATGTAGTATTAGGATCTTTTGGAGGATTAGTAGTAGAGAGATTGAATGTTGGTTGCTTTGGTTTTAGATTTTTGGCATCTACTAATCCATCATCGAAAACATTCCGATTTGTGTTCCAATACTTTTATTTGTCTATGTTTCCATTAGTATTATTATTGTAAGATACCTTGCATTCTTTATAGATTTAAATCTCTCCTTTCCTAACCAAGGTGTCTTCAATTTTGACTCCCATCTCAATCACTTTTTCAAATGTTGGAGTGCATTGAAACTGAAGATAGTGATTCATTTCTGTTACATAGATCAATCATTTTAAAAGGATGTTGAATATTTTAGGAATAATGTTGCATTAATCGATCTATTAACTCTTCAAAACTTTTAATTCCATGAGGTAGTTTGGAAAACCACTCTATTGCTTGTCCACTTAAGATACGAGGAAACAGTCTCATCAAGTATATATGTTTATGAATGAACTCCATACTAAGAGTATAAAACTATCGTATATGATCTTGAGGGTATTTCACTCATGTATACTTGTTTTACTTTAGTATATCCACATTGGGTGGAAATGGCAGCATTGATGAACTATAACTAATTGAATGATTGAAGATGATAAGTTGATGATCACCAAGCTACAAAAAGTAAATGCAAGACATTAAATCAGTTTCAACTTAATATGTTATGATTTATCATGCACATATTGTCACAAAACTTGAAGATTTAAAGAAATAAAGTTTTTTATTGTCGGTAAAGGTATACACTGAGTGACAGGGTTACCCAAGAACAGTGAACCTTGAGTAGTTCATAGTGTTTCCTAACGGACAGTATTACCTGAGAGAATAGTGTTACTTGAGATCAGTAGTACTCGAGCAAGTGTTACTGATCAAACTAAGAGTTGATGACCGAAATCAACTGGAGTTAGAAAATGACAAAACTACTTAGTTGATAGAGCTAGTTTTAGAGTTAACTAATAGATTGCTTTATTTTCATCGATCAGATAAGACAAAGATAAGAAAATGATTTAAAGCTATTTTTATTTACAGTTTTCAAGGAGAAATCTATGAAATAAAACTAAAGAAAATCCTTAAAGATTAAAAGCAATACATGGAAAGATTTGCGGATCAAGTGGAAATCTACGTCAAGAACAAGAAAGACAAGGATACTAATCAGCTAAATCATGTCTATATAAAGAGACAAGTAATTCGTTATGAAGAAGAGGAATGTCAAATATAATTATGGTGAAGATAGAAGTCTTCATGCAGATCTGATCATACAGGATGAAGAACAGAGCCAATAATTTTGTAGACACCGAGAAACAAAAGAAAGAGAATTCACCAAGAAGAAAGAAGAAAGAAGGGGAGCTAAGGAATTGAAGAGAACATTGATCATAGAGGTATTATGGACTAACAATAGATCTGAAAATCTGAAAAGTAAAGTTGTATTATTGAACAAATCATTTAATGTTTCAGTTTAACCATTGATTTGGAAAATCTCTTAACCGGGTGGGATTTAACCATCCTTATTGTATTGAGATACTCAAGAGTATCAAAAGGTTTTCTTGTTGACAGCATAGTGAATTCTAGGTCAAAAGATAAACTATTAGTTTTGAATCCTCTAACAAGATCACACTAACAGTGGGTTTGTAACCTTTAACAGGGTTAGCTCTTCACCGAGCTCATTTTAGACGAGTGAAAAGTTTGGGTTACCGGTCCCAAGTGGTTTTTCCCTTAATAGGGTTTCCACATTAAAAATCCATGTGTCAAATGTGTATATGGTTCATTGCTTTGATGTTTTTCCCTATACATTACTAAAACAAGATTGATCGGTAAACACTAAGTTTAATTACTCCTATTCGGTAAATCTTAGAAAAAGATAAACAGTATATTCACCGAGCAATATATATTTGCTAGAATTACTTAAGGCATACATCTTGTAAGACTGAATGATAAATGAAGGTATTATATTCAAGATATAAGTTTCATTTGGATCTTTTGGATTAATACTTGAGGCCAGTGTTTCACCCCCTCCCCTCTCAGTTATTCTAACAATTGTTATCAGAGCTTTGGTGCTTGGAAGATAGTTTAAAGATTCAAGCTAAAGATCACAAGATGAGTAAAAGGGATGTGCCTAAGTTGAAAAAAGACAACTTTGCATCATGGAAAAGCAGGATAAGACTCCATCTATCAGGTATTGGAAATGATGTCACATAATACTTGGATATTGAATATGTTGCACCTATTGGACCTCTGACTATTGATCAATTGAGAGATAAACATGAACATAATTCTAAGATGATAGAACTTATTTCTTCACTCTTCGATGATGAATTTGAATATTTCAAATCATGCACCACCGCAAAGCAAATATGGGACAAAATCAAGCTAGTACATGGAGGAGACAATAATGTGCTGAGAGATACAGCTGAAAGCCTAAGAGGAAAGTTTGATGACCTAAGAATGAAAGAAGGAGAGAACATCACTCACTACATTAGTAGAATCAAAGAAGTTGTTAATGCTATCTGAGGAGTAGGAGGAGTACTTGAGGAAGAAATAGTTGTAAGTAAAATTCTAAGAACCTTACTACCTTTTTATGTTATTAGAGTATCTACAATTCAAGAAATGAGAGCAGTAGAAAATAACAATGTTACTCTTGATAGTTTGATTGGTAGACTTATTTCATTTGAGATGAAAAACTATGACAATAGTGTCTTACCAACTATTGAGTATACATTCAAATCTTCTCTGAAAATAAGAAAATCTAGTAACAAACACACTATGAGAAATGATAGTGAAAGTGATAGTGATGAAAAAGAGCTTGATGTATTGAAGCACTAATGGCTAGAATACTCCAAAGAGGTAAAGGAAGATACAAAGGTAAATTACCATTGCTCTATTTTAATTGCAAAGAAATTGGACACTTTTCCGCTAGATGCACTAACAAGAGAAAGGATGAAAGAAACAATGACAGATCTTATGAAAAGAAGTCTGACAGAAGTGATGACCAAGACTACAGAAGCAACTGACACTCTGACAAAAGAGATAACCGAGACTACAAGGACAAAGGAAAGAAGGCTTGTTACCTAGTTGAGAACAAAGTTGAAAATACTGACACTGAGTCTGATGAAGATGTTGGGGTAGTATTTGTTTCTATGAAGGATGATTCAGACGAAGAAGACATGTATGTTGAAAATGCACTCATATCTAAAGTTAGCAAAAATGATGTATGGATTATTGATAGTGGTTGTACTCACCACATGACTGGAGATAAGGAAAAGTTTAAAACTTTTGAATACTATAATGGTGGATTGGTTAGGATGAGTAATGACTCACCTTGCCCAGTTGAAGGAAAAGGAACCATCATGTTGAATAATCTGATTAGATGTGAAAATGCATATTGGGTGAAAGGACTTAACCATAATCTATTGAGTGTTTCACAACTGAATAACACAGGACACCGAGTTGCATTTGAGAACAAAAAGGCAAAGATCTATAATGGAACAGGAAGGTTGATTGGTACTGGTGAACAAACAAAAGGTAATATTTTCTATCTTGATAATATTGAAACCACTTGTTTATTGGCTAGAAATGAAGATATTTGGTTGTGGCATAAAAGGTTATGTCATGTGAATTTTTACAACATGGTTAGGATAAGCAAGAAAAGAAAAGTAAGAGGCATGTCATGTGCAAGAATTATCAAAAAGGATAAATGACAAAGTCTAGTTTCAAGAGAAAAACATACACGTCTAATTCTATTCTAGAGTTAGTCCATACTGACTTATGTGGACCAATCAGAACAAAAATCTATTATGGTGATAGATACTTCATTCTATTTGTTGATGACTATTCTAGGATGATAGATGTCATATTCTTAAAAGATAAATTTGAAGCATTTAAGATGTTCAAATGGTATAAAGCTATAGTTGAAAAGAAAAGTGGAAAAGAAATTAAATGTTTAAGATCAGATAGAGTTTATTTCTGATGAATTCACTAACTTTTGTAATGAACATGGAATTACAAGACAGGTTTCTGCACCAAGAACACCACAAAAAAATGGGATTGCTGAAAGAAGGAATAGATCAATTGTTGATTGTGCCAAACACTGATGATTGAAAAAGTAATCACACAAACATTCTGGAGAGAAGTTGTAAGTATTTTTGTCTATACACTAAACTGAGTTCAATTAAAGAAAGACACCAATAAGACACCTTATGAGCTATGGTATGGATACACACCAAATGTGAGTTACTTTAGAATTCTTGGAAGTCAATGTTATATATTGAAAGATGATAGAAATGGGAAAATTGACTCCAAAAGTGATGAAGGAATATTTCTAGGATATTCTACCAAGAGAAAAACTTATAAATGTCTTAACAAATCCTCTAACAAAATCATTGAAAGTTCAAATGTTAAAGTGGATGAATTTTCTGAGAAAAGTGATGAGGAAAGTAGAAAAGAAGTGGAAGATTACAATAGATTTTTCTACATTGAAGAACCTGACACCTTGCCCAAGAAACAGTGTAATGCTATCGAGCGACAGAACAATGCAACTGAGCAATAGACTGCACACACCAAAAATTGGGAAAATGCTCACAATGTTGAATTGAGCGATTAAGAGAAAGATGAAGGTCAAAATGATGAACAAAGATCTAAACCTATACTTGCTAAATATGTCAGAAGACACCATCCACAAGACTAGATCATTGGAGACAAAAGAGCTGGAATGAGAACAAGAAATAAGTCACTTAACACTAGATGTTTGATTTGTGATTTTGAGCCTAAATTTGTTAATACTGCTCTTGAGAATCAAGAATGAGTTAGTGCTATGAATGAAGAAATTGAATATATTGAGAAGAAAAAAACATGGACATTAGTACCTAGACCGAGTGACAAAAATGTCATTGGTACCAAATGGGTATTCAGAAACAAACTGAATGAGAATGGAGAAGTCGCAATGAACAAAGAAGGAATGGTATGCAAAGTGTATGCACAAGAAGAAGGTATTGACTATGGAGAAACCTTTGCACTCATTTCTAGACCAGAAGGAGTAAGAATTCTACTTGCTTATGCTTCTTTCAAAGGATTCAAAGTATACCAAATGGATGTTAAATCTGCATTTTTTAATGGAATACAAGAAGAGGAGGTATACATTGAACAACCTGAAGGGTTTGTTGATCCTAACAAGAGGAACATGGTTTGTAGACTACACAAAGCCTTGTATGGATTGAAACAAGCACCGAGATCATGGTATGAAAGATATCACCCTTATCTCATTAGTATTGGATTTTTTAGAACAAGTGATAACATTAATCTATATCTGAAAGGAGATAGTGATGATAAGATTTTGTTTGCTGAGATATTTGTTAATGATATCATATTTGGAGGTAATGATATGCTATGCAAATAATTTGTTGATGAAATGAGAAAATAATTTGAGATGTTAATGTTTGGAGAGATCAAAATTTTCCTTGGTCTACAGATTTTACAACAGGATGCAGGCATCTACATCACACAATCCAAATACATCAAAGAAGTTCTAAAGATATTCAAAATGGAGGACTCCAAACCAGTTGGAACACCAATGGAAATTGGATGAAAATTCACAAAGGAAGACAAGATAACAGAGGTAAATCAGACCTTATACAGATCTATGATTGGAAAACTAATGTATGTTGTACATACTAGACCAGATATAGCACATGAAGTTGGTATAGTTGCAATATTCTCTGCTAATATCAAGGAATCACACATGACTATTGTTAAAATAATTTTGAGATATCTAAAGAATACCAAAGACTATGGTTTGTGGTATAATAAAGAAGGAAAATTTGAGCTACAAGTTTATACTGATGTTGATTGGGTTGGAAACATAGATGATAGAAAGAGAAAAATAGGAGGAACAATCTTTATGGGTGACAGACTTGTCAAATGGATAAGTAAAAAGCAAGGATGCATATCTCAATCAACTACAGAATGTGTGGCTGCTGCTGCAAATTTCACTAACATTTCATGGATCAAGAAAATACTGAAAGGTATTAATGAAGAAATTATTGAGCCAGTAATTATATATTGTGATAATACTAGTGCTATGAACATTTCAAAGAACCCTGTGATGCATGCTAAGACAAAGCACATAGATAATAAGTATCATTACTTAAGGGAACAAGTATAAGAGAAAGAGGTGATAATGGAATATGTACAATCAAAAGAATAGTTAGCAGACATATTCACAAAGCCATTGCCAAAAGATACATTTGAGTACTTGAGGAAAAGACTAGGGGTTCCACCCTTGTCTACTAGTCACTAAGATCACTTGGAGGCAGCATCAACCTACACATTATCAGAAGATCAATCATGTTGATGCAAGTTGAGATATGGACTGCAACGATATATCATTACACTAAAGGTACTCATCTACACCGAACACCAAAGATATTTTTGGCTACTATAGAGTTGTATTGCTGATGGACAGAAGAATTCAATGATATATTTTGATTTCGCATTGTTGTCAAAGGGAGAGGAATATATCCATATGAAATATTTATTAGGGAGAAGAAAATTAGTCTAAGAGAGAGAAAACATTTGAGAAAGTAGATGATTATACAAAGAGAAAGAAAGATTCAATGAAGTAAACCATCCATCCAAGGGAGAGAATTGGAGAAAAGTTAAAACTGCATATCTATCCAGAAAAGGGAGAAGAGATTCTACATCAAAGGGAGAGACAGAATTAGAAGACCAAATTGCCACACCTATCCATTGAAGGGAATGAAGAAAGGAAGAGCACTCTGCAAGAATCAAATCTAAGCTAGAAGAGATTACCGAGAGTCAGATATTTGAATTGGTTATAGAACAATAAGTTTGGTATGTTATGGCATATTTCATATTGAGTTGATAGCATGTTGCCATCAATTCCAAAGGGAGAGATTGATGAACTATAACTTATTGAATGACTAAATATGATAAGTTGATGATCACCGAGCTGCAAAAAGTAAATGCAAGACATTAAATCAGTGAATGTATTGTATTTTCATTGATGTCAAAATAATATGTTATGATTGCTCATGCACATATTGTCACAACACTTGAAAATTTAAAAAAATAAAGTTTTTATTGTGGGTAAAGGTATACACCGAGTGATAGGGTTACCCAAGAATAGTGAACCCCGAGCAATTCACAGTGTTGACCGATGGACAATCAACACCAATGGATAGTATTACCCGAGAGAATAGTGTTACCCAAGATTAGTAGTACCCGAGCAAGTGTTACCAAGAAAACTAAGAGTTGATGACCAAAATCAACTGGAGTTAGAAATTGACAAAACTACTTAGCTGGAAGAGCTATATTTAGAGTTAACTAATTGATTACTTTATTTTCATCAATCAGATGAGACAAAGATAAGAAGATTATTTAAAGCTAGTTTTATTCACAGGTGTCAAGGAGAAATCTATGGAATAAAATTGAAGCAAAGCTTTAAAGATTAAAAGCAACACATGGCGAGATTTGCAGATCAAGAGGAAATCTACATCAAGAACAAGAAAGAAAAGGAGACTAAGAGGCTAAATCATGTCTATATAAAGAGATAATTAATTCATTATGAAGAAGAGGAATGCTAAATATAATTTTGGTGAAGATAGAAGTCTTAATGCAGATCTGATCATACAGGCTGAAGAACAGAGCCAAGAATTCTGCAGACACCGAGCAATAGAAGCAAGAGCATTCATTGAGCAGAAAGAAGAAAGAAGGGGAGAAAAGGAATTAAAGAGAAAATTGATCATAGAGGTATTATGGACTAACAATAGATCTAAAAATCTGCAAATTAAAGTTCTATTACTGAACAGATCATTTACTGTTTTAGTTTAATCATTGATTCATAAAATCTCTTAACTGAGTGAGATTTAACCATCCTTATTGTATTGAGATACTCAAGAGTATCAAAAGGTTTTCTTCTTGATAGCATAGTTAATGCTAGTTCAAAAGATAAAATGCTAGTTTTGAATCCTCTAACAAGGTCACACTTAATAGTGTGTTTGTAACCTTTAATAAGGTGTGGTTTTTCCCTTAATAGGGTTTCCATGTTAAAAATCCATGTGTCAAATGTGTATATGGTTTATTTCTTTGATGTTTTTCTTTACATATTACTAAAATAGGATTGGTTAGTAAACACTAAGTTTAATTACTACTATTCGGTAAAGCTTAGAAAAAGATAAACAGTATATTCATCGAGCTGTATATATTTGCTAGAATTACATAAGGCATACATCTTGTAAGAATGAATGATAATTGAAGGTATTATATTGAAGATATAATTTTTGGTTGGATCTTTTGGATTAATACTTGAGGCCACTGATTCACCCCCCCCCCCCTCTCAGNTTCCCCCCCCCCCCCCTCTCAGTTATTCTAACAAGCATGTGTAGACTACAATCGAAAGGCATGGTACAAAGTGCGTTGATTGAATATTTCTTTGGAATAACGTCATTTTCCTTTTTCATGTCTATAATTTGAGTTTGTAATGCCTCAACTTGTTTGATAAGAGTAGCCATGGTATTTTCCTCTTCATGTATTTTAAGTTGTTCTATATCAAAATATTGAGCCAATTTGGTTCCCATAGAAGCTAGATGTTCGAAATACTTCTCTTTGTCATCCATTAGGACTTTGTCCATGATCTTTTGAAACCTTGTGTCTTGTTTTAATTTCTGAAGGTATTCTTTGGTTATCTCTTCTTCATTGTTAGTATTGGCATGATTATCCCACAATTCACAATTCCAGCCATGTTGTTTTTATTAGTTTGAGATTCGGGGTCTATAGTATGCTCAGTCGTGAATGGGTTTTGATCTTGATCTAGTTTTGCTTCTGGTGTGATTCTTTTCCAAGGTATATGTCCAATATATATTTGTTCATAGTGACCACTTCTTGTCCACACCATGTAATATTGGAAGATTTTTTATTTAAAAAGATGATCAATCTATCACCGATATTTTCAATGTTATGATACTCTAGCCTAGCAATTCATCAAAGTTTGATCAAGAGTTTTGATATAAATAGATGATGTTTAAGATCTTGATGAAGGTTAGATTGACCTTGATAGTGATCGCTAAACAAGAGAAGGTTTATATGACCAATTGAGACTAGAGTTAGGTTGTTGAAAAAAAGCTCAACTGGATTGATCTTCTAAAAACCAAAGTTTGATGTTATGCACTTGTGATGTTTGGACTAGAAATAGAATTTTCCAAGAATTTCCCCAGAAGTGAATTGATTTTGATAGAAATAGTATATAAATGAGCTTTTTTTTTACCAAAAATGAGACAAGGACCAAAGACAATGTTTTAAGACCCATATTTTTGTGCAAAGGACCACTTTGTGAGAATCTATGTCTAATTTACAGCCAACAACTTGTAAAATTTCCAACATGTTTGGTGTGTTTATAGGTATTTTTAAGTTTCAAATAGGGATAGATACACACAAAGAAAAATGATTTTGTCTTATTTTGATAGGACTTGTTTGTTTTCACAATATTTGTGATTAGGTTTATAGAAACAAACACACCTTTCCCTATAGAATTGGCATAGCATGAAAATCTTTGCTCGTAGACTCGAGTACACAATCAAAAGCTAATCAGAATATGACCATCACCAAGCATGCAATGGCTCCAGTCATGATGTCATATTGTCTGACTCCAAATGATAGTGAGGGCATGAAATGATGAGTATCTTGGGGCAATTATAATTTTCCTTGCATAAAGATTATCATCTTTTGGGGATGAATCAGGTGGCTTCTATGCTAGAGATTCTACATGTCTTTATCCATTTGTATCCTCTGTGTCTGTGTAAGCGTGATTGAGATGTATAGTCCCACAACATCTTGGCACAAGCAGTCACGTAAATGTGATTGAGACCCTTAATCCCTACTTTGTGTTAGATGTGAGATGAGTATAAGATCAAATAGCATCTGACTTCTGAGGCTTTGGCCCCAAAGAGTAAATTTTTTTAACGAGAGTTGGAGTGGTATTTCTCACACCTCATTCTCCTGTGGGTCGTTCCCATGAGATTTTTTCCTCAATCGGCAAGCCCATGTAAAGTTAAAAATAAGTAAAGAAGATTGGCGACTTAGGAGTCTAGATTTCTGATTATTCACAAGGAAGAAGAGCATACTCTATTATCCATGTTTTTTTATCCTATAAAACATGCAGAACAATGATTCATTTACCACAAATTTGAACTCAAAACCTAACTTGATTTTTGAGTTTTTGATTTTCCATGAAGGAAAAGACCATAGTCCTCTAGTCAACTTAAGATTCAACTCCAAATTTTAAATTTAGTGCCTATAGAAAAACTTAATCAAGCACAAAGTTTGATTAATTTTCGCAAAGGCAACCTGCATTTATACTCATTAGTAGTTTTTCATGTTTTACTCCACTTATTTCACCAAGGTATCTTTTGTATGCATCCGGACAAAACTTGTTAGGTTGTCTCAACTGATAAAAAAAAAAAAAAAACATAACAAGTTAGCTAATTAGTACCCAAAATTTTCAAGAAAATAGATTGTACTTTTTTCTCCCGGGTTTCCAAATATTGACACAGTAACCCCAAATGATGTTTCCCCAAAATAATGAAAGATTAACTCCAAACTAATAAATATCCCAAAGATGACTAAAGGAATACCGAAGACAACTAAAGGCTCCAGAAAATGATGAAAGGAATACTGAAAAATGATGAAACGCATAAAAAATACCTTTTAGAGACATTGAAAGGATAACCACAAATGATTAAAGATTCCAGTAAATGACTAAAGGAACACAAAAAATGAAAACGAATCCAAAAAATGATGGAAGAGTCTTGGAGACAATGCAAGACTTCCCAGAAATGACTTTCTACAGTGCTTTTTTCTGACTTCGCATGACAAAGAGAAAAATTCATGAAAATGAGGCTTTTAGCTCCATGATGGGCACCAAAAATGTGATGTGTAAATTTTGTACCTACAAGAATCTATACACCATCACTCAATATGACTTTATATTAACATGTTAGTATCAAAATTGAATACAATTGAACCAAAAACATGTTTAAAACATCTTATTTCTTCCTAGCTAGAAGATTTACATGAATTTTGTAAAATTCTCTCAGATTAACCATGAATTCATAGCAAATAGACAATCTAGGATGGAATATTCATGAGAAAATACTTAAAATGCATGTAAAATTGTTCAATTATGCTCAATTATTTCCTAAATGCATGAAATTGAAACTATTGAATTGAAGAACAAATGAACTAGACTATGATAGAATGAAATTACCATTATATTGATACTAAATGCACTATACACCAACGAAATGAGCTTATAAGGGCTTCATTTTATACACTTTCCTTGGAGGGAAAATGGAAATTCAAATTTGAATTTGAATTTAATGGTTTAGATTCACCCATGAGGAAGGGCTGAGATTGATCCCTTGAGTGATCCATGTGATTGTTTCTCATTGGTCCTTGAGTTGACTTGGAGGCCAAGTGGAGGAATATAAATGCTTGAATTAATTAATTCACTTTAATTAATATCCTTGGTCATGTACTTTTTTATTTTGATTTGATTTAAATGACTAGGATTAATTAATGAATTAATGCCTCTTGGTGAGTGATCTTTAATGTTTGATTTTTGATGAATTGTATAATTAACCTAATCTAGTTCAATTACATAATTATGATTAGCCTTGAATTTGATGTCTTGGTTAGGACTTAGGGCCTCTGATTAGATCATACCATTTTTAGGTGATTACAATATGTATATGTATATGTATATGTATATTTTTGTGTTTTGTGCGTGAGTATGATCTTGAAGACACCAACAAACAAATGAATATTCTTAGGTTAGTTCAATTGGATTAAACAAAATATGGTATTCCATACTTCTATATAAAGAAAAAAATTATTAATCTCTTCGTTCCCATTATCACAATCAGTAGAACATTTATGTATACCACCTTCATTAGTTTTGATAGGCTAAAATTCACATGTTGGAATGAAGTTTTGATCACTATTAAATGTCATGAAAGCATATATAAACTCATTCTCATTATCTATTTTATTTAAGCAAGGTTACAAATACTTGCTAGCTAATAAATCCATTTTAGTGGTAGATGCAAAAATTTTATAAAATGATAATAGAAAAAAATTGTAATATCCCCAACTCAAATCATGAGAATTAGTATCACATTGGTTGTCCTTGCCTTGGATTACCCAAGAGGAAGAGGACTTAGAGCATCATTGGGAAAATATTTAAGTCTTTGACTTGTCCTCAAATCTAATCTTAAGTTGTGTGCACGTCTTTTTATGCAACTTAAGTAAATTTATGTTATTTCAAGTGAATGTAAGTTATTTTATGTTATGGGCATGTCATTTTAGGAGGCTAAAGTGACTTAAAGATAAAGGACTTAACATGTCCCCCTTTTATGTACATTAAGTAATTCTAAAAAGTACATGATAAAAAGGAAAAGGGGGCCTGTGTTTTCATGTAGCCTATAGGCTCATTTTTAGAGTTTCAATATCAAGCATTAGAATAAAGAGGTGAAAAATCAAGAGCTAAGATTAATTTATCTCTTTTGGAGCTATTACATAACTCTTTAAGGCCCTTTTAGAGCTCATTATGTGATGAAGATTTTTTAGTGGCACTAAAAATTGGCTTGAGGATTGAAACCCATAAGTATCCCTAATTTTAGTGAGACATGAAAACTCTCCCTAGATATAAGTGTATGTTTTGGTGGAAGAGCTCTAGTTTTTGAAACCCTATCACAAGATGAAAATCGGGATTACACTATGGAAGAAGACTCTTACATGTCTCGCTTGGATGCATTTTTTTATTTGGAAAGATATGAAGGTGAATCAACATTTCATTTGGTCATGAGATTGATAAATATTTATCAGGAAATACCTTCAGATAGAAGGCCTTTAGGCAAGGAATTAGCAGATAACCTTCTTGAGTTAGGAATTTATCATTATTTTTAATTGAAATCTTTTCTAAATCAAATATATGAGGGGATGATGGATAGAAAGGATGAATACATGGAAATATTTACTGTTAGAATGAATTCAGAATAACTGAGAGGGGGTGAATAAGTTATCCTTAGGTCTAGATGTGCCCATTTAAACTTTTTACCAATTTGAACAACTCATATCTTCTTGGCAGTAATAACATAAAACAACAACATACATATGAAGTTTATTGTTCAGATGTAATCATCTTGTAGAAACTAAACAATAAAACACAACATAAACATTCACACAAGTTGACACCAGTATTTAACGTGGAAACCCAATATGGGAAAAACCACTAATAACATGCTATCAAGTTTTCACTCTTTTGAAGTGACCTCTGTTAGGAGCCAACCCTGTTAAATGTTACAAAACACATTGCCAAATGTGACCTGATTAAAGGATTTAATCACCCTATCAGGAGTGGCCTTGTTGGAGGACTTAGAACATTCCACCTTAATGTTATCTTGATTAAAGGATTTGTACAATGACTGTTAGGTTAACCTAGTTAAAGGATTTTGACTGATACAATGGTTAGAAAGTAATCAGTAGGTGTGATCTGATACATACAACTTACTTTGCAAATCTGGATCCAATTCAGCTCTAATGCTAATTCACTGAGTGGCCTCCATTCTCTTTTCAATCTTCAGATCTTCTTGGAAATCCATCAATAAATCACTCTCGCAACTCTCTACTTCTCTGTTCAACCTTCTCTTCTTTGATTAAGCCAATAAGTAAATTAACTATGCAATCCTCTTGCATACACTTCTTACACACACTTCATGAATAACCCCTTCAGGTTATCATATACCTCTTCATCTAGGTCAGATATATCTTTTGTCACTTAATCAAGATCATAGATCTTAGGTTAAGTCAGATCCAACGGATCTTTCCATCTATATATTTAATTTACTTCTCCAAATCAATCACTAATTAAATCTTTGATCCATTCATTAATTACGGTTACCTGTGCATTTAAATAATGTGGAACAATCGTGCTTGTCCTTAATCAACTTTACATATCCCAATAAAATCAATTATGTCAGCCAAAGATCTCAAATCTCAACAATTACCAAAATATTGTTGCTCGTCCAACACTATGTTCTTCCACTTGGTCATCACTGGTTTCCTCGACAATTTACTGGTGCTCGATCATCACTGACTTTGCTCAGCGTAAATTGTTCACAATAAACTTTCATTGAAAGATAAACAACACATTACTTTGCCAATGTGCCAACTGATCAAGTACCCTTGTGATTTCCCATAACTCAACCATTCCACTTTGTCTTCTTGTTAAATCTCCTTCATTAATCAATAGATATGGTACTTAAATAGATAGCATTAGTCTCACCAGTTAAGGTTTGACATCAATGACAAAACAACAATTGTTTCCATTGTAGCTTTCCAAAAATCTCCCTCTTTGGCATTGATGGCAACACTAAATATTAAAACAATAATTTTCAACCATAGTTACCATACAATCCAAAAAAATCTTCCTGTGTTCCTTGATATGAACAAATCTTCATTAATGGTGTTAGCTTCATTCTGATTCGCATCTTGTAAATCTTTTTCCTTCTGTGTCCGTGATCACACTGAAATATTTCTGTTTCTTTTCATCTATAGACTCCCTCTTTCATTAATCTCTCCCTCTTTGACAACAATCTCTTTTTCAGTAATATCTCCCTCTTTATTTATTTTTCTCAGTAATCTCTCCCCCTTTGAGAATAATGCCAAAGACGTTGACATCTTCATCTTGCAGTTTCTTCTATTCTAAACTTTGTATCATGTTGTTACTGTCATCTTGCTTATGACTGATCCTCTTTTCTATCTTTTTCTATCATTCACATCTTTAGGCAGCATTCTAAAGTGTGACTGCATGTGCATCAATGTGTAAAATATTCTAAATATAACATTTTATGCAACAGTTTCATTCTGAACTAATTAGCCTCAATTAGGGGAATCACCCCTAATTTACTTTGCAGATACTCATGAGCATCCTTGGGTAGTGCCTTTGTAAATATGTCTGCTAACTATTCCTTAGTATTCACATATTCCAGTCTCACTTCCTTCTTCTGAACTAGCTCCCTCAAGTAATGATACTTGATAGCTATATGCTTTGTTTTAGAGTGCATTACAGGGCTCTTGGAAATATTAATAGCACTCGTGTTATCACAATATATGACAATTGGTTCTATGATCTCCTCTTTCATACCTTTCAGTAGTATCTTCAACCACACAATATTAGAACAATTAACTCCTGTTGCTACATACTCGGCTTCAGCTGTAGATTGTGAGGTGCAATTCTATTGCTTGCTTGTCCATGAGACCAATCTTTTTCCTAAAATAAATGCTCCACCTATGGTGATTTTTCTATCATCCACATTTCCAGCCCAATCAGAATCAATATAAACTTTGATTTCAAACTTGTAATTCCTTTTGTAATATAGACCATATTCATTTGTTCCTTTCAAATATCTCAGAATTTTTTTTACTGCCATCATATGAGTTTCCATGGGATTGGCATAAAATCTTGCAACAATACCAACAACCAGTGCAATATCATGTCTTCTATGCACAACATATTGCAGATTTCCAATCATTGACATGTAAAGGGTTTGTTTCACTTCTTTTGTCTCATCATTTTTTGTTAACTTTTACCCAATAGCCATGGGTGCACTGACTGGTTTTGAATCTTCCATTCCAAAAGTTTTTAGTATCTCCTTGACATATTTTGATTAAGTAATATAGATACCATTCTTCATCTGATATATTTGTAAGCCAACAAATTTTTTTATCTCACCAAACATAGACATCTCAAATTCAGTATGCATCTCCTTTGCAAATGCTTGGCATAACATATCTTGTCCACTAAATATAATGTCATCAACAAAAATTTCATCTAATAAAGTACCTTTACTTTGCTCTATCTTCAAATACAGATTGTTGTTGTCATTGGTTCTAGCAAATCCAATCTTAATCAGATAATTTTGCAATCTCTCATACCATGATCTAGGTGCTTTCTTCAGTCCATATAGTGCTTTGTGTAATCTATAAACCATGTTCTTCTTTCTTGGGTCAACAAATCCATCATCTTGTTCAATATAAACTTCTTCTTCTAATATTCCATTTAGAAATGTTGACTTTACATCCATTTTATAGACTTTAAAACCTCTGTAGACTGCATATGCAAGTAAGGTTCTTACTCCTTCTAATCTTGCAACTGGGGCGAATGTTTCTCCATAATCAATTCCTTCCTCTTGTGCATAACCCTTGAATACCAGTCTAGCTTTGTTTCTTGTTACCTCTCCATGTTCATTCATCTTATTTATGAATATCCACTTAGTACCAATTACATTCTTGTCATTCAGTCTAGGTACAAGTGTCCAATTATTTTTCTTCTCAATCTGTTTGATTTCTTCATTCATGGCTTGTATCTAGTCTTCATTGTCTAAGGCATCTTTTACTGTTTTAGGCTCAAAATCACATAACAAGCATGTACCTTCTCTCAACTTACTTCTTGTCATAACTGTAGAATCCTTTGATCCTATGATTTGATCATATTTATGGTACCAGATTACATACTTTGCTATAGTAGGTTCTTTTTTTGCTTCAAATTGATCATTCATGTTCAATTTAGGTTGATTCTATGACTCGGCATCTCCATCAGATAGCTCGGTAATTACCTCCTGTTGCCTCGCAGCATCATTTTGTGACTCGGTAGGTGCTAGCTGTTGCTTGGAAACCTCTTTCTTAGTTAAAGTTAATTCACTAGAATCTTCCTCATCCATATAGACGAATGATTTGTAACTTTCAAGTTCCTATGTGCTTTCAGCTTCATTTCTTTCTACATATTCATCAATTCTAACATTTGCACTTTCCACAATTTTATTAGTGTTCGAATTCAAACACTTGTATGCTTTAATTTTCATTGAGTAACCAAGAAATATGCCTTCCTCATCTTTATTATCAATTTTTCCATTTCTTTTATCCTTTAGTATAAAAAATTTGCTTCCAAAAAATTTGAAATATCTTACATTAGGTGCATATCCATACCATAGCTCATAAGGTGTAGCATTAGTACCTTTTTTTACTTGTACTTTGTTTAGGGTATAGACTTCTATACTTACAACTTCTCTCCAATATTTTTGTGCAACATTCTTCTCCATCATTAGTGTTCTAGCACAATCCATAATAGATCTATTTATTCTTGTAGCAATACCATTATGTGGTGGTGTCATAGGTGTGGACATCTATTTTTTTATCCCTCGGTCATTGCAAAACCTGTTAAACTCATTAGAAATAAACTCACCTCCTCTATCAGATCTTAAACATTTCAGAATTTTACCTGTCTCTTTTTCAACTTTTGCAAAGTACCACTTAAATAACTAGAATGCATCATATTTTTCTTTAAGAAACATAACAGTCATCATTCTTGAGTAATCATCAACAAATAGAATAAATTATCTATCCCCACAATAAATTTTCTCACCAATGGGACCACAAAGGTTAGTATGAACTAATTCCAGAATGCTCTCAGAAGTATGAGTTTTGCTCTTGAAACTAGATTTAGTCATTTTTCGTAATTGACATTGCTTACACATTGCATTTTCAGGTTTCTTTAACTTAGGCAGCCCTCTAACCTTTTTTAATTTTCTTATGCTTACCAAGTTATCAAAGTTTACATGACACAACCTTTTATGCAATAACCAAACATCAATATAATGTGAAAACAAGCATGTCTCATCAGTTAAATCCATATAGAACAAGTTACCTTTAGTCTGCTCTCCACTTCCAACTAGTTCTCCATTGACATCATAGATATTTTATTTCTTGTGGTGGAATTCAACTCTGTAACCAGAAGTATTCAACTATGCAACACTCAATAAATTATAATTAAGGTCATCAACCCAATATACATTGTCACATCTGATCTTGTCAGTCAATTTAATTGATCCTTTCCCTTTAAAAAGATATGGTGCATCATTGCCAAATTTAACATAACCACCTTTACACTGATCTAAGGTTTCAAATTTATCTTTATCACCAGTCATGTGATGTGAACAACCACTGTCAATGATCCAACGATCACCTTTACTCATATAAGAAATTAGTGCAGTTTTCGCATCATCATCAAAATCATCTTTCATAGCAACATACACAACTTCTATATCATGCTCATCAAAATTGTTAGATTCACTGCCAGAAGCTTCTTCAGCTATATAGCAAGATTTCTTACCTTTTTCTTTGTAATATTTGTACTTTTTGAAGTCTCAGTCATCCTTTCTATCATTGTACTTGTTGTCTCTTTTTTCATCTTTGTCGTTCTTATCAGGACATCTTGCAGCAATATGACCAACTTTGTGGAGTATAGTTATCAAAATTTGACATCTCAAATGCAGTAAGTCTGCCTACCAGACCTTCCAAAGTCAAATTATTATTAGGATTACAACGTAACTCTTGAATTGCAAAGACTCTAATAGCATATACAGGAAGAAGAGTCCTCAATACCTTACTTATAATGGTGTTATCATCAATTTTTCCCTTATCTCCTCTAATAGCATTTACAACTTCCTTTATCCTACCATAATATTGAACTATATTTTCTCCTTCTTGCATTTTCATTTCATCAAACTTACCTCTTAAGCTTTCAGATTTGGCTCTCAGTACATTTGTATCACCTCCATAGATGGTTGCAATGACATCCCACATATGATTTGCAATTGTACAATTCTTTATGTCTTCAAACTCATGATTGTTCAGAGATGATGCAATCTCCAACATTTCTTGATGGTGTTCCTACTTTTCTCTTAACTGTGCAGCTGTGGCAGGTGTAGTGGGGGCTACATAATCATGTTCAACATAGTGCTTAGTAGAATCACCAATACCAGCCAGATGCAATTTCATCAAACTTTTCCATGCAGGGAAAATATCTTTGCTCAACATCAGTACCTCCTTTTTATACATCTTGATCTTTTGCTCCAAGTACCTTCAAACTATTTTCAAGAGACCAAAACTCTGATACCAATTGTTAGAATAAATTTAGAATAATTGAGGGGGGATGAATCAATGATCCTCAAGTCTAGATGTGCCCATTTAAAATTTATACCAATTTGAACAACTCAGATATGCTCGGCAGTAATAACATAAAAAAACAACATATAGATGTAGTTTACTGTTCAGATGTAATCATCTTGTAGAAACTTAACAGTAAAAAAAAACATAAACATTCACACAAGTTTACACCATTATTTAACATGGAAAACCAATATGGGAAAAACCACCAATAACATGCTATCAAGTTTTGACTCTTCTAAAGTGATCTCTGTTAGGAGCCAACCCTGTTAAAGGTTACAAAACACATTGCTAAATGTGACCTAGTTAAAGGATTTAATCACCCTGTCAGGAGTGGCCTTGTTAGAGGACTTAGAACATTCCACCTTAATGTTACCTTGTTTATAGGATTTATACAATAACTGTTAGGTCAACCTGGTTAAAGAATTTTGACTGATACAATGGTTAGAGAGTAATCAGCAGGTGTGATCTGATACATACAACTTACTTTGCAAATCCAGATCAAATTTAGCTCTAATGCTAATTCACTGAGTGGCCTCCATTCTCTTTTCAATCTTCAGATCTGCTTGGAAATCCATTAAGAAATCACTCTCACAACTCTCTTCTTCTCTGTTCAACCTTCTCTGCTTTGATTAAGCCAATTAGTCAATTAACTATGCAATCCTCTTACATACACTTCCTACACACACTTCATGCATAACCCCTTCAGGTTATCATATACCTCTTCATCTAGGTTAGATAAATCTTTTGCCACTTAATCAATATCGTAGGTCTTAGGTTAGGTCAGATCCAATAGATCTTTCCTTCTATACATTTAATTTAATTCTCCAAAGAAACCACTAATTAAATATTTAATCCATGCATTAATTACGATTACCCATGCATTTAAATAGTGTAGACCAATCATTCTTATCCTTAATTAACTTTACATATCCAAATAAAATTAATTATGTCAGTCAGAGATCTCAAAACTCAACAATTACCAAAATATTGTTGTTCGGCCAACACTGTGTTCTTCTGCTCAGTCATCACTAGTTTCCTCAGAAATTTACTAGCGATCGGTCATCACTGACTTCACTCGGCATAAACTGTTCATAGTAAAATGTCATCGAAAGATAAACAACACATTACTTTGCCAATGTGCCAACTGATCAAGTACCCTTGTGATTTCCCATAACTCAACCATTCCACTTGGTCTTCTTGTTAAATATCCTTCATCAATCAATAGATATGGTACTCAAACAGATAGCAATAGTCTCACCAATTAAGGTTTGAAATCAATGACAAAACAACAATTGTTTCCATTGTAGCTTTCCAACAATCTTTCCAACACTTTAAAAGTTCTCCAAATTTCAATGCAACTGAAGTATGTGATCAAACTAAAAAGGCTCCTATATATATGAAAAGGGTGTTGACCTTTATATTTAAATAGATCAAAATGAGGAAGAACCCACCCATGATGAAATTGATATCAGTGACCATGATGATGAGGGGGAGGATCTTCTCAGTGCAAAAGAAGTTTCACATTTCTTAGATATTGAATATTAGAAACATGTTTAGAGAAATGGTGCAAACTTTTTCTCAGTCCACCAAAATAAAAGAGTTAGTGGATCAATGCATATTTAGGAAGTATCAGATTCATAGAAGGATGATACACTAGATGAACACATACATTATGGTAGATATAATGAGGGGAATATTCTTGGAGGTGATTTTGAACATTCTTCAAATATCATATGTGATGAAGTCGCTGAAAATTATAAAGAAATGCTCTTTGGAAATGATTTTTTCATGAATCTATTTTGTGAGGCCAATGTGACCCATCGAGAATATGAAGATGAAACAGAACTGCATGTAGTACAAGAAGATATTACAATAGACAATATTGATGGAGATATGATTCATGTTGATGAAGCATATGATAACTCTCATGAGAATTCATCTAGTAAAGAACTACATTTAGAATCTGAAGATGAGATGGAAACACATAGACTACATGTACCAAAAGAAATTTCAGCATAGACTATTAGTAAAAATGTTGGCCCTGCAGATAAAAAAGATACTTGTACGGTTGATGAAACACATGAAGACAATCATGGAGATCCATTCACTAAAGGAATGCATTATGATACACCGGATGATCCCTTATATGATAAACCAAAGGAAAGATTCCAAGGATGTCTATCTAAGCTCTCTATGTTCTTGAATCCGTTATTTAAAAAGGAAGAAGCAAGTAGGTCTGAAAATAATCTAAATTTTTCAGAAATATTATTAGGAGAAACCATAGAAGAAAATATGAGAATATTATGCATTGATATAATTGAAAGGGATAAAATATTTTTACACAATACTCATATATGTAAAAGAAAATGAGAAGTGAAGGCATTCAAAAGTAACGTGCATGATGAAATTGTAAAGGGAGATGAAAGAAAATTATATGGTGATGTGGTTGAAGAAGAACAAATATCTCAGCAAGATCCTTCTAAAAATCATTTTCATTCTAATGCTTCACATGAAAACAATAGGCTTTTTTGGGAGCATGATGGTACACAGTCAGATGAAATAAGGTGCAACGGGATTTAGGGTTTCCAAAGTGTAAGATACATTGGAGAGATAAGGATAAAGATTTAAATAATAGATGCAAGAAAGGATATAGGCCTTTTTTTAAAACAAATGAGAAGGAATTCATCCAGAATCAAGATTAGAAATGATGGAACACATGATGATATCATATTCAGAGGTCTCAAAGTGTTACATGATCAGAATAAAGTTTTTTATAGAGGGAAGAAATGATGAATCACTTTAGAGGGCCTTGGGACACCATAATCAGACAAGGATCTAAATGAGTAGAAGTCTCATGATCTGCTTCTTAAAGGACAATTGAAAGCCTTGCTTTTTTTACAGAGAGTTATCCTTTTCTTTTATAATCAAATGGGTTTCTTTATTTTAGTATTTATCTTTGTATGTATTCTTCTGGTTATGTTATATTTTAACCATATTTTGATCTAATGGTCTTCCTCTCTAGAGATAAATGGGATCTTGCTATGCTCACAAGGAGCATACATCCCCAAAAAGATCTAATGTTAGACCATAAATTTCCAAATTATGTTCTTATCCTTCTAGTCTTATTTTATATCTTTATCATATATGTTCCTTAGTATTTCTTGTGCTACCATAATGTTTCAACCACAATAATAGCTACTACACCTTTTAATTGCATGAAGGGAAAGATTTCATGGTCAACACTGAATAAAACCTTATCATCATGCACCCATGGTGGTGATAGTATTTTATCCGACCTAAGGTGGAAAACTTTCAATTTATTATTTGACTTTAGTCAGCGTCTGAATGGTCAAAGTCATGTCAAGTAAGCTGCGGGTGGTTTGTTAAAAAAACCAAATGATATAAATCACCCAGAAAGATCAAAGTAGATCAACGGATCTCACAATCCCACAATGAGGTCATCCCTATATAACAATTGGTCATAGGATAATGAGGAATTTTCACCTGTCATACTTTAGTTATCGCCTAAATTAAAGACTGGATTACTAAAGTGCTAATCTTTTAGCACATGGTGAATTTTAATGAAGATCACTGGTTCTGTTAGAAAAGGTGCTCAAATATTATCTTAAGTCATCGATCACATGGTTGTTAAAAGGTTGAAAAAATCGATGGTCATTTTTATCCCACAATAAAAAGTTGCACAATAGATATTATGAGTGGGATAATGAGATCGTGACACATGTAAAGTTTCAGCGTAGTCAGAAGGATTGAGAATGATAAAGCACTGCAAAAATAAATGGTTTCATTATCCCATGAAAAAAATTGCATGATAAATAATATGAGCGGGATAGTTTGAGATCATGCCAACTGTAAAGTTTTGGCGAGGTCAGATAAGCAAACCTCAAAAGAGATCGACAGTCATGATCGTTATCCCACGAAGATAGCTGCAAGATGTATAATTCATGTAGGATAATGCGATCATGACACATGTAAATTTTTCAATGAATTCAAAGGGATACATGATGGGTATACTGCAAAAAATATCAATGATTATCGTTATCCCATGAAGAAAGTTGCACGATGGCTATTTTGTCCAGGATAACGAGATCATACCAAGTGTCCTAGACCCGCAAGCAATTGAGAAGTAAGATAAAGAACCTTTGGTTTTATTTCAAAAATATATCCAGATCATCCATTTGTGACATCTTCTACAAGATGGGGCATTTAGTAGCTCAAATTTTAAGCAAAGTCAGAACAAAGGCATTGTAAAAGCACAACATGAGCCTGTTAGAATGTGACAAATGGAAGCATAGGATTTAAACTCAGAATAAAAGGGAATATCTGTGATATTTAAATTTTATTGGATTAATAAAGTGTGGGTGTTTCTTTTAAAAGGAATCAATGGCTATAAATATGAATTTAAATGGCTACAAACTATTTTTCAAGTAGATTTGGATAGTTTTCTATTGTATTTTCTTATGTTTCAATTATTGATTTACGATTAGGTTTTAGCTATGAAAGAGAACATCGATGTGAAGCTTGTATGCATCCCTTGGAAATTATATAAATAGGGATTCCAAGACCATGTGGAGAGATATAGATTGATAGTTAGTTTTTTGAGGATTTTAGAATTAGACTCAACAACTGCAAACATGAACTCAATTGTACTATTTTTTCAAAATCAATAAATGATAAGTGTTTTATGTCTCACTTGTGGTAAGAAAGTTCAATTATTTTCTAGTTAGTCCCTTGTAATTATTGAGAGGGTCAATAACTATTCTTTTAATTCTCATGATAGAGAGCTATTTGTCTTTCATGTTTATTTGATTATCAAAGAATTCGCAAAAAGTTGGTGTTTCCTGTTTCTTGTCCAATTGGTTTTCTAACAAGAGAAATTAAATTCAGTTGGACTAACAAAGTGTGTTTAGACTTAGCCTCTCTTCATTGATATAATTTGAATAGTTGATGGTGTTGGTATATACATTTTCTTACAAGGTTGTACATAGGAATGGATTTGAATTGACTCTATTGCCCAAGTTTAAATAGGCAGTGATCTTATCAATTATTGGAAAATAGGCATTTGGTTCTGAGTTTAAGGTTTTGTTTCTAAGTAAATACTCTATTAATTATCCATTTCTAACCAAGCATTATTTCAAATAAAAAATTTATTAAAGCATTCTTACAATTTTTCATTTTGAAGCATTCTCAAAGAATTCAGTTATTCTATAGTTGTGATCTTCACAATTAGATCTGATTCAACAAAGTAATTTTCCACCTTGAAGAGATCATTAAGTTCTAGACATTTTTATCTGCTATAAAAATCCTTAAGCCAGGAATTCTGGTTAAGGTGTAGGCCTACTCGCCTTGGTTCTGTAGAGCCTAAAGTGTTGAGGAACTGGATCAACATTGATCATTCCTGTCAATTGGCCAAGTTTGGTTGGAACATCTATAATTGAGTGGGCAAGCTCATATAATTCCAACCTACTAATTTGGGAACCAATAGGTTCAAAGGTTGGGTGTTCGGATTTCAAAGTTTGGAGTTTCAAAGGTTCAAAGTTTCATAGTTTGGGAGTTTTTGAGTTCCAGAGTTTTGGATATGTCAACAACCCTGAAAATTCTAAACCAAGTCATTTTGGATTTAGCCATTTTTCAGTCATGAGGATTTTGAAGTTTCAGAGTTTCAGAGATGTTCACAACCCTGAAAATCCTAAACCAAGTCATTTTGGACTTAGCCATTTTTCAGTCATGAGATTTTCAAAGTTTTGGAGATCCAGAGGTGTCCACAATCCCGAAATCCCCAAATCCTAAAATCCTGAAACCCTGAAATCCTAAAATCTCAAAATCATAAAATATTTAAATCCCAAAATCCCAAAATCTCCAATAACCCCATCCACCTCCGAAACTCTTAAAAATGTTCAATTTTAGATAGTCAAATTTTGCAAATGGGAGATTTTTTGACACTTAGCCATTTTTTTGAAGACTGGGGGCCATTTGGGGTCATTTTTGTTGGACTAGAAGATATCAATTAGTTGTGTCCATGAAAAAGGACCCAAGATGAAGATTCTTAGAACTCCATTTTTAGAAGAACACTTCAGTTCAAGAACGGTGGAACTCTAGCTCTAATCTTTTGTTTTCTGAGCGGATTTAGCTTCATTTTCTCGCATAAATGCAATAAAAATGGATTAAAATCCATGTAGAATTTTGTGTTTCCATCTTAGAAGTATTTTTTCTTTAGTAATCTCTAGATTTATCTTTATTTCATTGTTTTAGTGTAAATGGAACCCTAGTTTTGGGTTTCTTAGTTTCATAGTTGAAGCACTATATATTTCATCATAACAATGTAATGAGGGTCGGATTTTTGATGCAATAAAGATATATGTTGTTGGTGATTCATTCATGGAATGATTCTTCTACTATCTACGTAAAATTGATGAATATGTGCATTCTTTTTCATTCATTTTAGAGAGCCAACTGTGTTTATTGTATATGAATTTGTGATCAATTAAATTGGAGTTTTTGGTTGTTAATTGATCTTTTTGTGATGAATGATTGGAAGATTTATTCTATTGGTTTAAAGATAAATCTGTCTTGTGTGTGCATACATCTAATAGATTCATGATCTAAATGATTTTGGAAAATCTTGCATCTGGGTGAAATTTTCTTGAAAACATTATATCTGCTGAACATGGAATTGTGATCTTATCTGATTCATGTTTTGTGGGTTTCCATATTTTTATTATTTAATTTACAAGCGTGATTCAACGATGGTTTATGTTCATTAGATTTTATTTCTGTAAATCTATTTACAACTCTCATTACTCAAATCTTTTGATCTTTGTTTGAAAATGGTTAAGATAAGAAATAATTGTAGGTCTTAAAAGTTAGATTTTCATTATTAGGAAATTGCATACATTGAAAATTGAGAAAATACAAAAAGTACTAAAGTTTTTTTTGCACCCTGATGTTGAAATTTACTAGCAAAGGCCTCCTTGTGAACATTCACATTTATATTCAATTGAGTTTACCAAACAGTTGTACCACAACCATGGACAACCTTGGGAATAACTTCATTATATTTTCAAGAGAGGAAATAAGATCTCTAATTCCTAGCAATTGAATTTTATAAAAAAAATTCTCAATAGAAGTGGCGCTAGAATGTGGGCCAGATCAAAAGCTTTCATAGTTACATGCACACTTGAATGTGTTGGATCTTGAGGAGATCTAGCTTTAATGGGTAGTCCTTTGTGTATATTAGGAGGTCTCCATGAGATTAATTTACATGCACACAAAAGGCTTCCTTTGTTCTTTCCCAATAATGGACAAAATGTTATGAATCATGTAAGGATTTGTAAGGATCTAATGATTTTTCTTGAAATTGAATATGAAAATATTGTTTTCCATCTATTTTTCGGGACATTTCAAGGTGTAGAACTTCAATGGTATTGGATACTTCCATCCAATTCAATTTTTTGATGGGTTGAACTAGAAAATCTATTATTAATTCAATTTGATCCCAATGTGAGTGCACAATTTTTTTTATTCTATTTCGCTACAATGAGTAGGAAACCTCAAGATTTTATTGCCCAATTTAATCATTGATTTCTTCTCATGTATCAAAGGGTTAAAGATTCAAGAAGGATGGTGCATGATTCAATATTAAAAAGAACATTATTTGTGGTGTTTGGATGTCTCATTTGCAAGCACAATTATATATTTTGGCAAGATTTCTACCTTGCATGATGCATTCAACAAGGCTCTATTTCTGGCACAATGTGGATGTGATGTTACAAATGGTATGAATAATCCAAATGGAAGTTTCAATATGTAATTGATTGAATGTTTCCAATCATTGCAACACTATGTCAATCTAGTCAACACATCAAATCAGTTACAATCATCTCATGCAACCAATTACAACTTACTTGATTTCCAAATTATGCAATGAACCAATATAAAGAATGAGATTAATCATTTTTGGGATCAGAATTAGAGGCAAAATGCTCATGCTACAACCTTGGATGCAAGTATTTTACCTCCCAATGACGCTCCTTTGACTATATTGTTGTATTCTTGTTATACTCCAGTGCTCAATGCATCAAATTGTGATGATATTTCAAATGGAAAGCTTGTTGGTCATTCATATGAGTATGATAATGTATGCCACAATGAAGGTGAAATGTGTCTAAAAAATTATTTCAATCAATAACTCAAGTTACCCAATGATTTTTCTGCAAAAATCAATCATGAAGTATCAAGAAATGATGGAAAAATCGAAGAAAATGAAACATATTCAATTTTAGGTAATTATGAAACATAACAAGGTAATTATGATGACTCTTTTGAGATTGATCAAGTTTCACATAATAAAGATGGAGATACTCATAATCTATGTTAGGTGGATATTCCACTTGAACAAAGTATACTGAATAAGAGGTTGCGAGAATTGGGTATTCCTGTGTCATTATTATATTTTGCATGGATGGATGGATGTAGGATACACCTCACAAACTAACATTGTGAGGTGGATTGTCTTGTTTTCCTTGGAAAGATCAACTTCTATTTGAAAGGAAAGATGACTATTGAAGACGTATTAATTCCTATAGTCGATCATTGAGATAATCAATCAAGGAAGGAAGAAGATGAATGTGATCAAACCCATGAGACTTTGTAATATATTTTCTTGCCTGATGTAGAATTAAAAGTGGTTATCGTACAAAAGAAGAATGGTGAGAAAATTCAAAATGATGCAGAGAATGAAATTATAGACACATTCAGACATTTTCATGATAAGTGAAAAAGAAGAAGTATATTCTCATGAAATCATGAGTGATGATGCCCTTTATTGTCTGAATGCTAATCATGATGAATATAAAATGGAGGAGATACAAGAGGTTCAAAAGGTTGATCAAAGGGTTGTCCTAGACTCTGCAACACTCACACAAGGCAAAACAATATGGAATGAGGGTGTGTTTTGATAACTCTATTGTTACTGATCTAATGCATTCGACTAATGATGATTTACAAGAATGTGATGGAGATAAAAATAATGTTATGGGGTAGATGATTATCAATACTTACAAATCAACAAAAATGATGATTCTTTATATCTATCAGCGGATGAGGTAGACAAAGTGCTTGATTTAGTGTCATGTTTGAGTAAATAAATTTCAATTTGGGGGTATTTCATGCACATGTCAGACTTTGTTGTACCCAATTCATGTAGAGTTTATCCATTTGATCTGCATCTAGAAGTAAGTTGTCCTGACTTCTTTCTAGCTTGGGAGATTGCCTTAGAAGGTAAGGGAAATTTTGAAAATGTTTCTTTAAGGATTGAGGGAGACAATTATTTGATTGATGCTACTAATGATTCTTGCAATTCAAAGGACCTTTTCATGGTTGAATTTATTATTCCTAATAAGGTTAAATGTGATAATTTATTATTTAGGGCTAATGATTATTATAACAAGGATCATAGTCTTGATGCTTTATCATTTAAACCTTCTTGTAATGGTAGGTATAGTACATCACTAATTCATATATTTTCTTATGGCGTACATGAACTTGACAAGGATGGAATGGTGTACACTTAGTTAAGACCTCCCAAAGAAGAAATCTTATTGTGTGAGTATACACCTGTTAGTTCTTTTTCTTGTCGATCCCTTGTATAACCATAGCTCAGGTATATTCCTCTATAGGCCCAAGCACTAACTCAACAAGGAGAAGAAGTAACATTCAACAAGGTCCTAAAACCTTTTTCACTTTGAGCTCCACAAACTCAGGTGGGCACTACCTATCTTTTGTCTTCAATATTCAATAATTTCACAAGTAGGCAAGTATGGTGGATGCAATCATAAAACATGTAAATGGTAACATATTTTATAATGTTTGATGAGAACCACAATTCTAACATATCAGACCAGTGCCCTATCTAATGGGTATGGAGTGACTCTAAATGAAAATACTATTAACAGAAACATACATCAAATGTAAACCTACAAATGATCTTTGAACTTGATTATACCTTACATACTCAGTTCACACTTCTTGGAAGAAGATGCAATTATCTAATTTATTACAGTTCTTTACTCACTGAAACTATTTTTAAAATGTTTAGTTCTCTCTAAATGAAACCCTAAACTAGTTAGATCCTCTGTCTTACAAAGTGATGGATTGAAAATTCCTTAACAACTAGCCCAAATGAATACAAGAAACTGCAATAAAGACATTACAATTCAATAAGAATTTACAAATTACATGAGGTTATAAACATATCTTTTTGATAAAACATCTAAAACATATAGAATTAGATCCAAAAGGACCACTGATAGTCTTAATTTAATATGTAGAGCTTAGAAGTCTTCTATAGCATAAAATTCCCATCCTCTACAAATAAATAAAAAAACCCTAGTTATACCAATTGGATACCACAAGTTTGGACCACCTTAGGGAAAAAGGAAACCCTAAAATAGAACCACCACAACTCAGGAACCAAGCCAACATCAACCAAGAACAAAGAGATGAAAAAATGATTAAAATATCCACAAAATCATATCAAAACCCTAATTCACCATCAAAAAATAGTTATGAAGCCCCAAATATCAAAACAATTATCTCTCCAACACCCTATGACTACATAAATGCAACCCAAAAGATCAGGTTGATCGATCTACTTCTCTACAACTTGACAGAGAACTACCATGGCTAAAAAACCCTCTACATAGGTTTGAATTTTCAAATACTACCTATTGTAATGGTCACCATGGCAAGGAAACATCATCAATGGTCGAGACTAAAACAAATCTTTAGGTTTAAAACACAATCGTTGATCTTCACTTAACATAAAACTGCAAGCACAAGACACTTGGCAATCCCTCATAACATCTCGATCCCACTTTGACTTTTGGAAACATGTCAACCAAGCATGAACCCATGATGACTATGTTTCATGCATATCTTGATCAAGGCATAGCGGCCACTGTCCGATCATATCAGATTCATTTATTATTTAATCTTCGTTAGCTCCAGCCCCACAATCTCAGCATGCTACGTGTCAACTTATTGCAAAGCCTTGATCAGTAACCTTCATTCACTTTCCATTCCAGGTAATGTGCCATCTATTTGATCATATAAGATATGCCCGATAGATACCCTAACTTCAATTATGACCCATTCCGACCAACTACCATGCATTGAAAAAGTGTGATGTCGCAAAAACTTAACCTTCTTGCATGTTTTGTTTGAGGCTTCACACCCACCACTTGATTAAAAAGATCTGACAGTCTTGATGAAATATGACAAACTATAGACCCCACATCCAGGGAAGGACACGCATCATAAAGGAATAAATCCTTGAAGGTTATCCTCCGTGCATCTGTTGATCAAGGTAATCTCACTACCATCGAATGAAATCAAATCAAACCACACAATAACCTGCATGTTTTCTTGGCCACTTTCCACGTGGCGTATAGTCTTGAAGCCTTGAAGATTGTCTTCCTGAAAAATTCTATTCAAGGAATAATGCCAATCATCGATGAAAACTAATCTGACGATGATGGAATATCGTGGATAACCCCTTGAAAATGATGACCACATGATTTGAGAAGGATACGCGGTATCATGCTGTGATGCCTTAATGAATAATGAACAATCATCTTTGCATTAAGGGAATGGGATAAACATAGGATCAAAGTGAACCTTCTTGACAATTGTGTTAAATAAACCACACGGAGACCTAGGAATTAGGGAAAAAATAAAATACACCCCACTAGGATAAAAGACTTAGGAAATAAGGTGGCCCTGCTCGATGACATTAAAACACATGATAAAAAGAGACTTAAGTGGCTTGAAAAGTAACTTTGTTTTATAACAAGCATAGGAGACTTAAGGGTTTTACAACCAAAAAAGAACAACTAGGGTTTAATACATAGCCCAAAACTTGTAGGAAAAGATAGGAACAACACTAAGAAGACCAAGATTTGATAGACCTAACAGGGTTCTTACTGAGGAAGTTTGAACGCAAGTTCAACACTAGAACACCAGCACTCTAGGACACAGACTAAAACCTCACAGCAAAACCCTAAAACTAAAAACTGAGAATATATACACATATAAATTAAAACTTATGCATGATCAATGAATTATGAGAAAAATGGCTTCAAAAACTGCCCATGCACAGGCAAGTCTTGCATTTCACTAGTAGGACTTTGCATAAAATAATATTTTTTTCCATGTAAATCTTGTATAAAAATGGTCCTAACCATAAGGACTCAAACTTGTCATGCTTTCCTTTTTCTTCTAATATTGCATTCCATTGGAGCACCATGTCATTTACATGAAATTTTCTTTCTGATGCTCTCTTTTCAAATAAATACTTGGACTATTCTTGGATCTTCTAATTTTGCACTGGTGCTTCACTTCTGATCTCATCCAACTCTACCAACTGCAACATCTTGTTCTACATTGGTTCTATCATTTTTATGTCTTCATGTTGGATAAAATTGTAAAATGGCAACAAATTATTCAATGATAATTTATCTTGTGTTCCATTAACCATTTCAAAAGGGGATACATCTATATCTCTCTTCACTTTTATCTTGTCAGCCCACAAAGCTAACTTAAGCTTTGAATTCCAAGACTTTTTATTCTTTTCTAATGTCCTTTTGATAATTTTCACAATGCTCTTGTTACTAGATTCTGCTTGTCCATTTGCATGTGGATGATATTGTGAAGAATGTGATACCACTATACTATACTAATCACAAAATTCCTTGAATTTTTTGGACCTAAAGCACATGGCATTATCCATAACTAGCTAGCTTGGCACACCAAACCTGGTCAAGATGTTATCTATCAGAAAATCAATGACCACCTTATTGGTTTCCCTCTTGGTTGGTATATCCTCAACCCATTTTGTGAAATAGTCAGTGACAACAAGGATCCAACTATGACTCCCGCTAGACTTCTCTAAAAATTCACCAATAAAATCAATGCCCCATTGGGAAAAAGGGGCCTCAACTGAAATTGGATTCAAAGGCAAATCCCCTTAATACACTAGCTTCTTTGAAAACCTTTGACAAGCATCACACTTCTACACAAACTGATGTGTGTCCATGAAAAAATAAGGCCAATAAAAATTGGCTCTAAGTATCTTATGTGCAGCTGTCTTTGCTAAATAGTGGCATCCACACGCATCACTATATGTTTCTTTCAACACCTTCTCAGACTGAGCTTTATCCACACAAAACAAGAGAACTCCATCCCTATTTTTACAATAAATATCTCCTTGAATCAACACATATTTCTAAGCTTGAATCTTGAGAGCCCTTCTTTGAATTTCTAGCATGTCCTTGCGACATTTAGCATTCTTCAAAAAATATAAAATCTTAGTATACCATGGTTGCATCTCAATGCTAGTTGGCATTTCATTTTTTTGCACATTGTTCACTTGGGTAAGCTCCATATTTGTATCTATCATAAGCTTTGTTAACCCCAAGACTCTAACCAATTTAGTAATTCGGATCTCTAAATCAAATTCTTGTATTCTATTGGTCCACCTACACCTCTTACCAGTGACCTCATTTTGTGATAGTATATCCTTAATAGCAGCATGAGGTACATAGGTGATTACCTTGCACATACTAAATAAGGCCTAAAATCCTTGACTACCTTAACTAAGGCATACGCTTGTTTTTCCATGATTTCATAATTTAACTTTGTCGTCTGCAAGGACTTGCTGAAAAATGCAATTGGATGTTCAAATCCCTCTTTGTCTTTCTATAGTAGTACTACAGCAATGGTATGGAATGAAGAAAATGACAAAAGAGAAAAAGGAAATTCATAATTAGGAGACTTTAAGATTGGTGCTTCCTAAATAGCCAACTTAATCTTCTCAAAATCTTGCTAAGCTTCTTGATTCCAATCATATTTAACACCTTTCTTTAGCATCTTGGCAATAGGATTTTTCTATAAAATTTATTATAAACCTTCTTACAAAATTTATCTTTTCTAAGAAATATTGTACCCCTTTGATGTTCTTAGGAGGATTCACCATACTAATATTCTCAATCCTCTCTAGATCTATTCTCACTCCTCCCTTGGACACTATATGCCCTAGCAACATTCCCTTTGAAAAAGAAAAGTGGCACTTCTTTAGATTAAGAGATACTCCAAACTCCAAAGCCTTACCAAAAATATTCTCCAGATGTCTACAATGATCCTCATCTCTCTTTGAATATGCAGTGAGATCATCCTCATAGACAACTATAATTATATTTATGAATTCCTTGAAAGCAACATCCATTTCTCTCTGAAAAGTGGTCCCTGCATTCTTGAGACCAAAAGGCATTCTTACATATATATATAAGCTCCCCAAGGGGTTGTAAATATTGTCTTGAATTGTTATGATTCATTAACCAAAGCCTTATTGTAACCAGAGAATCCATCCATCATGGATAAAAGGTCACACCTTATAACTCTTTGTAGCATTGCCTCCATATTAGGCAAGGAATAATTATCTTTGAGTGATGCTACATTAAGGTTTCTAAAATCAACACAAAGCCTGATATATCCACTCTTTTCTCTCACTAGAACAAGGTTTTAAACCCAATATGAATGTCTGATTGGTTTTATAATTTGAGCCTCCCTAAGTTTCATTAATTCTTCCTGTATTTTTTATGCTAGCAATGGAATTATTGGCCTTTGCTTCTGTCTAAAAGGTTTCACATTAGGCTTTAGAGGAATTTCATGTTGAAACAAGTCCTATCTATAGGCCTTAATATATTCATATGAACAAGCAAAAACATGCTTGTACTTTTTCAATAAGCTGATCAACTTTTCTCTAATGTGAGGGGTTAAGTTCTTTCCAATGTATACCGTTTTAGGGACTACCTTTGACCCTAAATTTACCCCTTCAACATTGTCCATTTTTACATTATATCTTTTAATCAAGTGACTATCATTATCATTGAAGATTCCCTCAAGTTGAACCAAACCCTTAGGTATGACATTTGTTGGCAACTGAACAACCTCAGTCCCAAAAATAGTTTGTTTGTCATCTATGATTTCAACTAAAGTATTACATTCAATTCTTTGGCCCTCATAATCATCCATACATTGAATGAACCTGAGAATATCACAATCATCCTCAAAGACTTGCCAATTATATACATTATCAAGAATTTCAGGCCTGATATTGGTTTCAATAGTAGAAATCCCAACCAAATTTATATCATTATTATTTATGGCTATATTTGCTAAGAAATCAGCCATAATGTTCTTGGATCTCTCTACCCTGTATATTGAAAAAGCATCAAAAAAATCTATTTTATCCTAGACTGCATGCTATATAATTTCAATCTATCATTTTTAGCAGCATACATGGATCTTATTTGGGAAACTGCTAACTTTGAGTCCCAAAATACTCTTAACAACTTTACGCCATGTTTTATGGCAACCTCTAATCCTAATAACAATGCTTCATATTCTGGAGTGTTATTTATGCATTGAAAAGATAAGAGGAAAGAATATTTAAAGGTTGTACTTGATGGGGATATACTAACAACACCGTCTCCAGATCCTTCCTTGGAGCATGCACCATCAAAGTACATTTTCCATATCTCATCTTGATGTGATTATGACTCCTTCACAATTGCGTCCTGATTTTCAACTTTGGACCTATCTTGCTCAATCCTGAGATTTTCCATGTCAACATCCATGAAACAATTGAGAACCTTGGGATCCCTCCTCTCAATTATCACTGGAGAATGTGTCTCCCTATATAATTTGGCATCACTCCCATTGACAGGGATAGTAGCATATGACAGGTCTAATTTAAAATGTCCTCCAACAGTTGTTGCCCACTCTCTAGACAACAACATACCATAATGTGGTGGTGTATCAACCACAAAAACATCACTTTTAAAGGTAGCCTCAAGAAAAACATAAATCTTCACTTCAATACCTTTTAAGGTTCCTACCACAAGTACTTCTCTATTATCCATAGAAAAACATCTTCCAAAAGATGTGTCAACTTTTAAGCCCAATTCCTTCATAACACCATAAGGCATTACATTAGTTGCAGCATCGGAGTCTATCGTATAGTTTCTTATTAATTAGCTATTCACCAAAAAATTCACATAAAAAGGATCTATATGAGAGGTCTCCTAAGTAATAATGTTACCTACATAAATTCTAGGAGCTTCGTGCTCCTCACCATCTCCCTTTTTCTTGACAGTATTTGTAATAGGAACAATATCATTAGTTATACCTTTGAGTAAAGAGAAACAAGCCTCTCTATGCTCCTTTATTTTCAACATCTCAACCAATAGCACTGACACCTTCATTTGAGATAGTGCATGCTTCATGTCAAAAGTTGGAAAACCTAAGACATCCCCAGTAGAAGCCTTACCTTTGCTCTACTTGGATTTCTCTATTCTTTGATCAATTTTGGGGGTACTTTTTCTTAAGTCTTGAATATTATCTATGTCTTGCATTGGGGGTTCAAGAGAACCTTCTTTAATAAAAAAAAATGAACCAGGATTTCCATGATCCCTATCTACCTTCCTATTTCTTAAAATGTAAGAACTCCTAGCCCGAGCAATTGCAGCAATAGTGAGAGATCTCACCTCTTCATCACTAGGTCTTCTTAATTGAAAATGTTCATCTTTTAAATTAGCAAAATTTATAGTATGATGCATAACATCATATGGTTCATTAGTCTCTTCTTTAGTATATATCATGAACATATTGACTTTAGGTCTCTCCTCCTCTTGATCACTTTGTTCATCCTCATTCTCAGTAGACCCTGCCAAAGCTTGTGTCACTGCACACCCAAAAGGAGAATATGGCATATTTCAGGGTACACACCAAGAAGCATTTTCTACATAATGTAAATTATTCCTCTTTAATGGATCATGAGTACCTTTATAGTTTGCATTACTTGGTCACTCTGGCATAGGTTTACCATTTCTCAAATTTAGTTTATAGGGAATGTCCTGCAATCTATAAGGCTTATCAGATCTGTAATTTTGTTGTTTGTTATTCTGAAAGCCCCTTTCATTATTTTCCACATTAATAGTAAGGTCTTTGATTGCAGTAACCAGTTTTTCAACTTTATTATTTTTATCTTCTTCCTTGGCATATCTATTAGGTTGACCCTTAGGGTCTTTTCCATAAACTAACATCATCTCTCTTCCAAGTTTACCTGATTCCCTTGTATTAATTTCTATATTAATTGCTATCTTGTATGTATCCCTTAAAGTACTATGATTTTTATCTCTTACAAGATAGGCAATCTTACCATCCAGTGCATCACAATATGTAGTAAGACATACATTTTCATCCAACCTTAGCACTTGGAATAGTCTATGCATGGCCTTTTGAAATGTTCTATTGAATTCAGTTACACTTTCATTTTGAAACTTCTTGATGTTATTGAATTCATTCAGCATATAACTATAATTCACCTAGTCACCATATTGTTCTTTAAAACATTGTGTAAACTCATCCCATGAACTAATACTTCCATTAGCAAGGCCATGGTACCAATCTTTGGCATCCTCAATTAAGGATTGTACAAATAGATTCATGATGATATTCTCATGCTCTATTTCATAGTCATTCATCTTGTTAGAAATCCTTTAGGTGCTCTTCACCAGTTATTACATTTTTTCCACTAAATATAGGGATTCTATCTCTTATTTCATTTGGAATGACATTTGGTTGGCTTGGAATAGCATCAAAATATAATTGTTTATATGTATCCAAATGCATGGGTCTTCTCTGAAAACCACCTCCGAGATTTCAGCCACTTGTACCAAGACCTTGGCTCTAATTTGTAGTACCCTGAAATGAACTAGATCCCATGGAATTGATGAACCATAACTAATTGAATGTTTGAAGATGTTAAGTTGATGATCACCGAAATGCAGAAAGATAATGCAAGACATTAAATCAGTTAATGGATTGTATTGTCATTGGTGTCAACTTGATATAATTTGATTGGTTATATACAAAGTGTCAAAGAATTCAATGAAATAGAGAGATAAAGGTTATGCTAGTAGGAATGCATAAAATTTCAGTATTCACAAAGTGACAACAGACACCGAAAGACAGTGCACACTGACCGATAGAGAACCCCAAGAGGAAAGTCATAGTGATGCCCGAGAAAGAAAACCGATGAGCAGAATCACAAGCATTACCAACAGACAGAAATTCACTGTATAACCCGACGGACATAACAATAGTGCTACCCGACGAACAGACATCCCCAATAGAGATACCCAAGGAGAAATGAAGTGTTGACCGAGCTAAAAAAGAGTTAAACATCGAAAGGAACTGAAGTTAAAAAATGAAAGAAGACTTAGCTGGCAAGAACTAAAGAAGGAGTTAACTGGTTGTTAATATTGTTTTCATCAAAAAGTTAGAAGCCAAAGATAAGAGAAAGATTTAAAGCATTTTTATTACAGTTGTCAAGAAAATATCTACGAGATAAAATTAAAGTAAAGCTTTAAAGAAAGATTTGGCTAGAATTGTGGATCACGCCATGAAAAATAAATTCAAGAACTTAGAAATAGTTGAATTATTTCTATAAAGAGACAATCTCATTCATTATGAATTAGGGGAGTGAATAGAGAAAAGGATGTTGAAGATAAACTGATGAAGAAAAACTTCATATAGTCCTGATCAACCAAGCTAAAGAATAGATCTATATTTCTGTGCACACCGAGCAACATAGAGACAACATCAGCGAGCAGAAAGAAGTGGAGCAAAGGTACTGAAAAGATATATTGATAATAATGTTATAATGAGCTTACAATAGATCTAAAAATATGCAAGTATATAGTTTTATATATGAACTGATCATTTGTTGTTTCAATTTAACCTTTGGATCAGAAAGTCTCTTAACTGAGCAGGACATGACAATCCTTTATATATTGAGATACATCCTAAGGATTATCAAAAGGTTTGATCATGAAGATAACATAGAGATGCCAGATACCAATTGAAAAACTATACTGGGTTTGGTCACAAAGGTAGCATAGAGATACCATATATCAAGTGACAAACTATTCTATTTAAATCCTCTAACAAGGTCACACCTAACAGTGTGTTTGCAACCTTTAATGGGGTTGGCTCTTCACCGAGCTCACTTCAGAAGAGTGAAAATTTTGGGTTACCGGTCCCGAGTGGTTTTCCCCTTAACAGGGTTTCCCCATTAAAAATTCATGTGTCAATGTGTTTATGAGTCATTACTTTAGTGTTTTTCATTACACAACTAAATCTGGATTGATCGGTATACACTAAGTAATTTACTATATTTCAGTAAATGAAAGACTGCTAATTGGTAAATAGTCAGAATAAGGTTTAAATAGTAAACTCTGAGCAGTAGTTATTTGTTAAGATTATTTCAAGGCATTAATCTTGTAGGAATGAAGATAACTAGAGGCTTAATATTGTGGTACTAAGTTTTTGAGTTAATTTATTGGAATATTTTTTAGGCCACTAATTCACCACTCCTCTAAGTTATCCTAACAGGCATTAGTATTAACATCTGGTGTTTGCATCTTAGGAACTAATCCAATACTACCTTGAGTATTAGAAATAGTATTAACTATTAGGATTAAGTAATACTGAGAGGGGGGTGAATCAATATTACATTGATTTAAACATGAACTGAATAATTTCCAACTTAATGCTGAAATGAAAAGAACATAAGCACACAGCACATAACACACAACACCATGAATTGTTGTCAAGGAAACCCTAGCCAAGGGAAAACCTTACTAGGGATGGTACCCACAAATATGTACTAAAATTATTGTGTCCCTATTAGGAGACCTATCCCTATTAGGAGTTGAATATTACATTAGCACATTTCCTTGTTAGAGGAATACAAAACCATGTTAAAGGTATACCAAGCACACTGCTCATACAATCAGAAATATAGTTTTGTTAGTACAATGAATTCTCAGTAGTGAATAATACAATAATTAGTTATGCTTACATAGTTCTAGTTTTAGCTCGCATCAACATCTATCTAACATCCCAATGCATCCATCTTATCTACATACATTCCATCCATCTGTCATTCTTCACTTTACAAAAATATCTTCATATATATATATATATATATATATATATA
>MU228295.1:574880-611488 GCA_018584345.1 Thuja plicata
ATATATATATATATATATATATTATTACATTACCTAGTTGATTCTCAAATACATTACAAAATAGAATTAATACTTATGAAAAGAGTAAATACAAATTTGGTGATGTTATACTAACAAATTATAATTTATCCACAGTCCCAATCCAACTTAGCATGTTTGTATTCCATGTCATACTCCCTCAATCATCGTGATCTTTCATCTGTCCTGAATCAATGTTACCTTGTCTTCGCATACCTCTAATACACTATAAATTACTGTGATCAACACTGAAATTTAAGAGAGCTTAACTAAAGGTCATACATACCCCAAAATATTTGTTCCTAAGCTCACATGTCTCCATTTTCCATATACTAACTTCCCTATCCAAAATTGTACTGTTATACTCTGTATTTTTGTTTACTACACTTAGTCATTGCAATCTGTATCTCCAAAAAAGTAAACAACTCCAAGAAATCATCCAAACTAGATGTGTTGCCATAAATGATAACCCTAAAGTGTGCCATAATACTCCAAAATGAATTACTTTCCAACAATCTCTCCCTTTGGCATTGATGGAAACACTTAGTGAGAAATGACTAAGTGTCAATACCAAAAAGATGTCTATGTATATCTTTTACATATCTTCTTTATTCTATACATTTTTCGTACAGTTTTCATCTCTTCTCTTCTCCCCCTTTGACATCAATGGAAAAGGTATACAAAGATGTAGAATACATCAAAATTGTACCACTGCTTACCAAAAAATTTAGATCATCTTTAGTACATCTCGTAAATAATTTTCCAAGATCTCACTTCCTCTGTCCAAGTCTTCATCAATATTTGACTCACATGAATCAGCCCATTCAGTGCAAAAGAATATATTTCTACTTCCTTTAGCTTAGTAGACATCTGTTTTGTAAGGGCTTGCATTGTCTTCTCCATGTCAAAGATATGGACCTCAAGAATTGATAGCTTTGGAGTGATTAGACTCTTCATCATACCAAACCTTTTCATAAATCTCCCTCTTTATGTATCCAGTACACTCAGTTTGTCCAATATCTTTGACACCTCCCCATCTAGCTCAAATTTAGATTGTAAGGATGTCTCACAACTATCCATCATCTTATCCATAGTTATTCTATCCTTTTCTACTATATCCTCAATATTATTTATATGTCTGATAGGGTTTATACAGTAACTGTATAACTTTCTTCCATGTGTGACAACTTTTAGCCTCAAATATAGTCTTATTTAGTATTCCACAATCCCATGAAATAGACTTGTGCACTTCTTCCAATTTCTTCACGAGATATTTCTTCTCATCCTTCTCTTAAGCAATCTTATCTAATGACTCATAGTGACTATCAAAGTCATTGAATGCCTTGTTCAATTTCTCTGCATCATCTTTTTCATGAAAAGTAAGAGGTACTAGAAGGAGTTTTTTGAAAGTATCAACTACTCTTTTTATTACCTTGGTCTTCTTCTCTCCTTTCTGGTCAGATCTTTCTTTAGCCTTAGCAAATGTGATGTAGGATAACTTCATCAGCTCATCCACATCCATGTTCTCAACATTGGTGCTCAAGGTCTTGTCTCCACTTTCCAACAATAAAGGTGAAGAAAAAGAAGCAAGAGTTTCCTATTTCACTTCAACTTTATTCACTGTATCTTTCACTGTTTCATCTTAATTTTCTTTCTGATTTCTTTTCTCTGTCAAATCCTTATCATTGTTTCCTTCAATGTTTGTATCCCACTCAAAAGGGTCATTCACATCTTGTGCAGTGTCCAATGACATAGGAACACAAGAAACAAAGAAATATGGTTGCTTCACAATGCTCACATATTGACTTGTATCTTCGCTTATTGATTTATCAAGATTTACTTCAGCCTTCCTTGATTCACCTTTCTCAATAGATTTGGGCTTATTAGCCTAAGGTGGTGAGGTCTTCTCAAGTTCAATTCCCATCAATATTTTTTCCATGGCTCTCTATGTCTCTTCAATTACTTCATCATATCTTCTTCCCATTATCTTTACTAGTCTTGTCTTGGTTCTCAGTATGGGTTTTAGATCATTCAATATTTTATTCATCTCCTTAATAGACACAATAGGTAACATGTCTTCAATTATTTGTTCTCTAATTACTTCATCTTCTTTCACTGCTAATTTTTTTCTCAACTGCAATTTATCATATAACTCTTTAGGTATACTTTCTCCAATTTCTAACAAATTCTTCTTAAGGATAAAAAAATGATTAATTACTATGACTTCAATCAGAAGTTTTCCAGATGCATCATACCTTTCATAGTATTTAGCCAAAGAAACAAGCTTACCTTGCTCAATTATCCTCTTCTCCAGAATTTTCATGTCTGTCTTTCATGTTTGTCTCATATTAGTGTCCTTTTATTCATTTTTCTTCTCTTCTCCTTCTATCCTCTATTTATTAGGAGGTGATTCCAATTTAGTGGACCTTGTGTTTATTCTAGGAAATTGCTTTTTTTTCTCTTCCTGCAATGTTTTCTTTGGTAATGTAGGTGTAGATACATCAATCACAGTAGAAGGTGGACTGATTACTTTCACACATTCTGGAGGTGGAAGGGATGCAGGAGCAGTGCTCACCAACCTAGAAGCTCTCTTTGTCATCTTCCTTCTAATCTCTTTCATTTCTTCTTTTGATATACTGGCCTTGGTTGATAAGTCATCTACTACATTCTCTACTCTCTTTTTTCTCACAGCTCTAGCTTGTTCCTCCCTAATCTTTGCAGACTTTTCTTCATTAAGTACCTCATCTTTCATCATATGAATAAACTTCTGAAGATAGTATGTGTTCCACTTGCATAATCCAAACTTTAGAACTAGATTCATATCAAGGATAACATCACTTCTTTCTAGGTTGAACTGCCTCAAAGAAAACACAATTAGTTTCAACCATAAAATAGATTGAGCCCTTGTATTTCTCTATCACTACCTCAGGAATCCTCTCCCTTACCTTCATCTCTCTCTGCAAGATTTTGATCATTGAAAACAATTCACCATCTACCCATGTGCTATTTTGTCTTCTATAACTCTGAGAAATATGAACACCAGTAGGTTGACTTTACTTCCAAGCTCTAAGGTGCATAATAGGACATTTTTGAACAATATGGGTGTACATATGTATCAACAAAGATACAAATTTGAATGCCTTCGACTTGTCTTTCTTGATTCGCCTCACATTCTCCAAGAATTGTTGTGTAAGTACTTCGCAAAGGTTATACTTGATATTTTCCTTAATCATTTTGTAAGCCATCAAAATCAATCCTACTGATACTGAGTTAAGTCAGCTTATATAATGGAGTTTATATCCTAAAATCATTGTAATCAATCTAACATAGTGTTGAAATATACCATTTATTTTGATCACTCTCCTGTCCTATTGTGAATGCATTAGGGTTTCCACCATTTTCTTAGTGTTCTTTTATGCAACATGCATTACACTAGTGTTGTCCAAATGTGTAATAGCATGAATTAGGTCACTGTAAATCTTCACAAGTTGATCTCCAAGCCAAATAAATAGGTCATGAACTCTTCTCATAATGATCTTCATCCATTCTTCTTCACTAGACTCATGAAGTTCGGTTACCTTTATGATACTTAGGTTATTAATATGTGAGAACTCATCTTTCATCTTTCCATCTACTCTGATCATGTCTTCCATCTCATTAGCAATCTCATAGTCTCCCAAATATTCATACTTACATTGGACGTAAGCCCTAATATCTTTGACATGTAGAACGTCGTAGGGTGTTTGTGAAAATGCACCTTTTGTATCATCCTCATTTGATGTATAAGAGTGTTTCTTAAACTTATATCTAGGTCTTTCAGCAACATCAAAAATCATTAGAGTATCCATGACCAAACCTTTTAAATCGATCTAAATACCTCTTATCTATTGAAATATGAGTTCCTGCTTCGATCAAACTTTCAACACACTTGTTTCGATTCTTCTTCTACTCTATACTCTATCCTCCTCGGGCTCTGATCTTAAAATAATGGCCAAACATGTTCTTTCTATTAATCTTATACTTCGCTAAGTGAAGAAATGGTATAGTTCCCAATAAACTCATTTCTGCACATAATCTAATCGAATAACAATCTAGTGATCACAAGATATAGAATTTTAAAACCACGTGATCAGAGATATATGTTCCAAAAAATTTCTACATACTCTCCCTATGCTCACAAGATCTTACTCCTCATATTCAAGGGCTAGGTAGATTTATTATTTTTTCTTCCAATGCTCCCCCTAAGGCCAAATGGTGCAGGAGCACCCTTAAGGTCTATTGAAAGATCTTAATCAATTTTGGCTTGTAGGTTGGTTTGGTCAACCATACATGAATAAGGACTAAAATATAAAATCCCTAGTGTGTGTTTGAAGTGTGGTTTATGTTTGGAAAGATTAGGGTTATGTTTTTTTGTGTCTAGTTGAGTCTAGGAGTTTAAGGCCTAGAAGTCAACTCAAAAGTCAAAGAGTTGACCAAAGTCCCAAATTGGGAAAATTTATAATGATTAGTTGTTTTCTATCCATTTGAGGTCAATTGGTAAAGTTTGGAACCAATTGGGAGACTCAAAATGTGAAAGTTGCAATTTTGACAAAAGTTGTCAAAGTTGTCATGACAACATTTCCTAGATTCTAGGAATCGGCCATTAAGGTACCCAAATCCCAACCAAATGGTCCAGATAGATGGGATAGGAGTATATAAGATAAATCTAACCCTAATCTAACAGTTAGATTTCATTTTGTACAGACTGATCACAAGGAAGGATCAATTTGCAGTGTAAATTTGCGATAGAGCCATCATCAATCTCTTTATTGGATTGAATGGACTGAATGAATGATTGGATAGTTTTTTCAATGTAGTTTCAAAGCTTTGTGTGGTATTAGTTTGGTATATTGTAAGCTATTGTTAGGTTTTGTTAAATTATTTGTGTTTTGAAAGTTCACTGGCCAGTTTTAGTCCAGTTATGTAAATAATGGGTTTCTTTGGATTTCCTGTCACTCAGACTCCATGACCACTTGGAATCTATTAGGACCTTTTATATACTATATAGATATGGATTTTGGAGTGTGTGTGTGCAGGGGAAGCTTGAGAACATTCAGGCCCTAGGTGAGTGGTGAGCATTTTGGTTAGGGTATCTCAACAATACAGTGGCAATGGAGTTTGTAGAGTGATTGGTATGAGCCAATAAAGATTGGAGGAGTGTGGAGGAATGTGGTGCAATCCTTCTTATGGAAGGAGAAGTTTAGAGGAGACCATCTGATTGGAGAAAGAAGACCAAGTTACCAAACTAGTCTACATGCCTTTGAAACCCTTATTTTTAGGGGTTTGGTAGAAATCCATTGTACGGACTCTACTAAGATTTGAGACCTAGAAATTATTGAAGGGTAAGAAAAACCCACAAAGAATATGTACTTTTTTTCTAGGGTTGTTAAGGGGATCTAGGATGAAAATTACATTTTTAGTTATTAGGAGGGCTATTAGGCCTAAAAAGGCTACAAGGCCTAGAAGGCTAGATTTTGAACTCAAATGAAAAATGGATGAAGGATTCAGTAAAATGAATCCATAGGAGTTGTAATAGACCTACGGAGTATAGAACTAAGGAGTTTTGGAAACCTCATCTTAGGCATTTGACACCATTGGAGTGATAGGAGGCTTGTGAAGCCATGGTTGCAAGAAACCTAAGAGAGAGTGAAAGGAGTTGAATTTAAATTTGATGGGAAGTTCCTAAGGAGCTAGAGGATTAGGAAAGGATTATCTTGTAAGGGTAGAGAAGAGACCCTAAGAGAAGACCCAGTGAAGGTTTTGAAGAGAGCCAAAAGGCTCTAGGAGAGGATCTCCTCATCAAATTGGTATCAGAGCCATTGAAAGGCTTGGGTGATTGAATTAGTGTATGTCAGATTGGAGTGAGTCCATAGGTGAGTCTTGTGTGTGTGATTTTTGTACCTTTTTAAGAAAGACACAACACTTCAATAGATCATTGCATCATCTAAAAAGGGGTTAGATGAGCATATAAAACCACTAATATCGACCTATTGATTTCTAACTAAGAAGAGTGTGATTAATAATATAATAGCCCTTAGATTATGCTACTATCAGTGACATATACAACTTAGCATGAAAGATTTGAGTTAAAACAAGCTATTTAATCATTTAAACAATTCATTCTAGCTCTAAAAATGGAGATAATAACAATGTCTAAACATGAAAAGCTAAATGGAACATGAATCTAGATGAATCCTAGTAGCATAACACTGCATTTTCAATATGAGATGAAGGCTTATTTTCTCTCAAAAATGTCTTCTATTTATAGAAGAATGAGGAGAGAGAGAGGGGGTATAAGGTGCATTAATGGAGTTTGAAGAACTCATTAATGGTCTGTAAGAGCAATAAATTCCAAAGGCATTCAATAGCCATGGTGGAGACATGGGCTTAAGGAATCTTCAGTAATGAGGCATTAATGAGATCCTTAAAGAGGCATGGGAAGAGTGTAAGAGAGTGGCTTGAGAAAGTGGACTTGAGGGAATGAATCTTGAGATTCCTTGACTTTCTCAAGTGGGTGGAGTTGTTAATAATTTCTTAATGGAATGTGACAACATTAGGAGGTGGGTTAGGATAGAATTAGGATTAGAATTAGATTAGCATGGGGGAATAGGTTGGGATGGGTTAGAACCCAGGGTAGAAGTGGTTGAGATAGGTTAGGTTAGGTTTTAGAGGAATATAAATGAAATGAATTATTTGACATAATTCATTTAAATATATAGGATTTAATTATTTAAGCATTTTATTGCTTTTTAATAATTAAGGGGACTATAGCCATTTTAATTAAATTAATCAGGCTAGGGGAATGGGGTCATTTGCAAGTGAGAAATTGATTTAGGGGTTTATTTAATTCCTTTATAATTAAATACTATAGCCATATTTGAATTTGATTTGATTTAATTGGTTTGAATTGATTTGAATTGTATGGCTATAATAGTTAATATAATTCAGTGATAAAAATCACCTAGGACATTGAAAATGATTTAGGCCAAGCAGTAATAGGGTCATTTGGACATAATTGGGGGTATGATCATACTTAGGGAAAATAGGGTCTATAGTCAGAACAAACCAAATCTAGGTGGTTACATTTGCCCCTCTTTGAATTGATGTGCGAGCAACGCATTGATTCAAAGAAATTTTTTGATTTTGACTTCAGAAAGATTGAGAATTCCGTTCTTGGTTGTTGAACGAAATGTTGATGAGATCAGTCTCGCACTTGATCGAACTAAACTGATAGAATTGACTTTGAACTTGGTTTTCATACAAAGGTCAATAAAAGATTTTAAAGATACCAATTCTGAACTTGGTTGTCATCCAAAGATTGATAATACTGAGTCCAAACTTGGTTGTCGTCCAAAATTCAATAAGAAGCTGCCAGGAGCTTAATAAGAACCTTTTAAAAATGAGGAAACACAAGATATCCAGCTTATGAGAACCAAAGCTTTCTATCCAATAGTTCTGACTTAGTCAAGGAAACTGTTATTCCCCTAGTTTGTTTGATAACAAAGTCATTTTAATGTTGTTACGAGAAAAAATTTAATTGATGATAGTGTGATCATGCCCCCTCGGGAACGAAATTGAAGGAAAAGAATAAAATCCCTCTGTTGAAATGATGTATCACTTGCACAGAAGTGGTTAGGGCAAGAAAGAATGGAGTAGAAGAAGTGGAAAAAGATGGTGTGTTTAAAAATAAACACACGAGTACCAAGTTAATTCTATGAAAATGTGAGTGGTGAGACTGATAAAATGATGTTAGACCAAGATTTATGATAAAATGTGCAATTTGACAGTTTCTTGGAACAAATGGAATAAATCTGCATTTTTTGGAACTATCACAAAAATGGTACTATGCTGCGTAAAACACCTTAGGCACCTTTGATTTGGTTCCTGATTGAGTAAAAAGAGAATAGAAATGTAGTTTCAGTTGCCTAGGAGGAGTTTTGGAACTCCTAAATAGCTCAAAAGACCAATATATAGCTCAAAAATTACTATGTTACTATTCATTTTCACTTTTACCCATAGTAATTTTGAGAGCTTTGCAGAGAAGATGGTGGTCCATATGAGGAAACATCATTTCGAGATGAGCCGTCGACATCCGCACTCGGCCGACTACCCACCTATGGTAAGTGCTCGTAAAACTACTTCATGAATTTTGCAAATTTGAATTTCATACATTTTTGTAGCTTTTACAACCCTGTTAATTTTGGGTCACATCCAGTATTATGGATCACAACCTGTCAAACCCCCATCATATCTGGCATTTCTCAGATCACATCCTATTTTCCCATATTTTGGTATCGCATCCAGGATACTCTGGATCACATCCTATTGCCTGGTTTTTGCCTTGTTTTGAATTAAAATTTGGTTGTGTTTCGTACCCTATCCTTTTAGGATTGTACCCATCTTTTAGGGTTACATCCCGTATGTTGGGGATCGCACCTAGTATACTCTTTCACTTCTTGTATATCCAGGATTGCATCCTGTAAAAGTGATCACACCCTGTCTGTTTAGGATCGCATCTTGTTTGTAGACTTAGGAATTTATTCATTTTTGACCTATTTGCATGTCGCAGACCTTGAATCACTTAGCTGATCAGGTTTCTGCATCTCTGTTGTAGATAGAATACTGATTTTATCTTTGTATGTGTCAAAAATAGGCATATTTTGATGTAGTCTCTTTTAGAGGCACATATCCAAGTTGAGTGCTGGCCTTATCTGGACTGCTCTCGGATGATGAGCGAGCGACAATTATTCATTGTGGATTACGCTCTTTGATAGGTTTACCTGATATAGGGGTAAACTAAGGGTTGTTGACTACTCTTGCTGAGAGATGGCACTCAGAGCACAACACCTTCCATCTATCGACTGGGGAGATTACAGTGACTCCTAAGGATGTATGGCAGATACTTTGGGTTTTGATTATTGGTCATGAGGTGCGCTTCGAGGCGACATTGGAGCAGCTCACCAATATTTTCAAGATGACACTATTGATTGTAGATACCTCTCATGGGACTATATGGTTGACCATTATGACCGATTATCTATATACTTAGTAGGGTTGATAGGTGGCATCTTGATGCCGGACAGAGGTCAGCATGGTTTTATGGTCTGATGGGTAGACATGGTAGAGAAGATGGTTACCCAGAGATGGAGCTTTGCATGGGGTAGCTGTATTCTAGCCCATATCTACTGAGAGATTCATGAGATAGTATATCATTATACCCGGAGCATGACTTTAGGTATATTGATTCTTCAGATCTGGGCCTAGGAACACATCCCTGTTACACGGCCGATAGTAGATAGATAGCGGGCACTGGAGTAGGCCTATGTATATATGTATGCCGGTCCTATTCAGCAGCCCCATCTGGGCAAGGTAGAGTATTGGCGACAACTCTTTGATGATATGACTGAGGTCATTTGGTGACCATATTTAGACTATGAGGAGTGGACCTTAGATGCTCGTTAGGTGCCATTTTTATTTCAGAGCACCTACCTAATTGGGAGGACTAGATATGTTGTAGATAGGTTCATGATCTCCAGAGTGCTGAGACAGTATGACCATCGGCATGGTAGGACTGAGGACATCACTGTTTATGCCTAGCTCTGAGATGAGGCGCCATTGTGGGGTGCCCAGCTGAGTTACGAGATGGCCCATCAGGAGATTCATGACATGGTTGGAGTAGACTAGGACCTTCGCCCTGATGTTGCAGATGTAGGTGTTTCTAATGGGTATGCCATAGAGATGTTTCAATATCCATTTATGTGTTTTACAATGTCGAAGGAGCCCATTCCTTGCATCGAGGAGCCAATTGATTATGATCTTCATGAGCATCCTGCCAGAGGGAGGGGAGGAGTACAGAGAGATAGGTGCAGAGGCCGACATGGAGGGAGGGATGGAGGTCATGATGGAGGGAGATATGGGAGACGGACTCCTCCAGATGATGGTGATGATGGGGGAGTTGATAGGGGTGGAGGTGCTGTGGGTGGCCACGCAGAGGATTCCAGTGGGAGTGGAGAGGGTCGGCATATCTTATTTAGATTTGTTGCTCCTAGGATAGATCCAGAGCCATTATTGACAGGCGAGCAATGGAGGAAGAGGCACCATCAACAAAGATAGCCATACAGAGTGCAGGATAGATCACAGGATAGGCCATTTGGATAGGATTCAGGCAGGGGATCTGGCAGGGATGGTGATGCTCTGTCGCAGTGCAAGCAGGAGAGAGAGAGAAGTTGAGGGCACAGATCATAGCTCTAGAGGCAAGAGCCATAGCAACAGAGTCTAGGCTTGCCATATCAGATGCCTTTCTTGCAAATAGGGATAGACAGATGGAGAGACTTTGAGCAGAGAGAGATATACAGGCCCGCACAGCCACACATCAGGGATAGAGGGCCACATAATACTATGCTCTTTATCATGTGGCAATGCCGGAGGGGCAGAGAGCGGTATCATTTTCACGATTGGCACAGTAGTCAGAGGGGGCTATGCCTCTTCCACCTCCATTTGTACCTCCTCCTCCTCCAGATCAGGGAGAGGGGGAAGTTAGAGCTAAGATAGTCTTCCTCATTTTGTATATCTGAGTTTATATTGTATATCTAGATCCTGCTGAGATCTTCTTTTTGTACATGACACATACACATATATATATCTGATTCATTCTAACTCCTTGATATGTTGATACTCTTCATGTCATATTTTGTTTGATTTGTACCATGTTCGGACACACATATATGCAGTTGTTGATCCTGATATGTCTTATGATGGTCTCTTTGTTTTGATAGAGTTATTTTCACATGTGATGATATCTTGGTCATATGATGAGTTAGATTTTAGATGATGACATCATTTTAGGTATGTGTTGAGTTATTACTAATATAAATATTTTTTATGTGAATATGCAAATGTATGTTTTTGAGTTTTTTGTATGCAATGTAGAATGTATGGATGCACTTTAGGATGCAATACATGGATGCTTTGTTTTTGTATTTTCCTACTATTTCTTTCTATGAATGCAAAATGTATGCTATGGATGTGCAATGATATATATATATCAGTAATATAGATGGATGTAATTAACCTAGTTTTAAGAAGAAGAAAGATAGAAATCACTTTTGAGCACAAATATTCCCAAATATTTTTATTTCCTTCAAAATGCATCATACAACCTTTAAATGCAGCTATATGCAGACTCTTAGGACTTGTCACTGATTAGCAAATATTGCAACATTTTTATCATCATTGGGAAATTTTTAGAATGGATACCACCTGATAGTACAACCATCACTAATACCCACTGATATTATGACAGTATGAATACTATATCTACTGGAATGTCGGAAATAGACTTAGGCATCAAGGCATAGAAGCTAGGATAACAAAATAGTCACCTTTTTATTATACCAAATTTTGTGTAAGGCAAGATATGTGACCCGCAATGACCTTGAAAATTCATATCCTTGGGTACATTATGCTTCATATACCTTAGTGAGAATCTGAATCAGAAAATAGACAAGGAAATTGTTTCAACTTCACCATAGTTTACACATAACAAAGATCGAGATATATGCAGCTATCCACCCACGGTGGCAGCTCTTACCATAAACATCCAAGTTAGGTGAACTTTATAGGATTACTTGGAATAATCACCATATGTAGAAAACCAAGAAAATATTATTCCCCATGTCCTTGTGACTCTTTGTCTTTGCACATACATCATGGAGTAACTTGGGAGGTATAACAATCATCAATTGAGATTCAATAAAAACTCATAACTACTTAGATGCCCCTAGTGAAACACCATCAGGACATAAAACAATTATGATCAATCCAAGATCAAACTGTGTTTTAAGTAGTACGACTCATTCATTTTTCAAGCACAGTATAGATTCATCAATCAAAAGGTTTGGAATTTAAGCAAATATGTGTTCCATGTCTGTATACAATTCGGTCGTTGTTTGGAATCCAATGGAGGTCTTAGGAACATTGTTTATGTTAGTGCAATGGTTGTGTCATCCTTGTTCTTGTGAAAGTGATAGTGTAGTGAAGGTATCAGAAAGCATCGTATCATGAGACAAACCATCTATGATGACTTAGAAGACACAATCTATCAGACTGGCAAAGATGCCCCTAGTGCAAAATGACTTGATCCTAAGACAAAAATATAGACAAATCCCAAGCGAGGATAAGATAGTCGTTAGGACACAAAAGTCATCATTTTAGCATAGGTAAAATTGTGAAGGCTCAGTATCAGTAGGGTATTGATAGATGGAGCACTGAACACAAGTGATGCCTAATTGCCAGGTTTTCACCTCGTGGCAAGATTTTTTTCTTTATTTTTGCTACCAAGATGCATGTTTTACCAGGTGCTCATCAAGGCACTTTTCTCTTTTTCAATTTTTTTTCAATTTTTTCTTTTTTGAATGTTTTTATAGTATCAAGGTGCCTGTTTACCAAGTTTTCACCAAGGATAGCCTTTCTTCACGACTTTTTCCATTTTTTTTGGTACGTTCTCCAGGATCAATTTTTTGAATGTTTTGTTATTTTCTAAGAACTATTTCATTATACAGGCTCTGCTAGCCCAACATCAAGCGTAGAACCACTTCAGATGTAGAGTATTGATAGGATCTAGAAGAACATCTCCCTCAAGTGTAGCTAGTTGATAAGCTTCAGTCCCAAAAGTGGTAGTGATAACATAAAGGTCCTAACCAATTAGGTTCAAATTTTCCTTTTTGCTCTTTGTTAGGCTGGTTCTTAGGATTCTCCTTTAGGACAAGATCTCCTATTTCAAATTTTTGTGGCTTGACCTTCTTGTTGTATCCTTTGGACATGTGTGTCTTATACACTTTTAGATGGTTGAATGCCTATTGTCTATGCTCATCTAGTAGATCCAAAGAATTCACCCTATCGATGTGGTACTGCTCATTAGTAACAAGACCTTGTAAAGATATCTGCAAAGATGGGATTTCAACCTCAATAGGTAGTACTGCTTTAGCACCATAGACTAGAGCAAATGGCATGGCTCCAGTTGGTGTTCTGATGCTTGTTCAATAGGCCCATAGTGCCAGATTCAATTGTAGATGCTAGTCTCTACCACACTTACTTACAGTTCTATGTAGGATTTTGAGAACATTCTTATTGGATGCCTCAGCCTGTCCATTACCTTAAGGATAATAGATTGAGGAGCAATATTGAGTGATGTGGAACTGTTCACAAAGGTCATCAATATCTTGATTTTTAAATTGGCCCCCATTGTTTATTATAATTGAAGAGGGTATCCCATATCTACAGATAATGTAGTTTAAAATGAACATAGCCACCTATTTTCTAGTGGCTTTGATTAGCGGCATGACCTCGACCCACTTTGTGAAATACTCAGTGGTCGTAATGATGAACTTCTGTCCATTTGAAGAATTGGGATATATTTGTCCAACCAAGTCAAAGGTCCACTGCTGAAATGGCCAATGTGTAATGAAAGGTATAAGTTCTCTGGCAAGAGCATGGATGAGATGCCAATGTGTAATGAAAGGTATAAGTTCTCTAGCAGGAGCATGGATGAGATTTCCATGTGTCTGGCATTTAAGACATGTCTTTGAAAATTGAATAGCATCTTTCTCCATGGTAGGCCAGTAATAGCCAACTCTGAGCAGTATTTTAGCTAATGAAAAGTCATTCAAGTGTGATCCACATACACCTTGGTGGACTTCTTTTAATGTGAGATCAGACTCTTTGAGTTATAAACACCTAAGAAGTGTACCATCAAGACCTCGTCGATATAATTTATTAGTTATGAGGACATAACGCGATGCTATCCTAATCAGGGCTCTTTTTTCATTTCTTGATAGATTAGGGGAAATGGTTTGGTCAGTGAGGTAAGTAATGATATGAGCATATCGAGATTGGTCTTGGGTGGTTATAGCACATATTACTTGGTATTCAGGGATATCAAAAGTGGGATAGGATGGTTCTTCCACCAAGAAGTCATAGCGGAATTGATGTTCTTCCAGTTGTAACATGGACGCTAATGTAGCCATAGCATCTACAGCTTTGCTCTCTATTCTGGGTATCTGTTGGAATGTTATGAAGACAAATTATTTCTTTAGATCATCAACCAGTTTCTTTTAGGGTGTCAAATTTTCATCTTTCATCTGATAATTTCCTTGACTTGATTGATAATGAGCTGAGAGTCACCATATACATGCAACTCTACAATTTTCCATTCCATGGCAAGCTTGAGTCCATTTACCAATGCTTCATATTCAGAAATGTTGTTTGTGCATGGAAACATCAGTTTGTAAGATTTAGGAATCTTGTAACCTTGAGGAGTTATGAATATGACCCCTGCTTTAGAGCCTTGTTGTGTGAAAGAACCGTCAAAATACATCTTCCATGGATATTCAGTTAGATGCATAATTGTTTCATCAGGGAATTCAATCCTCAGAGGTTCATCATCTTGAAGTGGTGAATCAGCCAATTGATCTACAAGGACCTCACCTTTAATGGCTCTCCTATCCACATACTCAATGTCAAATTTAGTGAGAATGAGGACCCATTTTTCTAATCGTCCTGTTAATGTTGTTTTTCTCAAAAGGTACTTTAAAGGACCGATCTTAGCAATAAGCTTTACTATATGTGAGAGCATGTAGTGTCTCAATTTTTGTGATGCGAAGATGACTGCTAAGCATGATTTTTCAATAATGTTGTAATTGAGCTCATAAGCCACTAGTGTTCTGCTGATGTAGTAGATAGCTATTTCTTTCTTTGTTTCATCCTCTTGTGCTAATAATACTCCTAAATATGTAGCCATAGCTGAAATATAAAAGAGTAATGGCTTTCCATGAATGGGCACCATAAGAATAGGAGGAGCAGCTAGGTACCCTTTTAGTTCTCTAAAGTTGGCTTCACAGTGTTCATCCCATTTGAAAGTGATCCCTTTATGTAGTAACTTTGTAAAGGGTTGTGCTCTGTCGGCAAGTTGTGACATGAACTATCTGATTGATTGAAGTCTCCCTTGTAATGTCCTCATTTGACTGATGTTGCATGGAGGATTCATTTCTAGAATAGCTTTCAACTTTGTAGAATCTACCTCAATTCCTTTTTCTAAAACAATAAATCCTAGGAGCTTCCCTAACCAGACTCCAAAGGCACATTTCTTAGGATTGAGCCTGAGTTGAAATTGTTCCATTCAATCCAATATCTTTCTTAGGTCATCAATGTGAGTACCTCTTTCTTTGGATTTAGCCAATGTGTCATCCACATAGTCCTCCATGTTCTTGTGCATCATGTCATGGAATATAGTAGTCATCACTTGTTGATATGTTGCACCTATAATATTTAACCCAAATGGCATGACATTCCAGAAAAAGGTGCCCCATGTGCATGTGAATGCAGTTTTCTCTTGATCCTCGAGGGCAATTTTGATTTAATTATAGCCCGAGAATCCATCCATTAATGAATACATCCGGTAGCCTGCTATGAGTTCTATGATCATGTCAATGTTAGGTAGCAGGAAGTCATCCTTAGGACATGCATTGTTTAAGTCTCTGAAGTCTATAAAGATCCTGATAGATTTATCAGATTTAGACACGGGGACCACATTGGTGATCCACCCTGTGTAGGCAATGACTCTGATAAATCCAGCTTTTAACAACTTCTCTATCTCTGCCTTTACTAGTAATGCAACATGTGGATGCATTTTTCTAAGTTTTTGTTTCACGGGCTTAATTCCAGGAGCTATAAATAAGTGGTGCATGATTAGATTAGGATCTAGCCCAGACATATCCATATAAGACCATGCAAATTTGATCTTCTTTTCTCTCAGGAACTTTGTAAACTGTGTCTTCTCTTCTTCTGACAAAGATTGTGCAAGGTGTACCACTTAAGGATCTTCAATGGTGCCCAAATTTACTAGCTATGTTGGTTCAATCAATAGTGAAGACCTTTCTTGAAATTTCTTAGGGAGGATATAAAGAATCTCATCCTTTGGCACCTCTTAGAGGTTTTCACCATTGAATACATCTTTTATTTTTACTATTTTAGGATCTGACACTACCACAACGTGGTTTTCACTATCAGTCCCCTTTTTCTTTTTCTTTTTCATTTTTTGACTGAGAAACCTAATATCCTCCTGTGACATGTTCTCGCTCCTTCCATTGGTGGAAGAAGGGTAAGGTTCACAAGCATTGAGATAAAAAGCTAAGGTGTAGTCATTGGGAAAGTTGAGGATAGGCGTAGGATCTGTACTGGTCCAATCAATGAGGTCTAGGTGTATCAAAGACAAGGAATCAGACTCTGGGAAGGATAGCATCGCGTTAGCATCAAGACCATTAACCGACATGACATGTTCTATTAAGTTAATTTATTCAATGTTTAGATCAGTAAGAGTTAGATCATCATAAAAAGGGTCATTTCTAGTCACATGTGGATCAAACTCTAGTGACTTGTTAGTAGAACTTTCATCTTCATCTCTTTGCAAAAGAAGGCTTCTTGCTTGTAGCCTCTAAAATTCTTCTAGACTTATGGGAACACCAGTCTCTTCATCAATGATTGGGGAAGGAACTCTTCCTCTGCTCTGGGATTATCAGTGTTATTGTGAGTAGTGTTAGACTATTCACAAGGAGCTGAGGGTGCCACGAACATGTGAATTGTATCTATTCCAATGTATTTCGTAACAACAGATAGCTCATCCCATTCATAATCATGAGGGTCAGTGACCTCATCATCAGATCTATTTAAGTATTCAGCAATGGTTATTTGATGTACCCAATTAACTGCCTGTAGATCAAAGTGTGGTAGATCAAGAACATGTGAAACCGTGACCAATTTCCCCCAGTTAAGATGTAAATCCTTTCGTCAGGGTGTGCTTTTTGTAGCTATTGCTATCAAGGGTATTTCTGAATTATATGTTGTTGAGTCTCCTACCTCTTGAATGGGGGGTTGTGCTAACAAAGGGGTGTGAAGATCTTGTGGTACCTCAAAGCTGGGTACATAGCGTTCTCCTTGATAGTTTGGATTTTCTGTGCCAACGTGTAATAACCTTTCATATGACCACTACTCTAGTTCATCTATTTCATCACTCCCTTTTTCTAAGTTTGGACTGTCTTTTGAAGCAGGTTTATCAATTTTAGTATTAAAACCCAGTCTTGTTTTGTCTCTAGTATTCTATAACTCCATGGGTATAGGCTCAATAAGCCCTTTTTCTGTGTCACTTAGAGGTCCCTTTCCTTTGTATCTCATTTATTTGAGGAAATTGTATCCCTTTCCATACTATTCTGGGGATATCTCTACATGTTTGACCGCATCTTCTACTGGTTCTCCTTTGCAAAGCCAGTCCAAGACTGCCTGTTCTTCTATGTTATCTAAAGAAGATGTGGATGCCTTTACGATGCCAGTTGATTTGTGTACTTCTAGCTCCTTGGATGTAGTAGGTGTGAATGTGGAGGAAGGTTTTCCATAGGATCTTGGTGATACCAGAAGTTCTATCAGTGACAGAGTTAGGTCCAGCTTGTACTCTCCCATACCAGTTTCTTCAAGTTTTAAGGTTTTTCCAAAACTCTTCATAACCATGTCCTTGGTAGTTTCAGGAGCAATTGTATCCATAGCCTCTTTGTTATGCGGGATCATACTACCTGATTTGATATTGTTACAAGTATAGTTATCATATGCAGGAATCATCACTTCCACCCCATTATGTGGGAACTTTATACACTGGTGGTAAGTGGATGGCACAACTTGCATTTCATGAATCCATAGTCTTTCCAACAGTATATTGTAGGCCAGGGGTAGATCCAGAACTTGACATACGATATTCCTCTCAATTAGTCCAACTCTGATAGGAAGAACAATAAGTCCTTTAGAGGATCTTTCTTCCTCATCATAAGCTTTGATGGTTATCTTGCTTCTAGAGTCAATGGTCTATTCTAAAAGACCTAGTTTCTTGATCAGATTAAGTGTACAAATATTCAAACCTGCCCCTCCATCTATCAACACACATTTAACACAAGATTTATGAATAAGGACTTCGATATGGAGGGGTTGATTATGTGGATGTGTCAATGACTTATCATCCTCTTCAAAAAATGAGAGGTAATGTGGCACTAAGATGTGATTGACCATCACTTGGAATTTGTCTATATCAATATCCTTTGGGATGTTAGCAGCATGTAGAGCTTGTTCTAGGATTTCCCTATGTACTATGGATTTTGAGCAACTCAAAAATGGAAATTCTGGCAGAGTTCCATTGCAATTGGTCTACCAAGTCATACTTTGCTCCAAGAATAGTAACCATGTGTTTTGATGTTGGTTTAGGAATAGTAAGGATAGGAACCTTGGACGTTGATGCTGATTTTGGGGGTCCTTTGATCATGACCTGCACTTGGCTCTGTGTTACTGCATTTGAGTGGAATGAAACACCTTTGATTGTGACTACATTGATTGATTCCATTTTAACATCCAGAATATTGATTACATTATCATTGTTGGAATAGGTGTAGTTTACTTCATTACTCGTCCCTTTAGATGTTTCCCCTTTTTCGTAATTAGGGAATGGTTTATTGAATGATGTATGATCCTCATTGGTAGTGTGTCTATCCACTTTTATCTTTCCACCTTCGATGAGGTCTTGAATGAATGACTCTATAAGTTTTGATCAGTTCTGAAAAGTTCATTTTGGAAGTGCGTGAAGTTTGTCTGATTGCAGTTTGATTTCTGAGAACCGTTGGTGAGTGAAAAACACATGTGTCTGAGGGTTTGAATATTGTTTCTTTTTTGAAGGAGTTTATCTTTTTAGTGATTTTTCAGACATATCAAGGAAATGTTGCATTTTTAAAGGAACAAACACACTTTTTGCCCTATTTTCTAAGTGGAGGATGAAAATCCTTGCTCGTTGACTTAGGTACACACTCAAATGCTAATCAGAATACAGCCATCACCAAGCACACAATGGCTCCATTCATGATGTTGTATTAGTTGAATCCAAATGTAAGTGAGGGCACGATATGACGAGTTTCTTGGGGCAATTACTTTTTTCCTTGCACAAAGATTATCACCCTTTTGGGGGTGAATTAGGAATTCTTTCAGTTAAAATATTGTCTATTATTGGGCAATCTGTTCAAAACTATCCCCCATAGAATTGCACAAGGAAAAATTGAGGCATATAGCCCTATGAGTACCTGAATATATGTAGTCTTGCAAGCAAGATTCAAGTGGCTCCGCTCTACATATACCCAAGCATGTTCAAGGAATGATGTTGAAATTCCATGAACAAAACTGGATCCATCTTCTGAGGCTTTGGCCTAAGAGAAAGCAATTATTTATAGTGATTTGGAAGGGTTGGCGTAAAACCTGTCCTCACTTGGGTCATTCCCGGGAGAATTTTTCCTCAACCAGTAGGCCCTCTACTATTAAATATGTGTACAAAGGATTGGCAAGCGTAGGATGTCTAGATTTCTGATTCTACCGAAGAAGAAGAGAATACTCTCCTAATCCATGCCGTTTTCTCCCAAAATAAAGTTAAGCAAATAGTTCATTCTGTTAAGCAATGTTGTGCTTGATTTAAGAGGTTCCTATTTAATGAAAATAGGATACTTGAAAATAAAGTTTGCCTTTGTTCATTTAACCGCAATATTTAATGAGTTGCTTGTTCAATTTATGTTTCCCAAAATAAGTTATATGATGTAGTTGTTCATTTATCCCACAATATTTAAATACTTTGTTTTTGTTCAATTACTGATCCAAAAGAATTATATGATGTGATTTCTTGTTCAGTTAAATCCAAATTCCTTTGAACCCATAAATTGATGCGTGAGTTTTTGATTTTCCTTAAAAGGAAAAGAGCATAGTCCTCTAGTCAATTTAATGATAGATTGGAAAATGTTCCTTAGTTTTTTTTAAAGCAAGTAAATAGAGGTTAAGACGGGGGTTGGGCAACCTAAAAAACCATAAGTTAGTACCTTTCGTTCAACTTCCCAACCTAAAAAACCATAAGTTAGTACCTTTCGTTCAACTTCCAAGAAAATCCTTTGATGCAACTTGCAAGCACTGGTTAAGCTGTGAGGAGACCAAAGAAATCAAACACGCAAACGTTAGTGGTTAGGATATGAAGTTCTCAAAAAGTTTCCCCAGATGCGATCCAGAAATACAACAAATGACACAGAAACCAAACTAGACTTTCCTTACCAGATGCGATTGAATGCTCCCTAGATGTGATCCTAAACCAAAAATGATTCAGAAAATCCTGGATGCAAGCGTCATTTTCTGCGGTGCAAGGGCGTATCCCAGATGCGATCCGGAATGAACAGAAATGACTCTATAACAGGATCCTGTGCATGCCACTTAGTGAAAAATTGATTCAAAATGAGGCCAAGTTGGAAATCAGGCCCCATGGTGGGTGCCATAAATGTGTGTGTGATTTTTGTACCTATTTTAGAAAAACACAACACTTCAATAGATCATTGCATTAGCTAAAAAGGGGTTAGATGAGCATATAAAACCACTAATATCGACCTATTGATTTTTAACTAAGAAGAGTTTGATTAATAACATAATATCCCTCAGATTATGCTACTATCAGTGACATATACGACTTAGCATGAAAGATTTGAATTAAAACAAGCTATTTAATCATTTAAACAATGCATTCTAGCTCTAAAAATGGAGATAATAACAATGTCTAAACATGAAAAGCTAAATGGAACATGAATCTAGATGAATCCTAGCAGCATAACAATGCATTTTCAATATGAGATGAAGGCTTATTTGCTCTCAAAAATGTCTTCTATTTATAGAAGAATGAGGAGAGAGAGGGGGGACAAGGTGCATTAATGGAGTTTGAAGAACTCATTAATGGTCTGTAAGAGCAATAAATGCCAAACACATTTAATAGGCATGGTGTAGACATGGACTTAAGGAATCTTCATTAATGAAGCATTAATGAGATCCTTCAAGAGGCATGGGAAGAGTGTAAGAGAGTGGCTTGAGAAAGTGGACTTGAGGGAAGGAATCTTGAGATTCCTTGACTTTCTCAAGTGGGTGGAGTTGTTAATCACTTCTTAATGGAATGTGACAACATTAGGAGGTGGGTTAGAACAGAATTAGGATTAGAATTAGATTAGCATGGGGGAATAGGTTGGGATGGGTTAGAACCTAGGGTAGAAGTGGTTGAGATAGGTTAGGTTAGGGTTTAGAGGAATATAAATGAAATGAATTATTTGACATAATTCATTTAAATATTAGGATTTAATTATTTAAGCATTTTATTACTTTTTAATAATTAAGGGGACTATAGCCATTTTAATTAAATTAATCAAGCTAGAGGAATGGGCTCATTTGCAAGTGAGCAATTGATTTAGGGGTTTATTTAATTCCTTTATAATTAAATACTATATCCATATTTGAATTTGATTTGATTTAATTGGTTTGAATTGATTTCAATTGTATGGCTATAATAATTAATATAATTCAATGATAACAATCACCTAGGACATTGAGAATGATTTATGCCAAGTAGTAATAGGGTCATTTGGACATAATTGGGGGTATGATCTTACTTAGGGAAAATAGGATCTATAGTTGGAACAAACCAAATCTAGGTGGTTACAAGTCCACCATGGTGACCAATGCAGAATTGGCCAAAGATTTGTAAAGCAACAATTAAAAAATAGGCTTCTTGAAGAAGCAATGGAGGAAATGAAGATCAAGATGGCAGAAGTGGTTGATACTGCTAGTAAGTTGAGGGAAGAAATGCATGAAGAGATAGATAAAGGAAAGAAACCAATTGAAGAGGAAATAGAACCAGAGCCTGATCCTCTTCTATGTGAGGAACCATTCCTCAAAGCACTCAGGGCATTGAGTGGAAAGGCTCTAGAGGGCATACCAATATTCTCTAGCAAGATGGATGTTGAAATGGTTATGGAATGGCTTGAAGGAATGGAGAATCACTTCAAGTCTGATGGGATTACAAAAACCCAAAAGGTGAAGATATCCAAGTCAAGGCTAAGGGGGCAAGCACTTACATGGCGGAAGTTCTTGCAGGAAGAAAGAGAGAAAGGGGGAAAGAAACCCATAAAAAATTGGAAGACAATGATGGAAAAAGTGAAGGAGTATTATCTTCTAGAGGATTACGACATCCAACTGCACAAGAAGAGGTAAAATCTTAGGCAAAAAGACCTAGATGTGTTAGCCTATACCAAAGAATTCCAAAAACTTTGTCTTAGATCAAGAATCTAGGAGATAGAAAGTATGAAAGTGGAAAGATACCTTAATGGATTAAGGTGGAACATTCAAGAAGAGCTTAGTCTCTTTACCCTGACTTCCATCCATAGTTTTTTTCAAACGGCTTTGAAGGTGGAAGAAAAACTAAAGAAAAGACAAGATTCTAGCTCCAGAGGTAGAGGGAAAGGTAGAGACAACAAAGGTGGCCATAGAGGAGGTTCAAGTGGTAGAGGAAATGACAATAGGGGTCAAGGTGACTCCAGATATGTAGATCAGGGACAAGAGTCAAACAATAGATGTGGATTCAACAATAGAGGAAGGGGTTCTTATAACAGTGGTAGAGGAAGGACAAGAGGTTTTGAAAGGGGATCTCATTTCTCTTCCATGAAATGTTATAACTATGGATAGTTGGGGAACCCTACATATAGTTATCCAGATAAGCCAACATCCTCACAAGGAGAGAAGAGGATCAACTATGTCCAAGAGGAGGACAACACCAAGCATTCAGAGGTCAGTCTGGATTCAGAGAAAGGTGAAAGTTTGATGCTTAAAAGAATACTAATTAAAGAACCCACTAAGGATGCACACAAGCAAAGAAGGGCTCTTTTTAGGGTCAAGTGCAAGATAATGGGAAAATTATGTAAGGTGATCATTGATTCAGGATCTACAAATAATGTTATATCAGAGGAGGCAGTAGAGAAGTTAAGGCTCACTAAAATTACACATGAATGTCCTTACAAAGTCACATGGTTGAATAAGGGCCAAAATATCTTGGTCAATGAACAAGTGTGGGTGGAATTTTCCATTGGAAAGTATCATGACAAGATACTATGTGATGTTTTTCCAAAGGATGCTTGCCATTTTTTGCTTGGCAGACCATGGCAATATGACAGAGATGCAGTCCATAATGGGAAAGACAACAAGTGCACTTTCAAGAAAAATTGGATCACTTACAAAATAAAATCCATACTAGAAGAGGATACAATAGAGAAGGAAGAATCCAGTGCCATGTTATTGAGTGGAAAATAATTTCTAAGGGATATGAAGGAAGAAGAAGTTGGCTATACAATCTTGCTAAAGCCAAAGGAGGAGGAGTTTCATGAGAAGACACCTATACCATAGGAGGTAAGAGAGCTGTTAGACTAGTTCAAGGACATAATTTGTGAGGGTACACCAGCAACCCTTCCACCAAAGAGGGAGATAATTCATCAAATTGACTTCATACCAGGAGCATCTTTTCCAAACAAGGCTGCGTACAAAATGACACTAGAGAAAAACAAGGAGATAGCAAGACAAGTCCAAGAGCTTTTGGACCAAGGGTTGATAAGGAAGAGCATTAGCCCATGTGTTTTCCTAGTGGTGTTGGCTCCTAAGAAGTGAGGTAAGTGGAGAATGTGTACTGATTCTAGGGAAATAAATAGGATAACTATCAGGTATAGATTTCCAATTCCTAGAATAGAAGACTTGATGGATTGCTTGGGGGGTGCTAAGTACTTCTCTAAAATTGATTTGAAGAGTGGGTACTATCAAATTAGGATGAAGGAGGCTAATGAGTGGAAATATTCATTTAAGACTACAGAGGGGTTGTATGAATGGTTAGTGATTCCCTTTGGGCTTACCAATGCACCAAGCACCTTTATGAGAGTGATGAATGAAGTCTTGAATGACTATATAGGAGTTTTTGTAGTTTTCTATTTAGATGACATCCTAATTTTTAGTAAAACTAAAAAGGATCACATGAAACACTTGGAGTTAGTGTTGAAGAAGTTATAGGAGGAGAAACTCACCATAAACCTTGAGAAGAGTGAGTTCATGAAAGAAGAGCTAGTCTACCTTGGCTTTGTGGTTTCCAAGGGTGACTTAAAAATGGATAATGTTAGTAATAACTGAGAGGGGGGGTGAATCAATGGCCTCAAAAATTTATCACTTAATCCCTAACCACCAATCCAATAAACCTCAAATTATTAAGTCCCTACAAGATGCATGCCATGAAATACTTATAATGATTGACTGTCTGTCAGTTTTTCTTATCTGTCCTTATTCTCATTGATTACCGATATGCAGTAAAACTATTTACCGAAATACAGTAAATAAGCAGAGTATACCAATATATCCATAAATGTATATGTAAAATTTAAAATAGTAAAGTAATAAACCATACACACATAACACTTGGATTTTAACATGGAAACCCTATTGAGGGAAAAAACCACTGGGACCGGTACCCCAATTTTTCACTCTTCTAAAGTGAGCCCTATTAAGAGCCAACCCTATTAAAGGTTACAAACACACTGTTAGGTGTGACCTTGTTAGAGGATTTTATACATATAGGTTGTCACTTAGTATCGAGAAACTCAGTTTGCTACCATCCTTGAATTAGCCTCTTTTTTAGACTGTCAATAGGCTTAAGGAAAATCTAGAGCTACTTTCATGAATCAAAATTTTTGGCACTCCTTGGGATGTACCTCAATATATAGAAGACTGTTAAGTCCTACTCTGTTAAGAGACTTGATGCTTCAATGGTTAAACTGAAACAAAATGACCTATTTCTAATGCAACTTGAATTGCAGATTTTTAGATCTATTTAAGTACATTACCTCTCTAATCAATATATCAATTCAATTATCTGTGCTCCACACTTTCTACTCTTTGATGTTGTGCTCACTGTTTGTCAGTGTCTGAAGAATTCTTTAGCTCTCCCTTAGCTTGATTGATCAGGACTGTATGAAGTTATCCTTCATCAGTTTCTCTTCAGCATCCTCTTTCGATTCACTCCCCTTAATCCCTTTTCTGTGAATGTGATAAGAAAATGAATTAAGCTTGTCTCTTATATAGACATGATATTCCTTAATTCTTGATTCTTGATTCTTGGCGTGAAAAACAATCCATCTAATCTGATTTAAAGCATAACTCCTGATTTATCTCGTAGTTATCTTCTTGCCAACAGTACAAATCAGCTTTAAATCAATCCCTTAACTCTGGTCGAATAAAAAAATGAAAACAACCAGTTAAGTCCTTCTTTAGCTCTTGCCAGCTAGATATTTTGTCATTTAATTAAAGTGCAATTATTGAATATTAATATTTAATTGAAAATTAGAGTAAATAAGCTTTTATGCTTAATTAAATAATTGAATATTAAGTTGCATGGATTATTGTGCTTTAAATATTTAAGTTATTTGAATTAATATTTTATTAATTATATGTGCAAGATTTGGTTGAAAAAGTATTTTCAAACTCAAGAGATCTCAACTTGATTTTAGGAATCAAAGTTGAGTTGTGCAAGTAATTAGATATTTTAATTAATTAATTGTTATTTTCTTTCAATTTTGGGTGGAGTCCTTTTAGGAGCTAACTGAATGTGTTATCATGAGGGTTTTCTTAACTAGGGGAAGTTGATCCTCATTAGGGGGAATCTTCTCTCATTTGAACATAACAGGTTTTTTGGGAGCATTTTTGGAGAAGCTTTTGTGTGTTCATGGTTTTTGAAGATTTGTGGATTCTTGTGGATGCATGTTGGAGAAAGTTTGTGAAAAATTTGTGATTGTGTGTGTGCTTCATAGATCGAAGGTTTAATCACCTTCAAAGGAAAAATTACCTCCGTTCTTACAATGGATCTAAGGTAGGGTTTGATTCTTTTTGTGATTCAATTCTTACTTAAAATGTGTCTTCATTGTGGTTTATGGATTAAATTTCCTTAATTATGAGTGGTTTGAGTTTCTTGTTTAAATGAGTGTTCTTGAAACACTAGAGTTCTTATTATTTTAGATAATTATTATTTAGCATTGTAATGTTATGCTGGCCAAATTTCATTGAAAAATTCGGTATACAACTCCTAGAAAATGAAAAAATTAAATTACCCTATAGTTGGAACTATAGAGAAAGGAAAAATAATTACTTTAGGAGAAAATTAATCTTTAGGAAAAATCAATTTCCTATAAAAAAATTCAATTTCGATTAAAAAATGACTCTCTGGAGATTATACAGAATAAAAAATATATATACACCAGTCATGCAAAAATCTAGAAAAGACAAAAATATTGATGTTATTTTTAATTTCCGTTTTCGGAAATATACCTATTTAAAAAAAAAAAGAGTTAAATGGATTTTGTTTTATCCAAATCGCATGTTTTAAAAAAAAATTATAAAAAAAATTTGGAAAGTTATTTGGTGGCGAGGGGCACCAACTCCCCCACCATCCTGCCGTGGGGGTACTGCACGGGCCCGACGGTCTGCACAGAGGCAGAACCGCACAGGGACTCCCGTAGGCGTGCGGGCCGTGGAACCCATGAGGTTGGGGACCACGGGGCCGTAGAGCCCACGTGGTATAGTCCCGCGGGTGGAAAGGAGAAGGGGGTGGGGGCCATGGGACACCCCCCCCCCCCAAAACATATGTTATTTTATTTTTTGTTTATTAAATAAAGTTTTTAAATTCGGTTTTCTTTTGTTTTGTAATTTAATTTTTTTAGTTTAAATTAGATTTTTATTTATTAGTTTATTTAATACATAGAGTAGTTTACTACTATTATTATTATTTTTAAAAATTAGTTTATTGTTAATTTAAACTAGTTTATTGTTAATTATGAGTTAGTTTATAATTAATTTTTAAATTAGTTTATAGTTAATTTTAAATTAGTTTTAAATTAATTTTTAATTAGTTTTGTATTAATTTATGGCATGAGGAGTGTAAGGAGGGTATATCTGTTTATCATTGTTATAAATTGATCATTATTAATCAATAAGATTGTAGGGTGATTAATAGTTATTTCTAGAAGTGTTATTGACGGCTTGTATTAAAGCTTATATTACACCTAAGAATTTTATAATTTTATAATTATAACTAAAAATTGGTAACTAATCCCTAGATGTATTCATATGCTGATTTTATAAATAGATTTATAGTTAATGTTAACATTTTTCAATATGGAATATTTAGTTATTGTTGGATAGTAATTTTAGTGAATAAATGAATTTGCATGATTAGGAATTATAAATTTTTTTATTTCTACGTTAACATTGTATTTAATCTAGCACATTCTAAATGTGAAGTTATTGTACCACGATGTGTTTTGGGTGTGTGTTTAAATGAATCGAATGTTCTTCTATGTTTTCATGCTTCTGGGTATATGTTGGGCTAGATGACCCTTAGGACATAAATCCAGAGGTTTCAATATTGTACTTTTTGCATAGTATTTTATTATGATGTCAATTTGTGTTTATATGATGATGTCGTGGTCCTGATTTTCAATACCTCAACTTGATTCAGTTATGATGTATTGATTGGTCTTGTGAAGACATTGTGGATATTTTATGGTTGTTGAAAACCTATGTGCACCTAAATGGACAGGATGCGATTTGACTTATGGTGTACCTTTATGATGCTCTTTTGTGAACCTAGGGTAGGTAACCTAGTTGTATGATAGGAGGTGGCTTGCAATAAGTACTGGAGCCCATAAGTGGCTACTAGGATTTGCTTATTGTAAGTATTGGTAACAAGTGATAACATAATGAATTAATTAGGATGCACTAGATTAAACTAATAAGAGTAATTCCTCACCCATGCTTGAGCTCTAATATAGGCCAACATGGAGGATGAGATGATGCTTTCCCCCTTTCGAGGTGCGGATTCGAGCATCATTAGTGATCTTGTCTGTTTGAAAGGTCATTGATGCCGTGTATAGTCACTTGGGTGCCGAAATCCATTAAGGAATTGCTAGGAATTAACTCAGGGGTTAGACATACATGATGACACCTTCCTATGTTTATCTTAGGTTATCCTACGTGTGTCAGTACCTCTGGTGTTGTTTAGTGTTCCTTATTATGGTTTAGAGTGCTTCTAGGAGCTTCCTTTGCATTGGAGTATGAGGTCATGTGTACCTTGTTTGCGTTCTTGTTGTATACCCCATGTGATGGGCTTGTTACTATCTCCTTGGCACGGTGGGAGTGGACCTTTTCTTCCACGTGGTCAAGTGGTAGTGATTCTTATTGCCATTGAGATTCCGACGGATTCTTCTTCATACTTGGATGTTCCTTGTTGCAGTTTCATCTTCCTAGTCTTTTGGAGACTTGCTCAGTTACTTGAGTTGTGTTTTGTACCATATGTAGATATTGGTTATCATCCTTTGGAGGATGCATTGTAATGTTATTATGTATTATTACATACCCTGTGACTTGTGCAGTGGATTTTCATTAGGTAGTATACCTTATGGTATCAGATGTATATGTAATCTTTTATTACAAGATGTATGTTATTGGTTTCAAAGTATGTACCTCTATGTTAGTTCCTTATTATTGTTAATCGAAGATTAGTTTTCTTAAGTAATTCTACGTCAAGGAACCCTCAAGAAATGTTAATCTTGTATGAGTTGTATGTCATGTACCTCATTGTATTTCTTTCGCATTGTTATCATTATTGTATGTAAAGTTTTCTTTAAAAAAATTATTCCATCAACTTAGTGTCATGTTTAGGTTAAGTTCTCCTGGATTCTCTGGCGGGGCATTACACTTGGAATCAGAGCCCGCGTTTCTACACTGGGAGATCTTGAAAATATGTATGCCCATTAGCTGTCTTTTGATTTTAAAACTTGAAACAAACATAGGCATAAAACTCTGATGAATTTAAAACCATTACTTTAGGATTATTTGGTTTCTTTTGATGTTATTGGTTTGATGTTGGTATATCTCACAGAGCGTATGCAACATTTGATCATCCTCCACTTGTGTATCATGATCCTGTGAGTGGGGCTGTGAGTAGAGGTCCAGTAGCTAGTGTCCGGATTCCTACAGTGGGGAATGATCCTCAGTGTTCGGATCAGAGACCTGGGAAGGGTCCTATGGGACCCGGACTTTGAGTCTTTCAGGACTTGGACTGGATGTTCTATGATGAGAGATTGATTTCTCTATCTTTGTTATAGGCTTCCAGGAGTAAGCCTAGTTTTAGGGGAGGAGGATGTAATACCCAGCTCTTAGTTTGCTTTTCAGTTTGTGTATGCCAAACTCTTTTAGGCATTTTGATATATGTGTGGTTATTTCAGTTGATCTTGAGGATATTTATGTATTATATTTCAGTATGTTATTAATCCATTATTATCATGTTGTATCTTCTGTGTATATGTGATTTAGGGTTATTTAATGATGCTTTTGTATATGTTAGGATTTCGTTTTGATTATGGTTTTTTAACAATACTGACCTTGGATTTATATGCGCATGGATAATTGTATATTTTGTGTTACTGTTTGATGTGCTTCGTATGCTATGGGACAGAGTCATAGTTACTTGCTTCGGTGAGATCCACACACTAACCTAGTCTCAACCATTGTTTTCCATATTATATATATGCGTGTATGTTCATCTTTGTGATGACAGGTTTGTAGGTACCGGGCTACTTCTTCCCTGAATTGGCAGGAGTGAGCGTGCCCTATCACATTAATCTCAATGGTAAGAGAGGGGAGATAGTTTTCAGGTCCAAATCCTATCCCAAACCTAATTGTCCTAATTAGTGGACAAGTATCTGTTTGACTACCTTACCGAATTCGTCTAGTGGACAGGAATTCATGTATCCCTTTCCTAGTGCACGTTTAATTTTTGCTTGTTTTCAATTTTAGGTGCTTGATGTGATTATGTGGGTGTTATAACATGTTATTTATTTAATTGAATATTATTGCAATTAATTATTAAATATAGGGTATTTAATTAATTGAAACTTAAATTAAATACCTATATTTAATTGAAAGGTTAATGAAAGTGCAATTATTAAATATTAATATTTAATTAAAAATTAGAGTAAATAAGCTTGTATACTTAATTAAATAATTGAATATTAAGTTGCATGGATTATTGTGCTTTAAATATTTAAGTTATTTAAATTAATATTTTATTAATTACATGTGCAAGATTTGGTTGAAAAAGTATTTTCAAACTCAAGAGATCTCAACTTGATTTTAGGAGTCAAAGTTGAGTTGTGCAAGTAATTAGATATTTTAATTAATTAATTTTTATTTTCTTTCAATTTTGGGTGGAGTCCTTTTAGGAGTTAACTGAATGTGTTTTCATGAGGGCTTTCTTAATTAGGGGAAGTTGATCCTCATTAGGGGGAATCTTCTCTCATTTGAACATAACAGATTTTTTGGGAGCATTTTTGGAGAAGTTTTTGTGTGTTCATGGTTTTTGAAGATCTGTGGATTCTTGTGGATGCATGTTGGAGAAAGTTTGTGAAAAATTCGTGATTGTGTGTGTGCTTGGTAGATCGAAGGCTTAGTCACCTTCAAAGGCAAAATTACCTCCGTTCTTACATTGGATCTAAGGTAGGGTTTGATTCCTTTTGTGATTCAATTCTCGCTTAAAATGTGTCTTCATTGTGGTTTATGGATTAATTTTTCTTAATTAGGAGTGGTTCAAGTTTCTTGTTTAAATGGGTGTTCTTGAAACCCTAGATTTCTTATTATTTTAGATAATTATTATTTAGCATCGTAATGTTATGCTGGCCAAATTTTGTTGAAAAATTCGGTATACAACTCCTAGAAAATGAAAAATTAAATTACCCTATAGTTCGAACTATAGAGAAAGGAAAAATAATTACTTTAGGAGAAAATTAATCTTTAGGAAAAATCAATTTCCTATAAAAAAATTCAATTTGGATTAAAAAATGACTCTCTGGAAATTATACAGAATAAAAATAATAATATACACCAGTCATGTAAAAATCTAGAAAAGACAAAAATATACATGTTATTTTTAATTTCCGTTTTCAGAAATATACCTATTTAAAAAAAAAAAAAAAAAGTTAAATGGATTTTGTTTTATCCATATTGCATGTTTTAAAAATTTTTTATAAAAAAAAATTTGGAAAGTTATTTGGTGGCGAGGGCCACCAACTTCCCCACCATCCTGCTGCACAAGTACTGCACAAGCTCGGTGGTCTACACAGAGGAAGAACTGCACAGGGACTCTCGTGGGCCTACGGGTCGTGGAACCCACGAGGGTGGGGACTACGGGGGCCGCAGAGCCCATGTGGTATAGTCCCGCGAGTGGGAAGGAGAAGGGTGGGTGGGGGCCACAGGACCCCCCCCCCCAAACATACGTTATTTTATGTTTTTTTTTTGTTTATTAATAAAGTTTTTAAATTCGGTTTTCTTTTGTTTTGTAATTTAATTTTTTTAGTTTAAATTAAATTTTTATTTATTAGTTTATTTTAATACTTAGAGTAGTTCACTATTATTATTATTTTTAAAAATTAGTTTATTATTAATTTAAACTAGTTTATTGTTAATTATGAGTTAGTTTATAATTAATTTTTAAATTAGTTTATACTTAATTTAAAAATAGTTTTAAATTAATTTTTAATTAGTTTTGTATTAATTTATGGCATGAGGTGTAATCAGGGATTGAATCACGGAGAATCAATTAATAGTGTTATTAATTTATAGACAAAGGAGGGTATATCTTTTTATCATTGTTATAAATTGATCATTATTAATCAGTACGATTGTAGGGTGATTAATAGTTATTTATAGAAGTGTTATTGACGGTTTGTATTAATGCTTATATTACACCTACGAATTTTATAATTTTATAATTATAACTGAAAATTGGTAATGAATTCCTAGATGTATTCATATGCTGATTTTATAAATAGATCTATAGTTGATGTTAACATTTTTCAATATGGAATATTTAGTTATTCTTCGATAGTGATTTTAGTGAATAAATGAATTTGCATGATTAGGAACTATAAATTTTTTTATTCCTACATTAACATTGTATTTAATTTAGTACATTCTGAATATGAAGTTATTGTACCACGATGTGTTTTGGGTGTGTGTTTAAATGAATCGAATGTTCTTCTATGTTATCATGCTTTCGGGTATCTGTTGGGCTAGATGACCCTTAAGACATAAATCCAGAGGTTTCAAGATTGTACTATTTCCATGGTATTTTATTGTGATGTCGGTTTGTATTTATATGATGATGTCATGGTCCTGATTTTCTATACCTCAACCTGATTCAGTTATGATGTATTGATTGGTCTTGTGAAGACACTGTCGATATTTTATGGTTGTTGAAAACCTATGTGCACCTGAATGAACAGGATGCTATTTGATTTATGGTGTACCTTTATGATTCTTTTTTTTGAACCTAGGGTAGGTAACATAGTTGTATGATAGGAGGTGGCTTGCAATAAGTACCGGAGCCCACAAGTGGCTGCTAGTATTTTATTATTGTAAGTATTGGTAAAAAGTGATAACATAATGAATTAATTAGGATGCACTAGATTAAACTAATAAGAGTAATGCCTTACCCATGCTTGAGCGCTAATATAGGCTAAGATGGAGGATGAGATGATGCTTGCCCCCTTTTGAGGTGTGGATTTGGGCATCATTAGTAATCTTGTCTATTTGAAAGGTCATTGATGCCGTGTATGGTCACTTGGGTGCCAGAATCCATTAAGGGATTGCTAGGACTTAACTCATGGGTTAGACATACATGATGACACCTTCCTATGTTCAGTTTAGGTTATCCTACGTGTGGCAGTACCTCTGGTGTTGTTTAGTGTTCCTTGTTATTGTTTAGAGCGCTTCTAGGAGCTTCCTTTGCATTGGAGTATGAGGTCATGTGTACCTTGTTTGCGTTCTTGTTGTATACCCCATGTGATGGGCCTATTACTATCTCCTCAGCACGGTGGGAGTGGACCTTTGCTTCCACATGGCCGGGTGGTAGTGATTCTTATTACCATTGAGATTCCGACGGATTCTTCTTCATACTTGGATGTTCCTTGTTGTAGTTTCATCTTCCTAGTCTTTTGGAGACTTGCTCAGTTACTTGAGTTGTGTTTTGTACCATGTGTAGATATTGGTTATCATCCTTTGGAGGATGCATTGTAATGTTATTATGTATTATTACATACACTGCAACTTGTGCGGTGGATGTTGATTAGGTAGTATACCTTATGGTATCAAATGTATATGTAATCTTTTATTACAAGATGTATGTTATTGGTTTCAAAGTATGTACCTTTATGTTAGTTTCTTATTATTGTTAATCAAAGATTAGTTTTCTTAAGTAATTCTATGTCAAGGAACCCTCGAGAAATGTTAATCTTGTATGAGTTGTATTTCATGTATGTCATGTACCTCATTGTATTGCTTCCGTATTGTTATCATTATTGTATGTAAACATTTAAAAAAAAATTATTCCATCAACTTAGTGTCATGTTTAGGTTAAGTTCTCCTAGGTTCCCTGGCGGGGCATTACACTTGGAATCAGAGCCCGCGTTTCTACACTGGGAGCTCTGGGAACTATGTATGCCCATTAGTTGTCTTTTGATTTTAAAACTTGAAACAAACATAGACATAAAACTCTGATGAATTTAAAACCATTGCTTTATGATTATTTGGTTTCTTTTGATGTTATTGGTTTGATATTGGTATGTCTCACAGAGCGTATGTAGCATTTGATAATCCTCCACCTATGTATCATGCTCCTGTGAGTGGGGTTGCGAGTAGAGGTCTAGCAACTAGTGTCTGGATTCCTACAGTGGGGAATGATCCTCAGTGTTCAGATCAGAGAGCTGGGAAGGGTCCTATGGGACCCGCACTTTGAGTCTTTCAGGACTTGGATTAGATGTTCTATGATGAGAGATTGATTTCTCTATCTTTGTTATAGGCTTCCAGGAGTAAGCCTATTTTTAGGGGAGGAGGATGTAATACCCACCTCTTAGTTTGCTTTTCAGTTTGTGGATGCCAAACTCTTTTAGGCATTTTGATATATGTGTGGTTATTTCAGTTGATCTTGAGGATATTTATGTATTACATTTTAGTATGTTATTAATCTATTATTATCATGTTGTATCTTCTGTGTATATGTGATTTAGGTTTATTTAATGATGCTTTTGTATATGTTAGGATTTCATTTTTATTATTGTTTTCTAACAATACTGATCTTAGATTTATATGCACATGGATCATTGTATGTTTTGCGTTACTGTTTGATGTGCTTGGTATGGTATGGGACAAAGTCGTAGTTACTTGCTTCGGCGAGATCCACACGATAACCTAGTCTCAACCATTTTTTTCCATATTATATATATGCATGTATGTTCATCTTTGTGATGACAGGTTTGTAGGTACTGGGCTACGTCTTCCCTGAATTGGCAAGAGTGAGCATGCCCTATCGCATTAATCTCAATGGTAAGAGAGGGGAGATAGTTTTCAGGTCCAAATCCTATCCCAAACCTAATTGTCCTAGTTAGTGGACAAGTATCTATTTGACTACCTTACCGAATTCATCTAGTGGACAGGAATTCGTGTATCCCTTTCCTAGTGCATGTTTGATTTTTGCTTGTTTTCAATTTCAGGTGCTTGATGTGATTATGTGGGTGTTATAACATGTTATTTATTTAATTGAATATTATTGCAATTAATTATTAAATATAGGGTATTTAATTAATTGAAAATTAAATTAAATACCTATGTTTAATTGAAAGGTTAATTAAAGTGCAATTATTTATATAAATATTTAATTGAAAGTTAGAGTAAATAAGCTTTTATGCTTAATTAAATAATTGAATATTAAGTTGCATAGATTATTGTGCTTTAAATATTTAAGTTATTTAAATTAATATTTTATTAATTATATGGGCAAGATTTGGTTGAAAAAGTATTTTCAAACTCAAGAGATCTCAACTTAATTTTAGGAGTCAAAGTTGAGTTGTGCAAGTAATTAGATATTTTAATTAATTAATTGTTATTTTCTTTCAATTTTGGGTGGAGTCCTTATAGGAGTTAACTGAATGTGTTGTCATGAGGGTTTTCTTAATTAGGGGAAGTTGATCCTCATTAGCGGGAATCTTCTCTCATTTGAACATAACAGGTTTTTTGGGAGCATTTTTGGAGAAACTTTTGTGTGTACATGGTTTTTGAAGATCTGTGGATTCTTGTGGATGCATGTTGGAGAAAGTTTGTGGAAAATTTGTGATTGAGTGTGTGCTTGGTAGATCGAAGGTTTAATCACCTTTAAAGGAAAAATTACCTACGTTCTTACATTGGATCTAAGGTAGGGTTTGATTCCTTTTGTGACTCAATTCTTGCTTAAAATGTTTCTTCATTGTGGTTTATGGATTAAATTTCCTTAATTAGGAGTGGTTCAAGTTTCTTGTTTAAATGGGTGTTCTTGAAACCCTGGATTTCTTATTATTTTAGATAATTATTATTTAGCATCGTAATGTTATGCTAGTCAAATTTTGTTGAAAAATTCAGTATACAACTCCTAGAAAATGAAAAATTAAATTACCCTATAGTTGGAACTATAGAGAAAGGAAAAATAATTACTTTAGGAGAAAATTAATCTTTAAGAAAAATCAATTTCCTATAAAAAAATTCAATTTGGATTAAAAAATGACTCTCTGGAAATTATATAGAATAAAAAAAAATATACACCAGTCATGTAAAAATCTAGAAAAGACAAAAATATTCATGTTATTTTTAATTTCTATTTTCAGAAATATACCTATTTAAAAAAAAGAGTTAGATGGATTTTGTTTTATCCAAATCACATGTTTTAAAATTTTTGGAAAGTTATTTGGTGGCGGGGGCCACCAACTCCCCCACCATCCTGTCGCGCGGGTACCGCACAGGCTCGGCGGTCTACACAGAGGCAGAACCTCACGGTGACTCTCGTGGGCCTACGGGTCGTGGAACCTATGGGGGTGGGGACCACGGGGGCCGCAGAGCCCACGTGGTACAGTCCCACGGGTGGGAAGGAGAAGGGGGGTGGGGGCCACAAGATCCACCCCCCCCCCCCCAAACATATGTTATTTTATGTTTTTTTTTGTTTATTAAATAAAGTTTTTAAATTCGGTTTTCTTTTGTTTTGTAATTTAATTTTTTCAGTTTAAATTAATTTTTTATTTATTAGTTTATTTTAATACTTAGAGTAGTTCACTATTTTTTTTTTTTTATCAGTAAACGACCGAAGCCTTGATTTTATTTATTTAAAATTTATCTTTTTACATTTTCCTCCGTTCGTGCAGGCACTGGTAGGAAAGAACGTGGAAGAAAACCTCTAGTCTGGCCCGGGACTTTAGTCCAGAAATAATATATCAAGTTTAGAGTTCCTACAAGCATAGGATTACAAAGCTCCATTTGATGGAATCGAAGAGGGCATTCCCTCTTTAATACAGATTAAAGGAGGCATACCTCCATGATAGTGAACACAGATATTCATTAATCTTTTTAAATACAATGCTCTTTTAAGAAGAACTAATGAGAATTCCCATCTTGTGCCGTACATTTATTTATATTGAGATTACATGTACCTTGCTCTTATCTTTAGAGCTAATGAGCCTTCCTTTAACTTT
>MU228295.1:616598-658072 GCA_018584345.1 Thuja plicata
CGCCGGGTTTGATTCCATCAATGGTTGTTGCCATGCCTAATTGTCTGTCATCATTGTTGATACCTTCTATGCAAATTCTGATCTCTTCCTCATTTTGATTCCTTGTCTTATTTATATATTCTTTCCTAACATACAAGGGACCTTTACTATCATTAAGATCTATTTCCATATCTCTTATCTCATCTAGATTTGGTATGCATTCCATTTCCATGTCCTCCTCTCCATTTTCCGAAGTGTTGTCTAATGCTGACATCTCCTTAATGCTTTTAATTAGCAAATTTTTTTGGTGATCAAGTTCCTCTTTGTCACATATTTCGTCTATAAGGGTATCCATTAATTCATTAGTGATCTCGACTATTTCTTCTTCTAATTTTTTATTCTCCTTTATAAGCGATCCCTCTTCATTTAATACTTAGAGTAGTTCACTATTATTATTATTATTTTTAAAAATTATTTTATTATTAATTTAAACTAGTTTATTGTTAATTATGAGTTAGTTTATAATTAATTTTTAAATTAGTTTATAGTTAGTTTTAAATTAGTTTTAAATTAATTTTTAATTAGTTTTGTATTAATTTATGGCATGAGGAGTGTAATCAGGGATCGAATCACGGAGAATTAATTAATATTGTTATTAATTTATAGACAAAGGATGGTATATCTTTTTATCATTGTTATAAATTGATCATTATTAATCAGTAAGATTGTAGGGTGATTAATAGTTATTTATAAAAATGTTATTGACGGCTTGTATTAACGCTTATATTACACCTAAGAATTTTATAATTATAGTTGAAAATTGGTAATTAATCCCTAGATGTATTCATATGCTGATTTTATAAATAGATCTATAGTTGATGTTAACATTTTTCAATATGGAATATTTAGTTATTGTTGGATAGTAATTTTAGTGAATAAAAGAATTTGCATGATTAGGAATTATAAATTGTTTATTCCTATATTAACATTGTATTTAATTTAGTACATTCTAAATATGAAGTTATTGTACCATGATGTGTTTTGGGTGCGTGTTTAAATGAATCGAATGTTTTTCTATGTTATCATACTTTCGGGTATCTATTGGGCTAGATGACCCTTACGACATAAATCCAAAGGTTTCAAGATTGTACTTTTTTCATGGTATTTTATTATGATGGCAGTTTGTGTTTATATGATGATGTCATAGTCCTGATTTTCTATACCTCAACCTAATTCAGTTATGATGTATTGATTGGTCTTGTCAAGACACTGTGGATATTTTATGGTTGTTGAAACCCTATGTGCACCTAAATGGACAGGATGCAATTTGATTTATGGTGTACCTTTATGATGCTCTTTTGTGAACCTAGGGCAGGTAACCTAGTTGTATGATAGGAGGTGGCTTGCAAAAAGTACCAGAGCCCACAAGTGGCTGCTAGGATTTGCTTATTGTAAGTATTGGTAACAAGTGATAACATAATGAATTAATTATGATGCACTAGATTAAACTAATAAGAGTAATACCTCACCCATGCTTGAGTGCTAATATAGGCTAAGATGGAGGATGAGATGATGGTTTCCCCCTTTCGAGGTGCAGGTTCGGGCATCATTGGTGATCTTGTCTATTTGAAAGCTCATTAATGTCGTGTATGCTCACTTGGGTGTCAGAATCCATTAAGGGATTGCTAGGACTCAACTAAAGGGTTAGACGTACATGATGACACCTTCCTATGTTCATATTAGGTTATCCTACGTTTGTCACTACCTCTGGTGTTGTTTAGTGTTCCTTGTTATGGTTTAGAGTGCTTCTAGGAGCTTCCTTTGCATTGGAGTATGAGGTCATGTGTACCTTGTTTGCATTCTTTTTGTATACCCCGTGTGATGGGCCTGTTACTATCTCCTCAGCATGGTGGGAGTGGACCTTTGGTTCCATGTGGTCAGGTGGTAGTGATTCTTGTTGCCATTGAGATTCTGACAGATTCTTCTTCACACTTGGATGTTCCATGTTGCAATTTCATCTTCCTAGTCTTTTGAAGACTTGCTCAGTTACTTGTGTTGTATTTTGTACCATATATAGATATTGGTTATCATCCTTTGGAGGATGCATTGTAATTTTATTATGTATTATTACATACCCTGCAACTTGTGTAGTGGATGTTGATTAGGTAGTATACCTTATGGTATCAGATCTATATGTAATCTTTTATTACGAGATGTATGTTATTGGTTTCAAAGTATGTACCTTTATGTTAGTTCCTTATTATTGTTAATCAAAGATTAGTTTTTCTTAAGTAATTCTACGTCAAGGAACCCTCGAGAAATGTTAATATTGTATGAGTTGTATTTCATGTATGTCATGTACCTCATTGTATTGCTTCCACATTGTTATCATTATTGTATGTAAACATTTTTTAAAAAAATTATTCCATCAACTTAGTGTCATGTTTAGGTTAAGTTCTCCTGGGTTCCCTGGCAGGGCATTACACTTGGAATTAGAGCTGGCATTTGTACACTGGGAGCTCTGGGAAATATGTATGCCCATTAGTTGTCTTTTGATTTTAAAACTTGAAACAAACATAGACATAAAACTATGATGAATTTAAAACCATTGCTTTATGATTATTTGGTTTCGTTTGATGTTATTGGTTTGATGTTGGTATGTCTCATGGAGCATATGCAGCATTTGATTTTCCTCCACCTATGTATCATGCTCTTGTGAGTGGGGCTGCAAGTAGAGGTCCAGCAACTAGTGTCTAGATTCCTACAATGGGGAATGATCCTCAGTGTTCGAATCAGAGACCTGGGAAGGGTCCTATGGGACCCGCACTTTGAGTCTTTCAGGACTTGGATTATATGTTCTGTGATGAGAGATTGATTTATCTATCTTTGTTGTAGGCTTCTAGGAGTAAGCCTAGTTTTAGGGGAGGAGGATGTAATACCACCTCTTATTTTTATTTTCAGTTTATGGATGCCAAACTCTTTTATGCATTTTGATATATGTGTGGTTTTTCAATTGATCTTGAGGATATTTATGTATTACATTTCAGTATGTTATTAATCCATTATTATCATGTTGTATCTTCTATGTATATGTGATTTAGGGTTAGTTAATGATGCTTTTGTATATGTTAGGATTTCGTTTCAATTATGGTTTTCTGACAATACTTAGCTTATATCTATATGCACATGGATCATTATATGTTTTGTGTTACTATTTGATGTTCTTGGTATGGTATGGGATAGAGTCATAGTTACTTGCTTTGGCGAGATCCACACGATAACCTAGTCTCAACCATTGTTTGCCATATATATGTGTGTGTGTGTGTGTGTCTGTGTATATGTATGTTTGTCTTTGTGATGATAGGTTTGCAGGTAACGGGCTACGTCTTCCTTGAATTGGCAGGAGTGAGCGTGCCCTATCACATTAGTCTCAATGGTAAGTGAGGGGAGATAGTTTTCAGGTCCAAATCCTATGCCAAACCTAATTGTCCTAGTTAGTGGACAAGTATCTGTTTGACTACCTTACCGAATTTGTCTAGTGGAAAGGAATTCATGTATCCCTTTCCTAGTGCATGTTTGATTTTTGCTTGTTTTCAATTTCAGGTGCTTGATGTGATTATGTGGGTGTTATAACATGTTATTTATTTAATTGACTATTATTGCAATTAATTATTAAAGATAGGGTATTTTATTAATTGAAAATTAAATTTAAACCTATGTTTAATTGAAAGGTTAATTAAAGTGTAATTATTGAATATTAATATTTAATTGAAAATTAGAGTAAATAAGATTTTATGCTTTATTAAATAATTGAATATTAAGTTGCATGGATTATTGTGCTTTAAATTTTTAAGTTATTTAAATGAATATTTTATTAATTACATGTGCAAGATTTGGTTGAAAAGGTATTTTCAAACTCAAGAGATCTCAACTTGATTTTAGAAGTCAAAGTTGAGTTGTGCAAGTAATTAGATATTTTCATTAATTAATTGTTATTTTATTATGGTCCAGTCCATCTTATGGAAGGATAAGTTCAGAGGAGACCATCTGATTGGAGAAAGAAGACCAAGTTACCAAACTAGTCTACATGCCTTTGTAACCCTTATTTTTAGGGGTTTGGTAGAAATCCATTGTACAGACTCTAATAAGATTTGAGACCTAGAAAATATTGAAGTGTAAGAAAAACCCACAAAGAATATGTACTTTTTTTCTAGGGTTGTTAAGGTGATCTAGGAGGAAAATCACATTTTCAGTGATTAGGAGGGCTAATAGACCTAAAAAGGCTACAAGGCCTGGAAGGCTAGATTTTGAACTCGATTGAAAAACGGATGAAGGATTCACTCAAATGGATCCATAGGAGTTGTAATATACCTAAGGAGTTTTGGAAACCTCATCTTAGGTAGTTGAGACCATTGGAGTGATAGGAGGCTTGTGAAGACATGGTTGCAAGAAAGCTAAGAGAGGGTGAAAGGAGTTGAATTTGATGTTGATGAGAAGTTCCTAAGGAGTTAGATGATTAGGAAAGGATCCTCTTGTTAGGGTGGAAAAGAGACCCTAAGAGAAGACCCAGTGAAGGTCATGAAGAGAGCCAAAAGGCTCCAGGAGAGGAGCTCCTCATCACCATGCTTGGCCATCTAGGTTGATGGAGCAATGTTAGCATCATGTGAAGACTCGGTAGCATCTATTGACTCTGGCTAAACCTTTTCCTCACTAGACTCCTTTATCTTACATACCTTATTACTATTGATATCTTCTACTTTCCTAAAATAGATGTTAAATCAACTCATATACTCTGTAAGACTCTTACCAGTATCACCAATATTCTTCTTTATAACAATAGGATGTGGTCCTCTTCTGTTGTCAGTTCCATTGTACCTACAAAACTTTGCTATATGTCCTGGATTGTTACATTTATAGCATGTAGGACGTGATTTGTTCTGATTAACCTAAAAATTACAATACCTTTTGATGTGCCCAAGGTTATTACATTTGTAACATGCAATCTTAGTTGTTGTCTCTTCCCTAATGTAATATTGTCTAAATCCTTATTGATGAGGTTTCCTGCATTCTTCTTTCTTATGTCCATATGCATGCCAATTGTTACAATAGCCATTAATGGATTTGAAAGGGGATTTACCTTTGTAGTCTCTCTTCATGTGTCTGACCTTGTTACATCCAAAAAATCTACCTCTAAAAGTTCTGATCTATTCTTTAGGTTCTTCAAGAGTGGGTCTTTCTCCACCAGTCTTCACATCATATTTTTCTTCCTGATTCTTTGAACATTTAGCTTCATTGAAGCCAACTCCAGTCATGTCTCCTTTAGGTTTCTATCTATCTCTTTGTTCATCGATCAATTCACTACTCATGTGAAGTATCTCAAAATGTTTCTCTGCCTCAACAAGTGATGCAAGAGAATCTTGGGTCATTGGAAATCCTACTCAACCGAATAGATGTTTTTTTTGTTCTTTATTTTGTTTGGAGGCTACTCGGGAAGTACTCTGTTACTCAGGCTTTGTTGCTTAGTAATGCTTGTTTCTAGTTGGTCTCTTCTTCTTAGGTTATGTCACTTGGTCATGCTTGTGATTTCCTATTTCTTGGGTTCTTTTGCTCGATCATACTTGTTACTGAGTTCATTTTCTTCTGATGCTCAGGTTTTTTTCCTGTTGCTTGGGGTGTTCTTTGCCCGAGTCACTCTGTTTCTCGGTCAACCTTTGCCTAAGATTTTTATTTTGGAGTTGGATCTGATGGCCGACTTCATTTAATTTTCATGGCTTAATTAATTTGGGGTCTCTCATTGGGATCTGTGTGGACCTAAATCTGGGTCTCTCTTATGGATTTGACTACCAACCTCTTTGTTGGATTCTTGTATATAATTGTTTCTATGTTCTTAGTTTTAGGGAGTTGGGAAGTAGGATTTGATATTAGATTGTAATAGAAGATTAAGTGTTGAAATATCTAGAAGGCAGGTTTGTGACCTCGCATATATGAAGACTATTATGTAATTCATTGATTATATATGGCTGAAACTGGGAATGCCTTATAGACCAGCATGTAATGAGTTTGATCAATTAATGAAAAGGATCTCAATTGTTTCTTCTCTCACTGTGTTGTTGTTGCTTCTACATTGTTTCTGCAAGATATCTTGGTAGTTGGGAGTTCCCTAGGCCACATCTCCATACCATCCTTGCGTCAGGTGGAATTAGAGAATTGGTGAGATCTAAGTTCCTTCTTTTAAACCCTAACACTAGTTGCAGGTGATATTGTATTGGGGTAGCTGATTACAATCTAACCTACAATTGCAGAGGGATTCAAGATGGTTTGTGGGAGACGAAATGAAGATCCAGGTCTAGCTGATATGCTTAGAAAAATGGCTACTAGATTGCAAGCTGTTGAGATAGTCCAGCGCAAAGGAAGAAATCTTGAGGATGTTAGTGATGATGAAGTTGAAGAGGTTCAAGGTGAAGTTGCACCTGCACCTGTGATGGACAAGGAAGAAGAAATATTCCTGAGAGCCTTGAAAAGTTTGAAATCCACACCTTTGTTTAATCCTCTTGAGTATGGTGGAAAGTTGGATTTTGATGAACTGATTGATTGTATAACTGATATAGAAAATTACTTGTAGAGGGATTCAAGATGGTTTGTGGGAGAGGAAATGAAGATCCAGGTCTAGCTGATATGATTAGAAAAATGGCTGCTAGATTGCAAGTTGTTGAGAAAGCCCAGTGCAAAGGAAGATGTCTTGAGGATGTTAGTGATGATGAAGTTGAAGAGGTTCAAGGTGAAGTTGCACCTGCACTTGTGATGGACCAGGAAGAAGAAAGATTCCTGAGAGCCTTGACAAGTTTAAAATCCACACCTTCATTTAATCCTCTTGAGTATGGTGGAAAGTTGGATTCTGATGAACTGATTGATTATATAACTAAGATGGAAAAGTACTTTGAATATGAGAATGTATTAGAGGAGAAGAAGGTGAACATTGCAAGCACAAATCTGAAAGGTCATGGATCCTTATGGTGGGAGAATCTACAATTGGATCCGAAGAAGAAAAGTAAAGACAAAATCAATGTATGGGATAAGATGGTAAACAAAGTGAAAGGCAAGTTTCTACCTTGTGATTATTAGATTAACCTGATTAGGTGAATGCAAATCTTGAAGCAGAAGGATAAATATGTGAAATACTATACTGAAGAATTCTATAGATTGGACATCAGATCTAGACATGTTGAAGATGAGGTGGAAAGAGTAGCAAGATATCTGAATGGTTTGTGAAGTTCCATATAAGATGAGATCAGTTTGGTCAAGATGGAAATCATTGAGGAGGCATATCAATTTGCCCTAAAAGCTGAAGAGAAGCTAAACAAAAGATATGAACCAAGACAAAGATTCAGAGGTGGTAGATTCCCTAGAGGAAGAGGTATATCTCATGGTGAAAATAGTAGATCTGAACTAGATAAATCAACTACAGACACAAATCAAAGCAAAGGAAAGACTGAATGGAAAGGTGGAAGTTCATACCAAGGAAGAGGAAATTACTCTAGAGGGGGTTATAGAAGAAGAGGGTTCCAAGTAACTTGTTACAATTGTGGTGAGGATGGACATAAATCCATTGAATGTACACATACAAGCAAGAAATTTAGTAGTAGCAAAAATGCATTGGTGCAAGAGGAGTCACCTGATGAACCTGACAATCTCATGATCCAAAGGATACTATGGAGTGAGAAGGATAAAAAAGATCCTATCAGGAAAAGTTTGTTCAAGACCAGATGTAGAGTTGTAGACAAAGTTTGGAAGGTCATTGTTGATAGTGGAAGCTTGAAGAATCTGGAATCTGAGGAAATGGTTACAAATTTGTAGTTGGAAAGGATGAAACATCCAAAACCCTATCAAATCTCATGGATCAAGGATGAGCATACATTAATGGTGAGTGAACAATGTTTAGTAAATTTGGAAATTGGAAAATACTATGATAAGGTGTTGTGTGATATTATGCCTATGGATTATTGTCATATTTTGTTGGGTAGACCTTGGCAGTATGATAGACATGCTATACATGATGGAAGGTTGAATAGATATTCTATTTGGGTTGATGGTAAGAAACAAGTTTTGTTTCCTTTGGTTAAATAATTTGTTGGTGAATTATGTACATCTGTGAAATTTTGTTTGATGGAAGGTAGAGAGTTTGTTAAGGATTTAAAAATGAATGATATTTGTTATGATTTGATTCCTAAAAAATCGAGTAAGAATACAGAAGATGAAATTCCCGCAAAATTTGAAAAGTTACTCACTGAATACAAGCAGATAATATCAAATAATGTACCTGATGGTTTACCACCAATGAGGTATATCAGTCATTGTATGGATCTGATTCCTGGAGCTAGTTTACCAAGAAAAGCACCACATTGGTTAACACCAACCAAGAATGAAGAGCTTAACCAACAAGTTCATGAATTGTTGAACAAATGTTTGATCTGGGAAAGTTTGAGTCCTTGTGTAGTACCTGTTGTGTTGGCACCTAAAAATAATGGGGAATGGAAAATGTGTACTAATTCAAGAGAAATCAATAAGATCACAGTGTAGTATAGGTTTCCTATACTGATAATGGATAACATCATGGATTATTTGAGTGGAGAAAGATATTTTACCAAAATTGATTTGAAGAGTGGATATCATTAGATTAGAATTAGAGAAGCTAATGAATGGAACACTACTTTCAAGACAAAGTAAGGTTTGTATGAGTGGTTGGTTATGCCTTTTGGTTTAACTGATGCACCGAGTACATTTATGAGGCTAATGAATGAAGTTTTGAAGAAGTTATTGAATAAATGAGTGATTTTATACTTGGATGATATTCTGATATTCAGTAAGATTGGAGAAGAACATTATGCATATAAGGCAAGTGTTGTAGTGATTGAAAGAGGAAAATTTGCTAATAAATCTGAAAAAAGTATTCCTTCATGAAAGAAGAGCTTGTGTATTTGGGTTTTGTGATTTTAGCTGACGGTTTGAAGATGGATCCTGAGAAGGTTGAAGCTATACAGAATTGGCCTACACCTGAGAATGTCACTGAGGTAAGATCATTTCATGGATTGGCAAGTTTTTACAGGAAGTTTATCATAAATTTCAGTTCTATTTGTAATTCTATGACTGAGACAATGAGAGGAGACAAAAGAGAATTCAAATGGACACATGGAGCTGATAAAAGTTTTGATACTTTGAAGTTGAAAGTTATTGAATTACCCATGTTAGCATTACCTGATTTCAATAAAGTACAAAGTTGAATGTGATGAAAGTAGAAGTGAAATTGGAGCTGTGTTGACTCAAGAAGGTAAACCTGTTGCTTTCTTTAGTGAAAAGTTCAATGATGCTAAAAGTAAATATTTTTTCTATGATCAAGAGTTCTATGCTATTGTTCAAGCCATGAAGAAATGGAGATATTACTTGATGCCAAATGAATTTATGTTGTATATTTTTCATAAGGCTTTACAATATTTGGGTAGTCAGAATAAGTTGAATCAGAGACATATGAAATGGACAGAGTATTTGCAAATTTTTACATTTGTGATTAAGCATAAGAGTGGAGTTTCTAACAGAGTTGTTGATGCATTGAGTAGAAGGAGATCTTTGTTGACTGAAATGAGAATTGAGGCTCTTGGTTTTGATGATATGAAGAATTTGTATGAAAATGATCCTTATTTTTTTGAGCAGTGGAGAGTGTGCAGAGCACCTAATTCAAATCAATCAAGTCAGTATGAAGATTATATAAAGGATCAATGAGAACTAATTTTATAAAGGAGAAACATAGTAGTGATTTGGTTGGACATTTTGGTATTGATAAAACATTGAGTTTTTTAAAGGAAAGATATTTTTGGCCTCAATTATATAAGGATGTTCATAAATTTGTGATAAGATGTGGATTTTTTCATGTTGCAAAAGGATTAAGTTGGAATACTGGTTTGTATACACCGATTACTGTTCCTGGGAAACCTTGGAGTGATATCAGCATGGATTTTGTTCTTGGTTTACCAAGGACAGAAAGAGGTAATGATTCCATATTTGTTGTTTTGGATAGGTTTTCTAAGATGACACATTTCATACCATGTAGGAAAACATTAGATGCAGTACATATAGAAGATCTTTTCTTTAAGGATATTATCAGATTACATGGATTACCGAGAGTATTATCTCTGGCAGAGACAATAAGTTTGTTATCTATTTTTGGAGAACACTTTGGAAGAAGTTGGATACTGATTTCAATTTTAGTTCTACATTTCATCCACAAATAGATGGACAAATAGAGGTTCTAAACCAAAGTTTGGGTAACTTGTTAAGATGCCTAGTTGGAGACACACCAAGCAATTGGGATTTGATGTTGGCACAAGCAAAGTTTGCATACAACTGCTCAGTAAATAGAAGTACTGGAAAGATACCTTTTGAGATTGGTCATGGCACACAACCAAGAGGTATATCAGACTTGAGATATATTGTTGAAGAAGATAAAAGGAGTGCTGAAGTAGAAGAATTTGCTAAATTTATGAAGGCATTTCATGAAGATGTAAAACAAAAGCTGGAGAAAAGTAATCATAAATACAAGAATAGTGCAGACAGATCAAGAAAACATAAAACATTTGAATTTGGTGATGCAGTAATGGTTCTTTTGAAGAAAGGAAGATTTCCTATTGGAACATATGGTAAACTGAAGATGAAGAAATTTGGTCCTTGCAAAATCTGAGGAGATTTGACAGTGGAAATGCTTATGAAGTTGAATTACCTGACGACATGGATATATCACCTATATTCAATATTTCAGACTTGTATGAATATCATGAACTTGATGAAGAAGTGACAATACCAAGCGATTATCCTAAGAAGTAGATAGAGGAAGTTGAACAAATTTTGAAACAGAGAATTGGCAGAAGTACAAGAGGAAAGGAATACATGGATTATCTGGTGAAGTGGAAGAACAAACTGATTAAGGACTCATCTTGGATTTCTCAATCTAAGTTGGATTCATTTCAGGCTGGACCTGATACATGATTTGGATAATCATTTCTTGTAACCCTAGGTGTCTAATGCAGGAGCATCTTGGTTCATTGACAATTATGCTCAACCAAAAAGATGTTTGTTTTGTTATTTAGTTTGTTTGGAGTCTTCTTGGGAAGTACTCTGTTACTCGGACTCTATTGCTTAGTAATGCTTGTTTTGGGTTGGTCTCTATTGCTTGGGTTCTGTTGCTTGGGAATTCTTCTAATTTCCTATTGCTCGGGTTTTGTTGCTCGATCAAGCTTGTTACCAAGTTCATTTTCTTCTGATGCTCAGGTTTTTTTTCCTGTTGCTTGGGGTTTTCTTTGCCTGAGACACTCTATTTCTTGGTAAACCTTTTCCCGAGATGTTTATTTTTGAGTTGGATCTGGTGGTAAACTTCTTCATTTAATTTTTGTAGCTTAATTGATTTGGGGTCTCTCATTGGGATTTGTGTGGACCTAAATCTGGGTCTCCCTTATGGATTTGAGTGCCAACCTCTCTGTTGGATTCTTGTAGATAATTGTTTATATGTTCTTAGTTTTGGGGAGTTGGGAAGTAGGATTTGGTATCATATTGTAATAGAAGATTAAGTATTGAAATATCTGGAAGGCAGTTCTGTGACCTCACATGTATGAATACTATTCTATAATTCATTGATTGTATATGGCCAAAACTAGAAAGGCCTAACATCCTGGCATGTAATGATTTTGATCAATTAATGAAAATGATCTATGTTGTTTCTTCTCTCACTGTGTTGTTGTTGCTTCAACATTTTTTCTGCAAGCTAGCTTGGTAGTTGGGAGTTCCCTAGGCCCAATCTCCATTCCCTCCTTGCGTCAACAAGTTCTCCTTTTATGATCTAATTATATTTCTCTAATTCCAGATACTTGTTCTTGTAGTGATCAAGTTCAGTCTTCATTTGTCCCATCTGAATATTAGCATCCTTTAAGTTTTGTTCAATTTTTTTAGCATCCTTTTCCTATTGAATATATTTAGCCATTTGTAGTGAAGTAGTTTCATGATTAAGCTTCAAAGCATCTTTCTCTTATTCAAGCTATTTTAACTGATCTAAAGTATCATTGTCTGAATCCTCTTTTATCTTAACAATAAGATCTTGTCTCTGACTTCTGGAAAGTTTAAGTTGTTCTTTTAGTTTCTTAATGAATTCCTCTCCTCTTGTCAATTTGAATTTCAAGTCACCATTATCTTCTTTAGCTTTGTCAAGATCTTCAATTGTTGCTTCAAATTTTTCCTCCAAGCTTTCAGAATCCATCTCGATGTCTCATAAGTTGTTAAACTTTCTCTCCAAGGGCCAAAAGCTCTGATACCAATTGTTAGGATTAATTAATACTGAGAGGAGGGTTGAATCAATATTACAACACTTTAAATATGAACTTAATAATTTCCAACTAAACCCTATAATTACTGAAATGAAAAGAACGTAAGCACACAACACATAACTCATAACACCATAAATTATTGTCAAGGAAACCCGAGCCAAGGGAAACACCAGTGAGGATGGTACCCAAAAATATGTACTAAAATTATTGTGTCCATGATAGGAGACCTAGCCTTGTTAGGAGCTGAATATTACATTAGCACATTTCCTTGTTAGAGGAATTCAAAACCCCATTAAAGGTATATTGAGAACACTGCTCATACAATCAAAAATATAGTTTTGTAACAATGAATTATTAGTAGTGAACAATAAAAGCATTGGCTATGCTTAGATAGTTCCAGTTGTAGCTTGCATCAACATTTATCTGACATCACAATGCATCCATCTTATCGACATACATTCCATCTATTCATCATTCTTCGCTTTACAAAAATCTCTTCATATATATATCTTATTACATTACCCACCGACTCTCAAATACATTACAAAATAGAATTAATACTTATGCAAAGAGTAAATACAAATTCAGTGACCTTATACTACCAAATTATAGGTTATCCATAGTCCCAATCCAAATTAGCATGTTTGGATTTCATGTCACACTCCCTATATCATCAGGATCTTTCATCTATCCTGAATCAATGTTACTTTGTCTTCGCATACCTCCAATACACTATAACTTACTACGATCAACACCAAAATGTAAGTGACCTTAACTAAATGTCATACATACCCAAAAATATCTGTTCCTAACCTCACATGTCTCCATTATCCATATACTAACTTCACTATCCAAAACTGTACTGCTATACTCTGTATTTCCGTTTACTACACTTAGTCAATTTGCAATTTGTATCTCTAAAACTGTAAACAAATCCAAGTGATCATCCATACTAGATGTGTTTCCATAAATGAAAACCCTCAAGCATCCCATAACACTCCAAAATGAACCACTTTCCAACATTAACTACCTTAAGATTTGTAGTAGACTGTATGAAGGCAATCTTCTTTTTCATTTCTACAGTAGCAACATCTAACTCTTCTTTTTCATTTCTACAGTAGCAACATCTAACTCTTCTTTTTCTAACTTCTTGGTGATATCATCTTTCATTCTTCTATCTCTTTCTAGTTCTATGTCAAGTAAATACATACCCTGAGATACCTTTACTATATCTTTGTGCTCATTAATTTGTACACTAGTAACCTTTTGTTTACCTTTGTCTAATGTAGGGTTACTTGTACTGACTGAAGAAGGATTATGTAAGGAAGCCTGAGGCCTTGAAGGCCTTGAAGGCCTTTCATTTTCCCAATCAACAATTTGTCTGAATGCAAGTTCCTACTCCACTTGATTTCTCTTTAAGTATCTCTCCTTCTCCATACATTCTTTCCTCAAGGCATCTATATTACTAAAAATTTCTTTATTCAAACCCTTGTAGTTCTGATCTAAGCCTTGATTCATCAACTTAAGTTGAGCCAAAATTCTTTGCAAGTTTTCATTCTCAACCCCACCTGCCATAACTTCTTCCTCTTTATCCTTTTCCATTTTTTTCCTTAAAATCATTTGTTCTTGTATTTGTCTTCTCAAGGCATCATTATTTCCAAAAATTTCATCAGAATTAGGTAATGTAATATCAAAATTTGGAGAATCTTCTAGATTTATAAGATCTTTTTCCCCTTGATTTATAGCTTGTTCATAAGGATCATCCTACAGAAAAGGGTTATCCTTTGTGTTTTGGGAATAATTTTTGAAATTTGAAATATTTCTAGGTCTGAAATCTCTATTATTTCTCTTTTCATTTTTCCCTCTATAGTGAACCTGAGTGACAACCTTTGTTGAGATATATCTTCTTGGACAGGAGTATCAAACACGTTGTCAAATAAACCCAATCCATTTGATTTAGCACTAATAGGAGAATTGGAATTTCCTTCTGGGACAACACCTAAGGGATGACCTACACTTGAAGCCTTAGGCTTCCAAGAACTTCCACTAGTAGACTCTATCCTTTTGGACCAATTTCTTTTAGCAGGCTTTGGGAGCCCACCCTCTAGTTCAACTTCTGGATGTTCCCTCATATAGGCTCTAAATTTTCTCATATTTTTTATATCTTGAACAAACAAGACCCAAAATAGATTTGTGATTTTAAAACAAAAAAATAGCCAACCGAATTCAGAGTCACCACCCAAACAAACTTGTGATATTAAAATATGAGACTTCACCTTTAAATTTTGCAAATATTAAGGGAAACTTATGAAATGAACTTATCTCTTTGTCCCCAGTGGATGGGTCAATTTTATCTTTGATTTGATAAGCCCTATAAGAATCCTTTGTGCTAAGTCCCCTGTAGAGTCCCCAATTCGGTTAGTTATTTTTCTTGTTGATCCCTTCTATACTTGCGGCTCAAGTATATTCCTCTATAGGCCCAAGTACTAATTGAATCAGGAGAATAAATAACATTCAACAAGGTCCTAAAACCTTGTGCACTTTGAGCTCCCAAAACTCAGGCGGGCACTACCTATCTTCTGGCTTCAATATTCAATAATTTCACAAGAAGGCAGGTATGGTGGATACAATCATAAAACACATCAATGGTAATAGATTTTATAAAGTTTGATGAGAACTATAATTCTAACATATCATACTAGTGCCCTATCTAATGGGTATGGAATCACTCTAAATGAAAATACTCTTAACGGAAACATACATCAAATGTAAACCAGCAAATGGTCTATGAACTTGACTATGCCTTACATACTCAGTTCACACTTCTTGGAATTAGATGCAATTCTCCAATTTATTACAGTTCTTTACTCACTAGAACTATATTAAGGATTTTTAATTCTCTCTAAAAGAAACCCTAAAATAGTTAGACTCTTTGCCTTACAGGGTGATGGATTGAAAATCCTTAACAAACAACCCAAATGAATACAAAAAACTAAAATAAAGACATTACAATTCAATAAGAATTCACAAATTACAGGAGGTTAGATAACTATCTTATTGCTAAAACATATAGAATCGGGGCCAAAAGGACCACTGATAGTCTTAATTCAATATGCAGAGCTTACAAGCCTTTTGTTGCATAAAATTTCCATCCTCTACAAATGACTCAAAAACCCTAGTTATACCAATTGGATACCACAAGTTTGGCCCACCTTAGGAAAAAAGGAAACCCTAAAACACAACCATCAAAACTTGGGAACCAAGCCAACATCAATGCATAACAGAGAGAGAAAGGCAACAATGATTAAAATATCTACAAAATCATATCAAAACCCTAAGTTACAACCAACAAACATTTATGAATCCCCAAATATCAAAAAAATTGTCTCTCAGGTACCCTACGGCCACATAAATGCAACCCAGAAGATCAAGTTGATCCATCTACTTCTTTACAACTTGAAAGAGCACCTCCAAGGATAAAAATCCCTCTACACAGGTTTAAATTTTCAAATGCAACCCATTTTAACGGTCACCATGGTGCGGAAACATCATTAACTGTCAAGACTGAAACACATCTTCAGGTTTAAAACACAATTGTTGATCTTGACTTAACATAAAACAGTGAGTACAAGACACCTAGCAGTCCCTCATAACATCTTGGTCCCAGTTTGACTTTTGGACACGTGTCAACCAAGGGTGAACCTGTGATGACTATGTTTCATGTATCTCTTGATCAAGACATAACTCCTGCCATCTGATCATATCAGATATGCTTTCTATTTAATCTTCCTTAGCTCCAGCCCCACGATCTCAACATGCTACGTGTCAACTTATCATGAAGCCTCGATCAGTAACCTTCATTCACTTTCCATTCTAGGGAATGCACTATCTGTCTAATCATATCAGATTTGCACGGCACATGCCCTGACTGTAGTTATGACCTAGTTCCACCAACCGCCATGCATCGCAAAAGTGTGATGTCGCAAAGACTTAACCTTCTTGCATGTTTTGTTTGAGGATTTACGTCGACCTCTTGATTAAAAAGATCTAACGGTCCTGATGAAATCTGACAAACTACAGACCCCACATCTAAGGAAGGAAATGTGTCATAAAGGTGTGAACCTTGAAGGTTATCCTTTGTGAATCTGTTGATCAAGGGAATGTGACTTTCATCAAATTAAATCAGATCAAACCGCACAATAACCTTATTGTTTTCTCGACCACTTTCCACATGGCGTATAGTCGTGAAGCCTTGAAGACTATCTTCCTCGCAACTTCTATTCAAGGAATAATGTCAATAATCAATGACAACTCTTCTAACGGTGGTGGAATATTATCGCTAACCCCTTGAAAATGTTGACTGCATGATCTCAGAATAACACACGGTATCACGGTGTGATGCCTTAATTAATAATGAACGATCATCTTCACATTAAGGGAACCTGACAACTATAGGATCAAATTGAACCTGCTCGACACTTGTCTTAAATAAATCATACGGAGACCTAGGACTTAGGGAAAAAATAAAATACACCCCGCTAGGATAAAAGACTTAGGAAATAAGGTGGCCCCACTTGACGACTTTAAAACACATGGAAAAAAGACACTTAAGTGAGCTCGTAAAGTAACTTTGTTTTATAACAAGCATAGGAGACTTAAGGGTTTTACCACCATAGAAGAACAACTAGGGTTTAAGACATAGCCCAAAAATTTCAAGAAAAGACAAGAACAACACCAAGGAGACCAAAATTTGATAGTCCTAACAACACCCATGGTTAGGAACTCACTAAATCAGGTTCTATCTTTCTATTATCCCTTTCAATTCAATAATTTTCAATCTAAATATGATGTTAAGGGTAATGAAACTTGTTTGTGGATTAATCATGATTATGGAGAGTTGCCACAAATTTTGATTTTGTATAATTTATACTTAGAATTTAAACAAGAGTTGTCTAAATTTTATTTTTCTAAGTACAAAGATGCGTTTTCAATACTTAGAACTATATAGGGTGTGTTATTGCTATTGCACGTAATGATAAGTCAATTACTAAGCAACTCATATGCTTTGTGTTCTAAGTTCTTTGTATATAATTTAACTTTCATTTTAATTAGGTTGGTGTTAGTTAGTAGTTAGTTTGATTTAGTGTTTCCTTGGTTTTGTTTTGTTTTGTTTGGTTTTCTTGTTTCCATTTGTTTTTTCAAGGGGGTAAGTGTGTTTTTTTGGGGTTGTTCCTGACAAGTGGTCCATCCCAACTTGTCCTTGATGAGAGGTAGAGGTATTTCTTAGTCAAAATTTCCAAATAAATGTATCTTGCAAGAAGCTATACTCAGGGATCAAAAATGGTGATATCTTTTACTGGCAATCAAGGTGATGTTCAACACTAATCATCCTAAATCATGGAATATATTAAAGTACGACACTAGAAATATTTTTTTCTTGGGCAATTCTTAGTTAGACCCAGCACCAATATGTTGACTCAAGCACCCACCAGTCCTAGAACCCTTCTTCATCAACAACCTGACAAAAAAAAGAGAAAGGAAAGAGAGGATAAAAGGAGAATAATGTGAAAGCAAATGAATCATTTAAAGCAATGGTTCTATAGTGATCATAATCTTATACCAAGGTAGCATAGTCTAAGTGTTTCCTAGGTTTATCAAAAAAAATAAAATAAAGACATTCAAGAAGTAGCATACTCAAAGCATAAGTGGCCCAAACTAGTCACTAGTCAAGAAAGGGTAAATAATTCCAAAGAAAGAATCCTCCAAATACCTCAGCTTCAAATATCCTCAGAAGATAGAGAAGGGTGACTCTAGCAAGCTCTACCAGGGCTATGGATGCCCAACCGGTAGTAGAGAAAGGTTATATTGGGACTCAGAGGGAAAATTTATCATGGCTATGTACACCTGATTGGAAGCAGAGCTCTTCTCAGGAAGCCCTTTTCAACATTGTGAAGATTGGTTTTTGGCTTATATTCATTTAGGTTATCTTCGTCAAAATGTGGAAGGAATAAACACACAAGTACACACACTGGAAGAAATGGTAGGAGACTTCAATTTTGAGAGTTGGTGAAAGAATATTTCCACTGATGGTTCTTATGTCTGGCTCCTTGCAAGATAGGTTTCCAGAAGTTTTTTGTTGATAAAGCAATGTCTTGGTCATTTCTCCTTTTGTTTGGGTTATTTGTTTTGGTTCCATAACACACACCCCATTTTGGCCACTTGGCCTAATGGAGACCCCTTTTTGGGGTCTTTCATCCTTTTGGTCAATTTGACTAAGCATCTGGTGAGTCATATTATGGGCCCATGTGCTCCTGATAGTTGTATATTGTTTGAGTCAACTCTTGGTGTTTTCGCCCCTCTTTTTTTTCCCTTTTTTGGCTTCTTTTATGTTTGTGTCTTTTTTAGAGTTATTTTATTCTGGGCAAGTCTGGAAGATGTAGTGAAGGGGTTTTCTTCAGTTTTTGTTGGGTTTTATTCAGGTTTAGGGATTTCATTGTCTCCTTTTTAGAGTTATATTTAAATTCCTTGAATTTAGACTTATTTGTTCTATTTTAATTTCCTTCTTTCATTAAATATTTTTTACGCGGCGTCCTTTGTGATTGTAGAACTGAGAATATTTATGTGGCATATTATGAACCGATGAGTTAGAGAAATTCTTCAATAGGATTGACTTGCAGCTGTATGAAGATGAGAATAAACAAAATTTATATTCTACCAAGAATATTGTCAAATAATTCACGATAATTGTGACCACGGTGAACGCAAAAGATGATTTCCAACATATGTTTTAGTTCAAGGAAAATATGAAGCAAATCATGGATGGCATTGGAGAAGTTCAGAATTTTGAAGCATGCCTTTCTAGGTTTAGGAAGAGACAACAGGGGAAGTTGAACTTTATGGAGTTACTCAATTTTTATTAACTACAAGAAGTTACAAAGAGATTTTGCAAAGCTCACCCCAGGATCTTGCCAAAAGACTTAGCCATTTTTCAGTCATGAGATTTTCAAATGTACAGAGTGTTGATCTCTAAGTTTTGTTGATCATTAGTGTCCCACACTTAGTCATTTATCTAGGCCGGTTAGCCGGTCATCACTGCGGCCGAGCTATCCAGTATAGGCCGAACAATCTGGCATAGTCGTTGCCGAGCAGATAGTGATTGTCGAGTGACTCAGAAATTAAACAAAAGTTGATCATATTCATGACGAGTGCCAGAGTCTTAAAGTATCGAGAAAGACAGTTTTGACATATATGTTTGGAATTGCACAAACTTGAAGGTAAACTATTTTGGGCCGAATTGTTCATGCATTTAATAATTTCAATGGAGTTAATTACACATTAATTATTTGATCCCAATGTGTGGCATGGAGCCAATCTGAAAATCAAAATGCCTAATTGGCATAAGCATTTGATCTTGATCGTTGATCTAGATCTAATCACCAGATTCGTGAAGTATATTAAGATTGCTTCTTAAACCCTAATATATATATATATATAGAGATAGAGAGAGAGAGAGTGTGTGTGTGTGTGTGTGCATACAGAGAGATGTACAAAGGGTTATTTTGATAGAAGCATAGATCTTGCAGAATGAAAGAGCAGTGAACAATAGAGTAAAGACATATCAGATTATTAGATCAGAGAAGGTATTAGAAAGAGGAGATCCATTATCATAATCAGAGTGCATAATGAAGGATCAGTTCTTGAGACATTCTAACCAGTGTATCATGTGAAATCTCTTAACAGAGTGGTTCTAACAGACCTTTCTAAATATCTTAACCGAGTGCTTACTTTGTTGTAATTTTAAATCCTTTTACAAGGTAGATTGTAATGATCTAAAGCTCTTAACTGGGCAGACCTTTAACTAGCTAGATTACATATTGTAATCAAACTTTGTATCCCTAATAGGCACACTTTATTACTTTAGTAGTGAAGACCTTTGTGGGTGTCATTCCCACCCCAGTTTTACCTTATCCAAATTATGTTGTCTTGAGTTATTTATTTACTGTCATGGATGCTACTGATCATTAGTTCAATTATATTTATGCATCATTGTGAATCTATTTTATTTTAAAGGATAAAAGTTTAAGATCTGATTCACCCCCCTCCCTCTCAGTATCTTTATTTCCCATATTGTATTTCCAAAAATTGGTATCAGAGTGTAGTTCTCCTACAAAAGGTTTTAATCAGCTTGAGAGTACAGATCTTGAGATGGAGATTTAGAAGTTGGGTAAAGTCATTGAGAATCAAAAGATTGAAATTCAGCTAGCAATGCATCAGCTTGAAACTGTAAGATAGGAACTAAAGAGGTCCTTACAATTGAGGAAATATTTGGCCAAACAAATGAATGACACCCATTATCAGGAAGAAGGCACTGCAAATCTATTTCAGAATGGAAACTCTACTGAGAGTGATGCAGCAATTGTAGATATACAAGAAAGGAACAATATATTGTGTGAAGAAGTCAGAAATCTAAAAAGAGAACAAGAAATGCAAACAGTAAGGCTATGTGAAGTAGTGGAACAAAAGAAGAAAGTTGAAGATGACAAAGCTATGGCTGAAGAAGACAAAAGAATGATGACTGTCAGACTTGATGAAAGGACACATGAAGTACAAATGATGACAAACAATCAGGTTGACATGGTGAATCAATTGCTACTTGTAAATCAGGAGATCAGTAGGAAAGACATGGAAATTCTGAATCTGAGATCTGAAAATAGTCAATTGAAAAATGAATTGAGATCTAAAAAAGAACTGAATCAAAGATTGAACAGACCCAATGAATCCTTGACTCATTTTTAGAATCTGATGGAAGCATCAAGGAGATCTAAAGATTCTTCTCGATTAGGCCACACTGAACAATAGACATCTATTGAGAAAGGAGAATCATCTAAGACTGGTGAAAGGAGGAGTGCAAAGAAAAGAAACAACAAGCATGTATGCCATCACTATGGAAAATTTGGACACACAACAAACATCTACTGAAGCAAGAATGGTAAGTCCAATCCTAAACCTAAGTTCAATGGTTATTTCTTTAATTTTAAGAAGTTTGGACATCAAGCACATGAATGTTGGGCAAAGGCAAATAATGCATCTCCCACACCTAGATTCAATGGATATTGTTACAACTGTCAAAAATTTGAACATAGAGCACAAGATTCCACATCTAATGCTAAACAAAAATGGACATCAAAGACACAAGAAAAAGAACCAAGGAAGGGTAACACCTACAATTGGGATTATAACACATGGCATAGCTATCGTTACTATGGTGAGTATGGAAATGTTGTAGAAAACTGCATAAAGACACATTTCATAGGTAAATCTAAGAGTTGGATGAATGGAAGCCTAGTTTTCTATAACTATCTAAAAATTGGTCATACTAGGAAAGATTGCAAAACAAGAGTACCTGCTCCTACTGTTGATGAAATAAGAGCATAGATGAACTAGACATGGGTAAGGAAAACAAAACTGAGCAGCAATAAAGCTACTGAAGCCCAAGTCACCCAATCCAATGGATCAGGTGATCTCACCATCACTAATTAAGAAAAGGAAGGTATGTGAGGAACTGTGTTTGTATTTCATATCTTTTATTAGTTCCTAACACATAATAATGCAATAGTCCATATCTGCATATAATAAGATGCATCATGACATATTTTGAGTTATGTAGCATGCAAATTTTAAATGCACTATAGGTGTTGAGCATCAGTATATTTCTAATATATGTCAAGTAAGTTTTGTTTGATGACCGAGTGACAAGTGAATTTTGTGAGTTAGCCGAGGACAACTGTTTGGCACTCACTCAACGGAAAGAACCTTTAATGATGACCTAGCTTTTGATCATTGGAGTCTATATAAAGGAAAGAGCTATTTCATTTGTTCTCACCATAGGATTGAGAATTTCATAAGAGCAATTTGTGCATTCATGAACTTGAATTCAAAAAAGGTTTTTGAGGATTTATATAGTGCGCTGTCGGCAACATCTTTAGTGGAAAGTGAGGATTTTGTTACTTGCCGAGGTACTCTGCTCGTGATCTTTGAAACCCTAATTTTTAGAGAAAATGGTCACAAGTTCTTCTACACCAATGAAGATAATGGAGAGGGAATTGATAAACATTCAATTGGTAAGGAGCGACACTTGTGCGCCACCTAATTTTCATGCAGTTCCTAAGAGCACCATCAAGGATGATTTAACTCCAGAGCCCTATCATCAATTCCACCAAAGGTACTTATGATCCAAGATATAAGGTCATGCTATATGTGTAAGATAAGTGAAGTTAGAGATCATGATCTTAGGGCATCTTACAATAGATTGTGCACAGACAGAGCCCTAAAAGATGAACATAAACACTTAGCTGAGAGAGGGTTAACTCATTCCCTAGACTTTCTGAGAGAATTTAGAATGGAGTGGATAAAGATTATTCTGAGTCATGTTCATGGCATGAACTTATGGCTAGAGAATGGACCAGTCAAGATAACAAGAGAGATCATTCATCAAGTAATAGGTTATCCAATTCTAAATGGGAAAAGAACTATGAAGTGTCAAAATAAAGAGAAAATTGAAGAAATCATTGGAGCCATTTGGAACAAAAGAGGAATGACGATCTCTACAATTAAAGATTTGGAGCTTGATTTCGCAGTGAGGGTCATAGCTCATAAATTTTATCAGTCAAGCCGACTGGATAGTGTCCCATGAGTTGCAGTTGACCAGGCTTGGAAGATTATAAAGAAGGATCATACATATGACCTTGTCGAGCTACAATTGATGAAACTGGCTGAGAAACTTTCTTCAATTAGAAGGGAAAAGAGTTCAGTATGTAAGTTTGGATCTCTGCTTGTTTGCATATTTTTCTCCTTAAAAAACACATTTCCTACTTTTGGAAACATAGTGTGGAAAACAGACAGACCTATCACTCAGCAAATCAATGATTTTATTCAGCAATTAGGTGATAATTTTGACAATGTTATGGGAACCTACTTTGTGGAATTCAAGAAAAATATGAGGTTAAGGAACAAAATTCCCAGTTCACTAGTTGAAAAACATTATGAGGATGTTTGTTTCCTTGTAGACACAGATTACACTTATGTGCAGGTAGCAGTGTCGAGGGTATCATGGCTAAGGCCATTACCTTAAGAATTAAACATCGATGATACATCTGCAGCAATAAAAACTTTATTGGCAAAAGAAATTGACAATACAGCAAAACATTTTGGAAACTATGAAGAAGCTAAGTCCAGAATCACTATGGATTTGAAGGCTAGCACTATGGAGAGAAAGAGGAAGAAAATTGTCAAAAATATGAAGAAAATGGTTGGAATTCAAAGTGATGAAGAAGTAGAAGATGGACCTTTGGGGTTGACAATAGGACATGGAGGAGATATGTCTAGTGAAGAAGAAGAAGAAGAGGAAAGTGAACCTGAAGAAGAGGTCACTGCGAAAAGGTAAAGGGAAGCAACCAGTAGTTGCTGAGGAAACTAAGATAAGAAAAGCTAAACCAAAGGCTACCCCTCCTGTTGCTAACCATCCAAGGACTAGGGAATCATCTCTTTCCTAGATAGCAAAATTATACACAAAGAAGAATGTTGGGGAGAGTAGCTTAGGGAAGAGGAAACAAGTTGAAACCAAGGTTGTACCGAGCCAACCTCCTAAGAAAAGACCAAGGAGGAAGCTATACTCGGAATCTGGAGATGATGAGGAGATAGATACAAATGTACCTAGAAACATATCCATAGCATCATTTAAACCAATGACCGATATTGATGAGGTATGTAAGAACCTAAGAAGTAATTCAGGTTTAGCAGGATTCAAATTTATAAAGTATGAGAAACTGAGTGTAGTGAATAAGCATAAGATTCAGGAAGCTTTAATTTATATGATGGGAACATTCAAAATGACACCTATAGAGATAGGAGACAGTGTTCCTACAAAACTATATGATATTTTGTCTTAGAAATGGAAATATGCACTGATGAATGAAAGACAAATAAGGGAAGGAACTTTGGCTAAGATCATTCCAGACTTGACAAAGAAATAGATAGCTAAGTTTATTGAGGAATATAAAGGAAAGTTTATTCCTAAACAGAGAGCTTATGCTATTTTGAGGAATGATGTTGAAGGCATAGTACAAAAGAGCAACATAATATGGAAAGAAATTTTTGGGTTAATTACAAAGAAGGTTGATGAAAAAGATGGAGACAACTCAAAGCTAAAAGAAATGGAGAAAGAAACTGCTACAAATCAATCAGAAACTGAAACTGAAACCCAAAAGGAAATAGGTGATGTACAAGTTACAGACTTGACAATGGATAGTCCAATTGACACTACACTTGGAGGAGACCAAAATGTGGATGTTGAGGATTAGACTGAGCCGGCAGACACAAGTATTCAATCACCTATTTGGGAAACTAAGGTAGAGTCAGATAAAGAAGGAGAAAAGGAGGTAATCAATACAAATCCACCTATTTTAGAGGTTGTACAAATAGTTTTAGGGAGTGAAGATAAGGTGGAATAAATTGTAGAGAAGCCCATAGAACAAGAAGCTATACAAGTGTTGGTTGATCTACCACACTCTGCATCATCCACTCCCACTACACCTAAAATAGGATGTTTACCTGATCAGCAAGTAATCTTGACTCAATTGAAGGAAACAAGTGAAATTAATATTGACAAAGGTAAAGATATCACTGTAACTAAGCTGAGTATCAGCTCTTCAGAACTCAAAAGGTAGAAGTCACATAAGAGGAAGTCACCTAGTCCAAGTGTCACTTTGGATGAAGTGATTGTGATTCCTAAATGGGATACAAACAACTTGACATATGAGAAAATTTAGACTCTGCAAGACCTTTTGAAGAGGAAAAAGAAACAAGAGGAACTGAAGAGGGAACACCAACAAAAGCAATTCCTAAATGAAATAAAGGATATTTTTGTTAATTCTTTTGATATAACATATGTAAATCAATAATCATCAATTTTGCAATAGTTAGTCCATGTTGTGCAGAAAGTTAATGATGATAATGTTGAGGCAAATGAGAAGTTGCTACAATATTCTGAGAGAAAATTTGAGAACAAAGTTTTGGAAAAGATATCAGCGGAGATTGCTATCAAATAAGTTGAACTTTCTTCTATCATTAGTATTCTTGAAGAAGTTGCAAATAATGTTTATTCCTTGTATAAAAAGTTATGTGATGTAGAATTCTTTACCAAGGACAGCCAACAGCTTATTGAGAAGTTGCAACTAGATTTGTAGTCAATAGGAAGTACATTGAGTATGGATGCTAGTTCTAGATCCTTACATTTTGACAAGTTGACTCATGCACAGAGAAGATTAGCTGCACTTATGGCTGAAGATGGCAGAATTAGAGCAAATTTAATAACTATTCAGACTACCTTAATACCACATCTGGAGGTTATACAGAAAGAACTTAAAGCTACAAATGAATTATTCAAGAGGGATTCTCATCTCTCTATAGCATATAGTTTTCTAAGTCTAGCTACCGAGCTAGAAATTAAGATACAAGTCATGAATTTTGTAAAGGATAGTTGGGATACAACATTTACACTAACATTACAGCTTCATAAATCATTTTTAGATAAGTATAACATGAACCCTGCAGCTATTAGTGACAAAAACAAGGGGGAATCAGAAAAGGAAATGGATAAAGATGTGCAGAATCAGGCATAATATTTTGTATGGCATGTATACTATGTAAGTATGAAGTATAATATTAGGGGGAGTACGTTGTGTACTTTGGATAATTTTGTGAATGTAAAGAAATGGTAAGTGTGTTTTTGCCACTAATATCAAAGGGGGATATTGTTGATCTCTAAGTTTTGTTGATCATTAGTGTCCCACACTTAATCATTTATTAAGGAAAGTTAGCCAGTCATCACTAGGGTCGAGCTATCCAGTATAGGCCGAGCAATCTGGCATAGTCATTGCCGAGAAGATAATGATTTCTGAGTGACTCAGCAATCAAGAAAAAGTTGATCATGTTCATGCTGAGCGCCAGAGTCTTAAAGTGCCGAGCAAGATAGTTTTGACATATATGTTTGGAACAACACAAACTTGAAGGTAAACTGTTTTGGGCTGACTTGTTAATGCATTTAATGATTTCAACGGAGTTAATTACACATTAATTATTTGATCCCAATGTGTGGCATGGAGCCAATCATAAAATTGGAATGCCTAAGCGGCATAAGCATTTGATCCTGATCATTGATCTAGATCTAATCGCCAGATTCATGAAGTATATTAAGATTGCTTCTTAAACCCTAATATAGAGTGTGTGTACAAGAGACAGAGAAGGTGTATGCGTAACAGAGAGATGTACAAAGGTTTATTTTTATAGAAGAAGCATAGATCTTGCAAAATGAAAGAGCAGTGAACAGTAGAGTAAAGACATATCAGATTATTAGATCAGAGAAGGTATTGGAAAGAGGAGATTTGATATTAGCATCAGAGTGCATAATGAAGGATCAGTTCTTGAGACATTCTAACCAGTGTATCAAGTGAAATCTCTTAACATAGTGGTTCTAACAGACCTTTCTAAATCTCTTAGTCGAGTGCTTACTTTTTTGTAAGTTTAAATCCTTTTACAAGGTAGATTGTAATGATCTAAAGCTCTTAACTGGGCAGACCTTTAACTAGGTAGATTACATATTGTAATCAAACTTTGTAGCCCTAACAGGTGCACTTTATTACTGTAGTAGTGAAGATCTTTGTGGGTGTCATCCCCACCCCAGTTTTACCTTATTGGGTTTTTGGGTTACCAAATTCTGTTGTCTTGAGTTATTTATTTACTGACATGGATGCTACTCATTGTTAGTTCAATTATATTTATGCATGGTTGTGAATCAGTTTTATTTTAAAGGATAAAAGTTTAAGATCTGATTCACCCNCCCCCCCCCCCCCCCCCCCCCCGCCTCTCAGTATCTTGCTTTCCCATATTGTATTTCCAACATAGAGTTTGGAGGTTCAAATGTTTGGATTTCATAGTTTGGAGGTTTAAAGTTTTAGATTTCATAGGTTCATAGTTCAGAGATTCAAAGTTTCAAAGTTCAAAGTTTAGAGTTTAGAGGTTCAAAGGTTTAGAGTTGAGAGTTCAAATTTTGGAGGTTCAAAGGTTCAGAGTTCAGAATTCTGATTTTGGAGGTTCAAAGTTTAGGATTTCAAAGTTTGGAGGTTCAAAGGTTTGGAGTTCAAAGTTCTGAGTTCTGAGTTCTGAGTTCTGAATTCAGAGTTCAGAGGTTCAATGGTTCAAAGTTTTAGAGTTTTAGAGTTTTGGAGTTTCAGATATGTCTACAACCCTGAAAATCCTAAACCAAGTCATGCTGGACTTAGCCATTTTTTAGTCATGAGATTTTCAGAGTTTCATAGTTTCACAGTTTCGGAGATGTCCACAACCACAAAAATCGTAAACCAAGTCATTTTTGACTTAGCCATTTTTCAGTCATGAGATTTTCAGAGTTTCATATTTTTGGAGATTTCCACAATCCAACAATCTTGAAATCCTGAAAATCCCAAAATCCCAATATCTCTGATAACCCCGTCCACCTCTAAAACTTTGAAAAAAATTTAGTTTTGGACTTAGTCAAATTTTGCAAAATGGAGATTTTTTGACACTTAGCCATTTTTTTGAAGACTGGGGGGCATTTTTTATACTTATCCATTTTCTCAAGTTCATTTTTTTGGCCTTTCAAACTTTGAAAATCTGAAACTTCATGATTCATAAGGATTCACACTTAGCCAATTTTCAGCTTCTCGACTTTCGGAGTTAGGGTCGAGGTCCAAAATTTATGGGTTCTTTTGAAAAAGAAGTAATTTGCATGGAGATTTTAATCCATATCAGATTGCATGCATGTTTGGGGTCATTTTTTTTGGACTAGAATATATCAATCAGTCATGTTCATGAAAAAGGAACCAAGATAAATATTCTAAGGAAGAACTCTAGTTTTAGAAGAACACTTCAGTTCAAGAACGGTGGAACTCCAGTTCTAATCTTTCATTTACTGAGTGGATTTAGCTTCATTTTCTTGCATAAATGTAATGAAAATGGATTAAAATCCATGTATACTTGTTAGCTCCCAGCTTAGGAGTATTTTTTCTTTAGTAAGCTCTAGATTTAGCTTTATTTCATTGTTTTAGTGTAAATGGAACCCTAGTTTCAAGGTTTCTTAGTTTCATAGTTGAAGCACTATATATTTAATCAGAACAATGTAATTAGGGTTGGATTTTTGTTGCAATAAAGATATATGATGTTGGTGATTCATTCATGGTGTGATTCTTCTACTATCTATGAGAAATTGATGAATATGTGCATGCTTGTTCATCCATTTTAGAGAGCCACTGTGTTTATTGTGTATGAATTTGCGATCAATTAAATTGGAATTTTTTGTTTGTTAATTTATCTTTATATGAAGAATGATTTGGAAATATTTGTTCTATTGATTTAAAGATAAATCTATCTCGTGTGTTTGTGCATCTGGTGGCTTCACAATCTGATAGATTTTGGAAAATCTTGCATCTGGGTAAAAGTTTCTTCAAAATATTGCATTTGTTGAACATGGAATTGTGATCTTGTTTGATTCATGTTTCGTGGGTTTCCATATTTTTAATCATTTAATTTTCAAGCCTGATTCAACAATGGTTTATGTCTATTGGATTTTATTTCCATTAATTTGTGTACAACTCTCGTTACTCAAATATTTTGATCTTTGTTTGAAATTGATTAAGATAAGAAATCATTGTAGGTCTTAAAAGTTAGATTTTCATTGTTAGGAAATTGCATATATTTAAAATTGAGAAAATACAAAAAAAGTACTAAAGTTTGTTTTATAGACTGGCGTTGAAACATACCAAAAAATGCCTCCTTGTGAAATTCACATTTATCTTTAACTGAGTTTACCAAGTGGTTGTACCACAACCAAGGAGAACCTTGGGAATAAATTCATTATTCTTTGAAGAGAGGAAATCAGATCTTGAATTCCTAGCGATTGACTTGTGTAAACACAATTCTCAACACATATAATTGGGTAAAGTTCAAGATAAGAACATAAGAATATGAAACTCTTATATGTTTTTGTTCAAGATGAAATATTATCTCAAATATATCATGAATAGACATATATTCATTATATGCATCTTCCTTGTGCCCTATGTAGTGATTAATTGTAAAATTGTGCTCTTTGATTGTTGGTTTATGAAGACAATAGTTATTAGATAAAATTAGGATGTTCAAATTTCTTTGCTTTGGCAATAATTCATTGGTATTTCATGATTGAATTTTATAGCTAAATTACTTAAGAATTTGATTTCTTCATTCTGATAAACTTTTGGATCCATTTCCTATTCATTATTAAGAAATATATCAAGCTAGTATGACTAATCAACATCAACATGAATTGAAGATCACTCTCAAATGGTGATGTATCATGGCTAGGTTTAGATGTTATAACTATAGGTAGGCTTGTATGAAGTGAGACAGATGCACACTTGACCAAATTGTAGCTCAGGTGACTAAAATTTTATCTTTAGAAGTAGCTAATCTAATTTAATGTAGTAGTTGATCTGGCATGCTTTGAAGATTGGGAATGTCATAACTAATTGGTTTGAATAATTGTAGCTGAGTAGGCATAGTGAAAAAATGGTATAAGGTTATATTGGTTGGTAAATAAAAAAGTATCTTTGTATTTTAAGTCTCATTTTGACTATTCATTCCATATGTGATGTCATATATAGATCACGCTAGTAAGAGAGATTTGTTAAATGCACCATTTAATATGAAAAAATCAATAAACTTTCTTATATTTATTGTAAATAATACATCTAAACATTAAATATAATGCTTCTTAATATTGAATCATGCATCATTATTTTTTATATTGGATTATTTGATGCATAAGAAGAAATCTATGAACAAATTAAGGAATTTATTTTATGGTTTTCATTATGAGTGTGAGATAAAATAACGGATCTTATTTACCCATATTTAGATCAAATTGGATCAAGAATAAAATTTCTAATTCTATTCATTAAAAATTTGAATGGTTGGAAGGTTTATAAACTTTGAAATGCTACTCCCTGAAGTGTCTTGACAAATAGATGACAAACAAAATTCTCATGTGAGTTTAGAAGTGTATCGTCTAAAATTGTAAGCACCTTAGTTGTGAACAATTTTGTGGATGATAGCACCCTCTTTAGTGTGTTTCACTATAGTTTCCATTATTAGGAAATCACATATGAACTTAATGAACATTTAAATTTTAATTTCAATCTCTTCTCTCTTCAATCTCTTATAAAATTGACGCAAACCCTTATCTTTAAGTGAGCTCCTCTATTTTTCATCAAATCTAATATTTTATTTCATATCCTAGGCCCTATTACACAATTAGTGACCTTTTCTAATCTCTTAATCTTGGAATTGGTTATTGGCTTGGGACCTATATCCTATGGATACCTAGCACTTCCTGGCTAAATTTGGCCCCTTTTCCTAGTGTGCATAATGCTGAGAACATTGTGTACCTAGGCATAGACTATTTTAAGAACTCTGCACCTTAGGTTTTGGGCCCAAATTTGAATTGGGACCTCAAATTATCATTTTGGAGGTATTTCCAGATCTCTAGTTAGCCTTCGCATTCGGATCTCTTTGATTTTCTATTAAATAAAGATGTTACTTCATTTGCAAGGTAAGAAATTAATTGGAAGGTGAAGCCAAAATTCGAATCTATCTCATGAAGTGAATACTTGTGGAATCAGAATTTTAGCAGATCTTCATCAAGAAAATCCTCCACTCAAGCATTCAAGAACCATTTCAAGCATCAAATCTACATTCAAATATGAAGTTTCAAAGTGATTATGAATGTGATTAGGAAACTACCGACTGTTGATTGGCTTGTACCCTTCCTCTAGGATTAAGTATAGTTTATTGTCATCTTAAGATATGCATATTTGTCTCTTTGCATTTTAGATCTATGATTATTTATGTTGATCTCCAAGTTATGTTGTCTATTAGTGTCATACACTTAGTCATAATCAAGGTAGGTTGGTCGGTCATCACTCTGGCTGAGCCATCTCGTGAAGGCCAAGCAATGTAAATGAATTGTATAGATATTATGTATTAACTGAGAAGTAGTTAATGTTGAGAAAGTCATTGGTCACTGAGTACTCAATAGTTTCCAAGTAGAATGATTGCCGAGTTGCATAGACAGTCAGTGTGTAGTGACAGTTTTGATCAAGCATCAGAGTTTACATATGCCGAGTGAAAAATTTTTGTTATATGTGTTTGGAATGGAAAAAACACCTAGGTAAACCATTTTGGATGACTTCTATGTATCATTTAAAGATTATTTAAGACATTTAATGCATTAATTACACATTATTTCTAAGATCATTAATCCCTATGCAAGCAATACAACCAATCCAAATTAGGGATGCTTAAGCAGAAAAAGTGATAAATCTAGATCGTTGATCTTGATCTGGAGGCTTCATCAATTATCTATATATGGAATGCTTCAAACCCTAATTAGTGATGCAGATGTGAAGAGAAGAGATTGGGTGTGTATGTATATGAAGCATAGTTTTTCAAATCAGAAGCATAAACCAGGTAGAGTGACCGAGCAGAGTAGTGAAGGACAGAAAAGAGATATATCAGATTTTGAGATCAGTTAAGAGTTGGAAAGAGGAGATTTGTTATCAGCATTTGAAGTGCAGACTGAAGAGTCATGTACTTATACATTCTAGCAAGTGAATCAGGTTAAATCTCTTAACAGAGTGGTCCTAGGAGGCCTTTGTAAATCTCTTAACATAGTGCTTACTTAGTTGTAAGTTTAAATCCTTTAATCAAGGTATATTGTATAACTCTATAAGCTCTTAATAGGGTAGATCATCAGAAGTGATCAAACTTTGTATCCCTAATAGGCACACTTTGTTACTGTAGTAGTGAATATTTTTGGGCTTCATCCCCACCCCAATTTTACCATTCAAGGGTTTATGGGTTACCAAATATTTGTGTTATGTGCTCATTAAGGACGTGACTAGATGTTAGATCTATTACAACATTACATTTAATTGTTATATTTCCATGTTGAATCAGTTTGTTTTAGAATTATAAAATTTTTATAGATCCTCAGTCAACCCCCCCCCCCCGCAGTATACTGATTTCCCATATTAGACTTCTAACAATTGGTATCAGAGCATTGTTCTCTTAGAATAATTCTAACTACTTAAGAGTTAAGATCTTGGAGATGGAAGTTTATAAGCTGGGAAAGGTCATTGAGAATATGAAGATTGATATCTAGCTAGCACTATAGTAGCTTGAGACAGCAAGAGAAGAATTGAAGAAATCCTTAAAGGAAAGGAAATAATTGGAAACTTAGCTGAATGACACTCAATATATAGAAGAAGACGTTGAAGTTCTATTTGATGATGGGAATTCTAAATAAATTAATGCAGCAATTACAGATCTATTGGAGAAGAACAACACACTGAAAGAACAATTCAAAAGTGTAAAGATAGAACAGGAAACTCAATCAATAACAATATGTGAGGTGATTGATCAGAAGAAGAAATTTGAGGAAGACAAGATGATGACAGAAGAAGATAAGAGACACATTTCTACTAGACTTGATGAAAGGACAAGTGATGTGAAGAAGCTCACAAACAATCAGTTGGACATGTTCAACCAACTGCTATTTACAAATCAAGAGGTAAACAGGAAAGACATTTAAATTACATATCTAAGGTCAGTGAACAATCAACTGAAAAATGAGTTGAGATCTAAAAGAGAACTCATTGAGAGGATAAACAAACCTAAAGAAGCCTTGATCTACTTTGAGGAACTTATGAGACCATTGAGAAGAACCAATGACACCTCTGGACTTGGCCATATGAGCACCTATCATCCACTCAAGAAGGAGAATCATCAAAGAGTGGAGAACAGAGGAATGCAAAGCTGAAGAAAAGAAAACCTACATGTCATCATTGTGGGAAACTAGGACACACAGTAAACATTTTCCGAAGTAAGAATAGTAAGTCCAATCCTAAGCCTAAATTCAATGGATATTGCTTTAACTATAATAAGTATGGACATCAAGCACATGAATGCACGTCCAAGACTAGTATATCACTTACTACACCTAGATTTCAAGGACATTGTTACAATTTCATTGTTACAATTTCTAGAAGTTTGGTCATATAACCCAAGATTGTAGATCCAATGCAAAATCTAAGTGGACATCCAAGAAATAAGGCAATGCACCGAGGAAAGTTAACACATTCAATTGGGATTACAATACAAGGCATATTTTTCATTATTGTGGTGAATATTTTCATATTGTAGAAAATTGTATAAGGACACACTTTAGAGGTAAATCCAAGAGTTGGATGAATGGAAGTTTGGTATGTTATAGTTTTCACAAGATCGGTCATACTAGAAGAGACTGTAGGACCAGAGCCCTTGCACTTATTGTTGATTAGATAAAGAACCAGATGAATCTGATATGGAGAAAGAAAGAACAAGCAAGTAGTAGTGGAGCCAATGAAGCTGAGATCACCCAATCCAATGGATCGGGTGATCACACTACTTCCAATTAAGAAAATAAGGTATGTAAGGAACTATTTTCTCTAATGCTATATTTTACATCAGTTCCTAACATAAGATGTATTAAAGTCCATATCTGCATAAGTGAAGATGCATTAGGATAGATTTGAGACAAGAACTGAGAAAAGAATTGAAATGTACAATTGGTATTGAGCATCAGTATTAGTATGTGTCGAGACCCCATATCAACTGAGCTGATATATTGACTGAGTGTTAGTAGTGACCGAGTCACTATTCTAATCGAGCGATGGAATAAGTTAACCAAGATATTCTACAAGGACTAAGACTGTATGGAGCATTTATTGAAGACCTAATTCGACTGTTTGAGGCTATATAATGGATTTCACCATTCATTTTCATTTTACAAAGTGATTAGAGTTTGTGGAGTGATTCAAAGGCGATTGAAGAGTGATTTGAGAAAAATTTGTGAAGGTTCCACTATGTATCATCGACAAGTACTATGAAAGGCTGAAGACCCATTGTTGTTGAGTTACCCAGATTCCATTTTATGAACCCTAATCTAAGAAATGGCTTCTAGTTTATCTGCTGGAGTGAAGAGGAAAGACAAGGAAATGAAGAATATTTAGTTAATCAGGAGTGATGCATGTGCACCGCCTAATTTCCAAGTTGTACCTGAGACTGCAGTGAAGGAAGCTCTTTCAGGATCCCTATCATCAATCCCACCAAAATTTCTAATGATTCACGATGTAAGGGCATGATAAATGTGTAATATCAGTGAGATTGGAGACTTTGAGTTGAGAAAATATTACAATAAACTATACGTAATGGGGAATTGAAGGTTGAGCATCAGCACATTGCCAACAAAGGGTTAGTCTCTACCCTAAATTTCCCTCGCAACTTCAAAATTGAATGGATCGGGATAGTTCTAAGCAAGGTACACGATATGAGCTTATGTCTGGAGAATGGACTAGTGAAGATTACCAAGGACATCATCCACCAAGTGACTAGTGTTGAAGACAATTATTCAATTGTGTATTGTCATTGATGTTACACATGTATTTACACTTATGTAGTGATGTTACACAAATGTCTACTTTCAAATTGAGCACAGTTGATGAGTAGAATGAGTTATTTTAGTGTTGTCCAATTTTAGTCAGGCATTGAAGAAGTTCAGTATTGACCGAGTCACTCGAACATTTCAGTCATGGTCGGGCATTTAGTGGCAGCCGACTAACAGTGATTTATATTCTATAATTAATTGGTTATATGAGGTCGATTGAATTTTGATTTATTATTTAGAAGTTTATTCAAGACAACTTAATAGGTCTCATCATATATATGAAAGGTCAAGTTTGGATTGAATGTGTGGAAGTCAAAAAGTGAAAGCATAAGTGTGGAATTTTGTGATATGAAGAGTGAAGGCAAAATCAGATAGGATTATGATTGAGTACAGGTCACTAGGAGCTTCAATAGAACATCTGATCAGCAAGGATCCAGTCATAATTAGAACAGAGATCTGAATCAGAAAATATAGTTGCTTACACATATAGGCCAATTCATTGTTACTCTCTAACAATTGTAGTAGTGATCTCAAATCTCTTAACAAAGTAGACTTAATAGTCTTTTTGTAAATCCTCTCACAAGGAAGAATTTCTATGTTGAACTGTTGAAGACCTCTAAAAAGGGAACTCCTCATAGGGTGATTAAATCCTTTAACAGGGTCACACCTAATACTGTGTTATTGTAACCTTTAACAGTGTTGGCTCCTAATAGGGGTCACTTCATAAGAGTGAAAAACAGTAACTAGTTACATTGGTGCTTTTTCCCATATTGGGTTTCCATGTTAAATCTTTGTGTCACTTGTGTATATGTTATTTGTTTTATGCTTTATGTTTTTGCACTTAATCTCTAAAGTATAATTGCATTGGATATTATAAATATTGCTTTGACACCCGAGTTACAGAAGAATATCTTAATTAATTGAGTAACAGTGTTAAAGTATTTAAGACATCTAAGGGACAAATGATTTGTTTTAGAGTAACTGATTCACCCCTCCCCTCTCAGTTACTTATCTCATTTCCAACAATTGGTATGAGATCTTCTAGTTCTTTTAGAGAAGGTTTCAAGGCCTAAGCTAAAGATCAAAGATGTCTTACAGAAGGGAGATCCCAAAGCTAAACAAAGTCAACTTCCTAGCATGACAAGAGCCGATGAAGCTACATCTATATACTATCAGAGATGTTGGTTGCAATTTTTGGAAAGAAAATATGTGGAACCAACAGGGACTATGACTGTGGAACAAATGATGGAACGGAAGCTTCATAACATAATGATGATTGATATAGCTTCTTCACTCAGCTACTCAGAATTTGATGAATTCAAGGACTATCCTATAGTCTATTATATGTGGAAGAAATTATAGGACATTAATGGAGGAGATGCAAATGTAAAGAGAGCCAAATCAAAAAGCCTAAGAGGAAAATTTGACCAGATGAAAATAAAAGAAGGAGAATACATTACAAGATACAGTGAAAGAATCAAGAATATTGTGAGTGTCATCAGAGATGCAGGTGGAATAATTGAAGATACAATAGTGGTCAGCAAGGTACTAAGAATTCCTATCTATGCTATTGGAGCTTCAACTATTCAAGAGATGAGGTGCAATAAAGATATAACTCTGGATACATTAGTGGGAAGGCTTACAACTTTTGAGTTGGACAACTTTGAAAATTACTCTCCTAGCTCTAGCAATCTTAAGTCTTCATTCAAAGCTAAATTGAACCTTGGTAAGAAGGATAGATACTCAAAAGGGAAGCAGATTGAAAGTGATAGTGATGATGAATATGATGATAAAGATCTTGACATCATTGAAGCATTACTTTCAAGAAGAGCCACAAAAGGAAAATACAGAGGAAAGATACCATTGATTTTTTTTTCATGTAATGAGGTTGGTCACATTGCTGCAAAGTGTCCAAACAAAGAAGAAAAAGATGAGAAAAAGTTCAACAAATTCAAAGGCAAGAAATATTTCAAGAATTAAAAAAGCTACAAGGATAAAGGTAATAAGTCTTGTTATATTGCTAAGGATTTTGACAAATATTTAGAAGAAGAAATGGTTTATATTGCTATTAAGGATGAGTCAGATGAAGAAGATTAAAAGACAACACTTTTCTCACACATCAATAAAAATGACACATGGATAATTGATAGTGGTTCTTCTCATCACATGAATGGTGATAAGATAAAGTTTGAACATCTTGAACACTATGATGGTGGGAGTGTCATTTTTGGGAATGATGAACCTTTCCCTGTAAGAGGAAAAGGTTGCATTATTCTAACATAAGGAATCAAATGTGATAATTCTTATTTGGTTGAAGGATTGAGGAGAAATATACTCAATGTAGCATAGTTGAACAACATTGGCTTCAAGGTAGAATTCATGAATGGTAAGGCCAAGCTCCTAGATGGTAAAGGGAACCTAGTTGGAACTGACAGACAAACAAAAGGTAATCTATTCTATCTTGATCTCACTGAAGGTTCATGCTTTATTGCACAAGTAGAAGAAAGATAGTTATGGCATAAAATTTTGTGTCTTGTAAATTTTAATAATCTGGTAAACATAAGCAAGAACAAGAGAGTTAGAGGTATTCCTATTTTGAAGAAACCTGAGTTAGCAATATGCAAACAATGCCAAATTATAAAGATGAGCAGGACAAGTTTCAAAAGAAAGAATTACAATACTGATGAAGTCTTGGAATTGGTACATACTGACCTATGTGGACCAATTAGAACAACAAGCTATACTGGAGAAAAGTATTTTATTCTATTTTTTTATGATCATTCCAAAATGATGACTGTCATGTTTCTCAGAGAGAAATCAGGAGCTTTTCAGAAATTCAAATGGTATCTTGCAAGAGTTGAAAAGGAAATAGGAAAGAAACTAAAATGCCTAAGATGTGACAGAGGAGGAGAATTCATTTCTAATGAGTTCAATGAATTTTGTAATGAGAGAGGAATCAAAAGATAGGTTTCTACCCCAGGTACACCATAACAAAATGGAATAGCAGAAAGAAGAAATAGATCCATCATGGATTGTGACACAACCCTAATGATTGAAAATAATGTTGCTGCCAAATACTGGAAGGAGGCCATCAGCACTATAGTGTTCACCTTGAACCAAGTTCAATTGAAGAAAGGCTGTAACAGAACACCTTTTGAATTATGGTATGGCTATAAACCTAATGTTCATTATTTCAAAGTATTTGGAAGTAGATGCTACATCTTGAAGGAAGAAATAAATGGAAAACTAGATGTAAAAAGTGATGAAGGAATATTCCTAGGTTACTCATGTAAAAGCAAAGCATACAAATGTCTGAATCTTACTACTCATAAAGTCATAGAAAGTGTACATGTCAAGATTGATGAGTTCACAGAAAAATGTAAAGAAAAGAGCAGTAAAGAGCCTGAAGACTATAGGAAATTTTTGTATCATGAACCTGATACTATACCTATGACTCAAGAAATGGTGATTGGATAGTAGAACTGTCAACCACTAAATATACTAGCACAAACTGTGCAACCTGAGTTGCAAACTGTGCAACCCGAGCTACTGGTAGAAGAGACCAAGTCACAGACAGAGGGAACTGAGTCACAAGTAGAGGGAACCAAGTCAAAAATGGAGGAACCTGATTCACAGACAGAGGGAACTGAGTCACAGATAGTGAAACGCAAGCATCAGATAGAGGAACAAGAAAGAATGTTTGAGAATGACATACCTAGTGGATCAAGTCTACAATCTAAACTGAAGGATCCAGTTATTTCAAAATATGTTAAAAGGAATCATGCACATGAGAAGATAATTGGAGTTCAGATAGAAGGTGTAATGACAAGGTAAAAACTCAAAGGTACATGTTTACTAAGTGAATTTGAACCTAGAACTATTAAAGATGCATTGAGTGATGAAAGTTGGATAGGGGCAATGAATGAAGAAATTGAGCATATTGAGAAGAACAAAACTTGGACTCTTGTGCCTAGGCCAAAGGAAAAGAATGTGATTGGAACCAAGTGGGTTTTTAGAAATAAGATGAATGAAAATGGTAAAGTTTCTAGAAAAATTAGGCTAGACTAGTTTGTAAATGATATGCTCAAGAAGAGGGTAATGACTATGGAGAAAATTTTTATGTTGTTGCAAGACTTGAAGGAGTCAGAACTCTTTTGGAATATGTTGCACATAAAGGATACAAAGTATATCAAATGGATCTAAAATCTGCATTTCTGAATGGAATCCTAGAAGAAGAAGTCTACATTGAACAACCTAAAGGATTTGTTGATCCTAGCAAAAGGACTATGGTTTGCAAGCTGCACAAAGAATTTTATGGACTGAATCAAGCGCCCAAAGCCTGGTATGAAAGACTGCATAGCTATCTAGTAAGTATTGGATTTTAGAGAACCAATGATAACAGTAGCCTGTACATCAAAGGACCACAGAATAAATTACTATTAGCAGAGATATTTGTTGATGACATATTATTCACTGGTTATGATGACCTATGCAAACCATTCTCTATAGCTATGAGTAAAGAATTTGAGATGTCTATGTTTGGTGAGATCAAATTCTTTGTTGGATTACAAGTACATCAAATGAAGGATGGTATCTACATTCCTCAATTAAAATATATCAAGGAGATACTTAAGAAATTTGGTACGGAAGATTCCAAACTTGTTTGAACACTCATGTGTACTCGACATAAATTGTCTAAGATGATGATTCAAAAGAGGTAGATTAGAACAAATACAGATCCATGATTGGAAAATTGCAATATGTTGTTCACACCAAACTTAATATTGCATTGCCAGTTGGTATTGTTGCAATATTTTCAGCTAATCCCAGAGATAATCACCTAATAAAAAATCAAAAGAATTCTGAGATATCTGAAGGGTATTGAAGACTATGGTTTATGGTATAAGAAAGGTGGAAACTTTGATTTAAAGACATTCACTGATGTTGATTGGGATAGAAGTGTCGATGAAAGGAAAATCTTCAGTGGTGGAGCTTTCATTCTTGGAAAGAGGTTAGTGTCTTGGACTAGCAAGAAACAGAATTGTATCTCTCAGTCTACAGCAGAGGAAGAATATGTTTCTACGGTAGTGAACTGTTCAAACATCATATGGATCAAGAAGTTGTTGTCAGGAATGAAGGAAGAAGTAAAAGAATCAGTTATTATCTATTGTGACAAAACCAGTTCCATTAACATTTCAAAGAATCCTATGATGCACACAAAAACCAAGCATATAGAAATAAAGTATCATTTTTTGAGGGAGTTGGCACAGAACAAAGAAGTAAGGTTGGAATATGTAAACACCAAAGAATAAGTTGCAGACATATTCACCAAACCTTTACCTAAGGATGCATTCTTGTATCTTAAAGGAAAGCTAGGGGTGCTTCCCCTAACTGAAGCTCACTAAAATATAGTTTAGTGATGCATCAACCTGAGTGACAATGAATATCTATCAATTGATGCAGGTACATCAGAGCACATTGCAGATGAATTAGTACATTCATGTACATTACAATTACAAAGTGAAATAGTACTGACTATTGGTATTTGTGGAGATGGTGTCTTTCCCATCTATTGTCAAAGAGGGAGAGTTTTCTATAATACATAAGAATAAGAATAAGAGGGAGATTTTGATGTCAGAGGGGGTTTTTGGATGAGAATCAGAATGAAGCTAAAGACATTAATGACAATTTTACGTTGTTCTACAATTCTTTGTATTATGACATGTTGTGTTGCCATCAATGCCAAAGAGGGGCATTGTAGAAGACAATTATTCAATTGCGTATTGTCATTGATGTTACACATGTATCTACACTTATGTAGTGATGTTACACAAATGTCTACATTCAGACCGAGCATAGTTGGTGAATAGAATGAGTTATTTTAGGGTTGACCGAGTTCAGCTGGGCATTGAAGAAGTTCAGTGTTGACCAAGTCACTCGGGCATTTCAGTCATGGTCGGGCATTCATTGGCATCCGACTAACAGTGATTTATATTCTATAATTAATTGGTTATATGAGGCTGCTTGAGTTGTGATTTATTATTTAGAAGTGTATTCAAGCTGACTTGATAGGGCTCATCATATATATGAAAGGTCAAGTTTGGATTGAATGTGTGGAAGTGAAAAAGTGAAAGCAGAAGTGTGGAATTATGTGATATGAAGAGTGAAGGCAAAATTAGATAGGATTCTTATTGAGTACAGGTCACTCAGAGCTACAATAGAACATATGATCAACAAGGATCCATTCATGATCAGCAAGGATCCAGTCCTAATCAGAACAGAGATCTGAATCAGCAAAGACAATTGCTTACACATACAGGTCAATTCATTGTTACTCTCTAACAATTGTAGCAGTGATCTCAAACCTCTTAACAAAGTAGACTTAATAGTATTTTTGTAAATCCTCTCACAAGGTAGCATTTCTATGTTGAAGTGTTGAAGACCTCTAACAAGGTCACTCCTCACAGGGTGATTAAATCCTTTAACAAGGTCACACCTAACAGTGTGTTATTGTAACC
>MU228296.1:0-10176 GCA_018584345.1 Thuja plicata
TATATATATATATATATATAGGCATATATATGTATATATACATATATATATATGTATATATGTATGTATATATGTATATGTATGTATATATATCTATATATATAGGTATATATGTATATATATGTATATATATATGTATATATATATGTATATATATATGTATGTATATGTATATGTATATATATATATGTATATATGTATATATATGTGTATATATATATATATATATATATATATATATATGATAACATTAATTTTTCATTAGTATGAAAACAATAATTTTGGTAAGAATACACCAAAAGACATGACAAGAACAAACCGAAGATCAGATAGAAAGAGATCACTGAAGATAAATAAGTGCAAAGACAACTGACGACACAACTTTGTGTGTAAACCGAAAATGCAAAGACAGAAGGATAAAGAGGAACCCAACGAAGGAACCTGACATGCAGGATACAGTGCAGACTGAGAGACATTTAAAGAGAATACCGACAGAACAAAATCGAAAGATAGTCAACTGATTTCAGAGCATAACCGATAGTCAGAAATTGAAAGTGAGTTGCAGCCCACAAAAAGTGGATCTAACTTCCACATCAAATAAAACAGTCTTGAGCTACTTATAGCAACTTGATTTGTTTTTAAATCGATTTATTTAGGGACAAGAAACATGAATGTAAGTGCTTTAAATCAGTCTAACTAATTTAAAACACATAGACTAGGAGATCTAGGTAAAAGTTGTAAACCTGATCTTAGAGTTAACATTGTTATTCGTGAAACTTAATAAAGTCAATCCATCTTATAAATGGATGATGCAATCATTCATTATGAGAGGATGGTGGTGATGTGAAGAGAGAGGAGAACATGAATGAAGCATAGAAGCACATCTATGGATCAGATTGAAAGTTTGAAGAACCAGAACAACAAAAGGTAAATTTGGTTGTGAGAACCAAGAACAGAGGCTACAGAGAATTAGAGGCATTATTCAATCACAATTAGGTGATAATCTCATTCATGTAAATTAAATTGGATCTGTGTTAGCAATAGGAGATTGTATTTACCAGGTCAATTTGTAATTTTCTATCATTCTAACAAGTGGAGTAAAGTGTAAAAATCCTTTCAAAGAAGGTGGATTTAATAGTCCAACTACAAATCTCTTAATGGAGTGCACACTTAATAGTGTTGCTAAAGATCCTAATAGAGTAGAATTTAAAAGGTCTCCACTGATACTCTTAACAGGGTAGATTATCAGAAGTGATCAAATTGTAAGCCTTGACTGGCCCCTTCCAATCTACAGATAGTGAAGATTTTGTGGGTGCCATCCCCACCGCAGTTTTTACTTCCTAACAGAATTTTTCTGTGGTATCATATCTTGTGTTATGTGTCAATTACTTTCATGGATGTTTTTATGAATGTTCACATGTATGTTAAAGTTAGGAATTGATATAACTCACATCAAGATAGTATATAACAGATTGAGGGTAAGTGCAAGAAGTTGGGTGCCAATTCGGCGGAAGTCTTGTGGACTTGAAAAATGCCACTAGAAATGGGCACCCATTTTGAAAAAATGGGCACCCATCTTAGGCTCGGACACTCGATCCAAAATTTAAAAAATGGGTGCCCATTTTTTTTCAAAACGGGTGGCCGTTTTTTAATTTTAATTTTTTTTTTAAGAAATGTATTTTTATGCCAATTTATTATATTTAAGAAATGGGTACAAATTTTTAAACGTGTGTCAAATTTTGAATTTACAAGACCACCCTTTGCATTGGATTTTGGTTTGGGATAGGCTTGGTGGGACCAAGCCTATTCTTGGACCTCCAAAATAATGGCTAAGGTATTTGAATACCATATTTCTATTTTTTCGTAATTTTTTGAGGGTTTTCCTAATCAAATTTTTTAACGAAATGAAAACCCATTAGAGAACTTACTGTCTAGATTTATAAAATATAAATTTTATAGTGTTATGATCAATTTTACTATTTTTACAATATTTATTGATCAAAAGTGGTACCTAAAGTTAAAATACTAAGGTTCACTAAAACTTTAATAACTTATTTGTTTTTATATTTTTTTAAATAATTTATATGACATCAATCTACATAGAATTTTCTTGAAGATAAGAAAAAGAGAATTTTGAAAAAATGTGAAGTTTTCATCAAATTATGGTGGTCATACACGAGAGATTTCAAAAATATATTTTATAGTCAATTAAAAATTAATTTTAAAAACAAATATTCAATAAAAAAAGCAAAAATATTCTCATCAATCTTTGGTGTCTTAGGTATCTTTCCCGTGAAGGATTCACAAAAATTCATTTATTTAGGTCAAAATATGGTGACCGTACACGTGTGTGGTATGGTCGTGAAATAGGCATTTTGAAAAAGTAGTTTTTAAACATGCATACTAAAAACACTTTCTACCATATGGGTATTTAAATAAATTAAATATTTGAAAAGTAGACCCCGAGCACTTTATTTTCTATTAGTGAAGTGTTTTTAGATTCAATTTCTAAGTGCCTCAAATTTTGACATAAATTGACAAAAAATTTGAGAAATAGGGAAAACACTTCCACTTTTTTCCCAAAAAGTGGACTCAACTTCTTGCTGGCACCCTTGAATGGATGTACAATTGATTACAAAGGTTAATTGATTAAAGGATACAAAATTTTGAGGTACTGATTCACCCCTCCCCTCTTAGTACACACTTCCCATTAATCCCAACAATTGATATCAGAGCTAAGTCTCTTCTTGGAAATATTAAAGGCTTAAGAGAAAAGATCATACAATGAAGAAGTATAGACTTGATAAGAATATTGAAAATAAGAAGCTAGAAATTTAGATGTTCTATGAACAGTATAAAGAAGCTAGAATCAATATGAGACAGCTATTAGATGAAATAAAAATATGGCATCTCGCTGTAATGAGACAGATTAACATGAGGAAGAGATACCAGATTTCTTTGAGTCTTCGGGATCAACTACAAGAAAAGCATCAGATACATCAGAAGAAATCATCACAAGCCTAACTAAAATCAATCTACATCTGGGTGGACAAGTTAAATCTCTGCAAATCGGTCAAGAGACATAGATGATAAGGATGATTGATGTCATGAACAATGCTAGACAAGATGAGCAAGAAAGAACACTAGCTATTGATGATAGAAGAAAGATTACATAAAGCTACAAGAAAAAGAGTCTAAAATACAAAGACTTACAAGAATCACCATGAGATTATAAATCAGATTATTCTTATGAGTCAAGAGGCAAACAGAATAAATGTTGAAGTCATTGAAATGATAGAAGCTATCGGTGAACTAAGATATGAGAATAAAAAGTTGAAACATGAAATAAGAATTCAGTAACAGCATAATGAAATTATCAAGAAAGCTAAAGAAAGCAATAAAATAATAGATGATTTTTGTGAAGGACAATGAAGAATCCACAACAATACCAGTCTAGGTTTTACCAAGAATGGAGAATCATCAAATCAAACTGATCCAAAGAATGTCTATACAAATTCAAGACCAAGAAAGCTGACATGCAATCACTAGAAAGCAAGGCCATACATCAAATGTATGCAGAGGCAAAATGAAAGGTATTTCTAAATCTACATCTTCATTCATAGGATTTTTTTATAAATGTAACAAGAAAGGACATAAGGCATATGAATGTAAGTCTGAGATGAAACAACCAAAGAAGGAAACCTACATGGACAAATACTGTCCTACATGCAAAATGAATGGGCACACAAATCTTGAATGCTGGAAAAAGAAAAGGCAAGCATGGAAGCCTAAAGGTCAAGATACTCCCTATCAACCGAAAAGAGATGGTAACTAGTATTTATGGGATTACAATACTTGGACAAATTGTACATCATGTGGAAGATTTAGTCACATTGCTACAAATTGTATGAGATAGTGGACTAGAAAATCTAGAGGCTAGACTAACCCCGGAATAGCATGCTTACATTATCATAAAGTTGGTCATCTCAAGAAATACTGTAGAGACCGAATGATAGAGACCAACACATATCCCAATGGAAACACCATTGAAGACATTGGGAGGGCTAGAGACAAAATGTGGAGAAGAGCCTCAAACAATGAAGCTAGACCGAGCAACGCAAATGGTGACACCCCATCCAATGGATCTAGTGACATCACCACCCCCACCTAAGAAGAACAAGTAAGTATGGAACTGCATTATACTATGTATTACTTTACGTCAGTTCCATAATATGTTGATAAAATGCCAAATTAGCATAAGTAAAGATGCATCATGGTATTACTTGTTAAAATTTGTGATAAATATGCTATCGGGTATACATACTGAAACCTGTCTGTATACACTCAAAGCTAAGACTACCTACACTTATCAAGATACATCGGTTAACATAAGAAAGAAAATTTGCTAAGTGTAAACTGAGACTCGTCAGTAATCAAGCAAAGTGAACAAGTTGTCTGCGACACCGAAACCCGTCAATAAAAGCAAGTGGAATAACAACCGCTCCGAAACATTATGTTGTCACCGAAGGAAAATGAATTCTTCACCAAAAAACTCCATCTTCATACACCGAGGATTTGGTAAGCATTAATGACACACATTTTATGGAAACATATATAAAAGGTCAATGAAACAACTCATTTTTCACCATGACCAGAGCAGAGCGACCAAGGCAATTTTTTAGCAGAAAGTGACTGAATCACAGAGTGACCACAACTTGACACAGAGCACTCAAAAGAAGTTCAAAAATATTTGCAAGAGTAAACACTAAGTTCTATAGAACTGACAACTTTGTTTTGCATATTTCACAGGAAGCCCTAAATTTGAAAAATTACCACGACTTCGAGAAATGTGAAATCCAAGAAAACTAAGAAGGATGAGTTCAAGCTCATCAAGAATTTGACATGTGAGGAACCAAACCATAATATTCATCCTGAGGTTGCCTCACAACCCGATGATGTTGGAGCATTCTCACGAATACCATCTAGATTTTTACTCGTGGAAGACGTACAATCTTTCATACACTGCAAGATTGTAGAAATTGGAGATTTGGAAGTTGAACAAGCTTATAAGAAGCTATGCAACAAAGATGGAATTCTAAAAGATGAGCATAAACATATAGAAGTAAAAGGGCCTACCAATTGCCTAATGTTCCTAAAGGTTTTCAAAACCAAGTGGATCCAATTAGTACTTAGCCTAATGCACAATCATAAACTTTGGTTGGATGAACCAAAGATGATAACTCGAGATGTTATACATGCTCTCACCGGTTACCCTATAACTGAAAAGATGAAAGCACTAAAGCATCCACCCAAGGCCGTGACTGAGAAGATGATAGGAGCCAAATGGGATGGCAAAGGACTAAAAATTTCCACCATAACCAATGATGAGATGAAATTCGATGCATGCTTTCTAGGCTACAAATTCTTCCAAGCCATCAGATTGAACAACATTGCATCTGGTGTAGTGGACACAATGTATAAGATTGTGAAGAAAGGAACACAGTTGGATTTATCTGAACTTCTCTCAAGAATTATTTGAAAGATAACTTAAAGACTATCAGGAATATGAAGTCAAACACATGTAAGTTTGGCTCACTCATAATGTGTATTTCTACTTTCAAGAGACATTCCCATTAGTAGGAGATGTGAAATGGGGTAGCACAAAGTCATTCACCATGCAGATCAGTGAACATATAGCATCACTGGGAGATAATTTTGAGATAGTCATGGATGAATACTTCAATGTATTCAAAGACTGAATGCAAAAGAGGGTAAGGATCCCCGAACAACTCATTGAGAAGTATAAAGATGAATTATGTTTTATGGTTGATAAAGATCATACTTATATCAAGCTTTCTATACCAAGGACAGCTTGGCTTCAACCACTAGAATATGAGTTAAACATTGATCTTACGTCTAAAGAAATTGATGCCCTGTTAAATGAACCACTGGATAAGAAACAACCCAAGTTCAAAACATATGAGGAGGCCAAGAAAAGAATAAAACATGTCCTGTTTGTTAAGAAAATTATTAAGAAAAAGGAAAAGATAGTAAAGAACCTCAAGAAGATATTGTCAACAACCAAGGAAGAAGCAGAACAGGATGAAGAAGTTGAATAGGAGGAAGAAACTAAAGGACAGTTACCTATCAGTGAAACTAAAGAAAAGGATGACTCCGAGGCTACAGAGTCAGATTCACCACCTCCTCTACTAACTAAGAAGCCAAGGACAAAAGCTATTTCAAGAACTAGAATCCAAACATCTAAGGATTCAACTCCTTCACCTTTGAAGAAAGGAAATGTTAGAACATACAAGAGGAAATATGCCACACCGAAGAAAGGGAAAAACAAAAGAGGAAGGAAGCTCATCAAAACCCAAGAAGATATTGAAGACACCGAGAAATATGAAGCTATAGAGGAAGAAAGTGTCAAGGTAAAAGCTCCAGAATCTATTGATGACATTTGTAAATCTATTTCAAACTCAGGATCTATTACAGATTCTAAGATTAGAAGATGGCTAAAACTAGATCCAGAAGATCAAAACAAAGTTGAAGATGCCATCATAGAAAAAATGTACAAGTTCAAATATGTACCGATTCAGTTTGAAAGAAATAATGTATCGAGGGAACTATTAGACAAACTATACTCCATATGGACATTTTCTTTGAAGAATGAAAAGGAAATAAGAGAAAGGGTACTTTTTACTCTCACGCCTTCTGAATCCAAGAAGGAAGAAATAGATGAGATGAAGGAGAAACACAAAAAGGAGTTCATATAAATTTATCGAAGGAAAGCTTATAGAGCATGAGAAAGATAGCCATAAGAAATGATGTAAGATTCTAAATATACTTACTAAGGAAGAAAGCACCAACAAATACCTACAGCAACAAGAAGGTGAAAAGGCAACTCAAGAATAGATCTTAATAAAAGATGTAGAAGATGATACATTTTTTGAGTTAGACAAAGAAGAAGATGACACCACCAGAAAAAAAACATAGATGTTGCAGATGAATCATGGCCAGACACCACAAATGACAACATTGTGGATAACAATATCATTGAAATTACCGATGACCCAGTTGAAGGAATAAATAAAGATGAAGATTTTAGTGTTGCAAAGGACACAACCGATGAGCAAGAAACAAAAGTTGATACTGCACAGGTGAACATACTAGGCAACATGCCAATATTGATACAAGCTATCAATATTCTACAAGAGAAGGACAAGTCACTAGAAAAGGATACTCCCAAGGATGCAGGGGAAGAGGAAAAGAAAGACAACACCGATGATCAACAAGACAATGGAGACACTCAAACAATAACCAATAATGATAAGGTTACAAGAGGAGATTCAAAACAAGAAGATGCAGACACAATAGAGAAGAATGCAGACACAAAGAATGATGAAGCTAAGGACACCAATGAAGGAGATAAACCTAAGATGGTACTCCTGAGGAAACTGACAAAGGTGCTACCAAAATTGTGATGGTGAATGTAGAGACATCTTCAAACACCCGACAAGCTGAAACTGACACTCAATAACAAAAATAAGCACAACAGGTAACTTCATCAAGCACAACTGAGAAAGATGATAAATTGGCAATGGTGCTACATTCAAGTGATTCACAAAAGAAGAAGAAAAAATCTAAGAAGAATAAGTTGGAGGTCACCTTGGATGAAAATCATTGAGATACCAAAGTGTGACCTAGCTACACTTAATTTTGAAGCATTACAAGAATACGGTGAAATATGCGAGAGGAAGGCATTACAGGAGAAGCTGAAGAAACATAACCAAGACTCTATGGTACTGGAAAAAACATGGGACATATTGCACCAAATTGTACCTAATGTTGATATTGATCAGAACAAGCCAATACTAGATCAATTAGCCATTCTCACCGAAGCAATAATGACATAGAACATTGATGCTGAGAAAGAAATTGAAGAGAGAGAAGAGCTAAAGTACCAGAAAAAGCTTATTGAGAACATCAGCCAAGAAGTGGTAGTCAATAAGGTAAAGCTATCAGAATTCATTAATGAATTAGATCCAATTATAACTGAAGCTATAACCTTGATTCAACAACTGAGCACATTGGACAAGTTCACTAAATAAAATAGTGACAACATAGCAAAGTTAGACACAAATCTAGCTAACAGTGCTAATAGCTTAACCAATGATGGAGACAATGCAATTAATTTGCATTATGAGAAGATCATAGAGATAAAAAGGTTAAGGTAGGAACTGTGGGAAGCAGAGACACACTTCAGGGAAGAAGTCACTGAGCTCTAAGCTCAACTTGTACCAAACCTTACACTGCTTCAACAACACATCAGTTCAGCAAGGCAACTGATAGGAACTGCCAAGATGTCTGTAGAAGACAACATCTATGACATGCACTCCAAGATCACACTTGAGCACATGGCTCTAGAGAACTTAAAAGAACAATGGGAGAAAATTATGGAAGACATAAAGTCTTCACACTCCCACATTTTTGATAAACTATAAGGGATAGACCTTTGCCCTTAATATCAAAAAAGGGGGAAAAAGATATGTATATGATATGTATATGGTATATTCATATGGGGAAAATGATATGAGTACTATACTGTACAAAGGGGAAAATGATATATATTTGGATAGATAATGATATATATATATATATATATATATATATATATAATTACAAGGTGAAAGATATCATATGTACAGATATACTGACATATACATAGGGGGACTCATGAAATGACTAAGGATTATATATGTTCTATATACTTAACATTTTGTTAGTATTTTGCACATATCAGTTTTTGATGCTAATTTCAAAGGGGGAGATTGACGACATTAATTTTCCATTAGTATGCAAACAACATTTTTGGTAAGCATACACCGAAAGATAGGACAAGAGAAAACAAAATATTAGATAGAAAGAGATCACTAAAGATGACTAAGTGCAAAGAGAACCGATGACACAACTTTGCATGTAAACTGAAAATGAAAAGATAGAAGAATAAAGAGGAACCTGATAGAGGAACCCGATGTGCATGATACAGTGCAAACTGAGAGACAGTTAAAGAGCAAACCGACAGTCAGAAACTGAAATTCAGCTACAGCCCACAAAAAGTGGATCAGACTTCCATGTCAGATAGAACAGTCTTGATATATTTATAGCATCTTGATTTTTTATTAAATCCATTTCTTTAGGGACAAGAAAAATAAATGTACATTCTTTAAATTAGTCTAACTGATTTAAAACACATAGACTGGGAGATCTAGGTAAAAGTTGTAAACTTGATCTTAGAGTTAACATTATTATTTGTGAAACTTAATGAAGCCAATCCATCTTATAAATAGATGATGAAATCATTCATTATGAGAGGATGATGATGATGTGAAGAGGGAGGAGAAAATGAATGAAGCATATGAGCACATCTATGGATCAGACTGAAATTTTCAAGAACCAGAATAGCAAAAGGTAAATTTGGTTATCAAAACCAAGAACAGAGGCTACCAAGAATCAGAGATATTATTAAATCACAATTAGGTGATAATATCATTTATGTAAAATAAATTAGATATGTATCAGCAATAGGAGATTGCATTTACCAGGGCAATTTGTAATTTTATATCATTCTAGCAAGTGGAGCAAAGTGTAAAAATCCATTCAAGGAAGGTGTATTTAACAGTCCAACTAAAAATATCTTAACCGAGTGCACAGTCAATAGTGTTGCTAAAGATCCTAATAGAGAATACTTTAACAGGTCTCCACTGATACTCTTAACAGGTTAGATCATCAGAAGTGATCAAATTGTAAGTATTGACCGACCCCTTCCAATCTGCAGATAGTGAAAATTTTATGGGTGCCATCCCCACCATAGTTTTTACTTCCTAATAGGAGTTTTCTGCGATATTGTATCTTGTGTTATGTGTCAATTACTTTCATGAATGTTTTTATGAATGTTCACATGTATGTTAAAGTTGTGAATTGATATAACTCACATCAAGATAGTATAGAATAGATTGAATGAATATACAATTGATCACAAAGGTTAATTGATAAAAGGATACAATAGTTTTAGAGATACTGATTCACCCCTCCCCTCTTAGTACACACTTCCCATTAATCCCAACAATATGTGTGTGTGTGTGTGTGTGTGTGTGTGTGTATATATATATGCAT
>MU228296.1:10529-21841 GCA_018584345.1 Thuja plicata
TATATATATGTGTATATATATATATCTATATATATATGTGTGTGTTTATATATATATATGTGTGTGTGTGTGTATATGTATGTATTTGTATATATATCTGTGTGTGTGTGTGTGTGTATATATATATATATATATATATATTCTCTAAAAAATATGATATGATTGTAAAAATATAAATTGGGAGACATAAGTCTGGCTACAAAGTGCTACCTTGGAAAGAAAATTTCATCACCTTCAGTAAGGACCTGAAGCCACACTTGGTCAAGGGTAATACGCTAGCGGAAAAATACAAATTTATCCAAAATATGGAGTGGGTATGAATAGGTCAATTTTTAGAAAAAAAATTATGTGATTCTCAGCATGGCCTACAAATGCAATTTGTAGGTGGAGAAAATGATAAAACAATTGTTTGTGTTGAGTGACATGGAATTCCACCAAGCATCATCAAATCCATGGGAAAAAAATTACATGGTGATCAAGAGGAAATATAAAAAGGCATGGTATGGAGTGCCTCCGTGGATCGTGTTTTGGAACCTTCATAATGCGCAGAGCACTAGAGTGATGAAAGATGAAGAGGGTGTTGCAATGGTGAGCGGATATTCCAAGAACTTGCTTGAATTGTTCTTGAGAAATAGGGACATAAATCCAATGCTAGCGTTAAAACAGGTAATTAAAGGGAAAATTTTCCAACAAATTGTTTTCCTAGATTAAAATAATCCTCATTTATTTTTTAGGATATAAATTTGATATATATGTGCTTGTAATTCGTAAATATTGAAATATTATGTTTTTAAACATTTTTAGCTAAAATTTTCATGTGGCCTAAAAATTTCATGTGGGCTTGAATTGATAATAGACTAAGTCGCATTCGTTAGACTAAACCACCTGGTATAACCTATTATAGACCACACAACTTAGCTTAATTTTATGTTAAATAGTGAGAAAGTTTGAATATCAATGTTTATTCTTTTATTCATATTTTATAATTATATCTTATATTTCAATCATTGTAGCAATAAATCTATTAATCAATATAATAAAAATCAACATATTCAAATTGAAATCCAAATTTAACTATGTATTCCTTCTTTGTTTATTCCTGAGTCTCAATTATGCATTCCTTTTTTTATAATTTCTTTTAACTTGAAACTTTGTGCATTTATTGCAGGCCAAGTTATTATGTTTCCCTTTGCATGCCTAAGTAGATCTTAAGAATACTAGGTCCCCTCAAATATAGTGCTAGGTTGACCAATCAAATTGCCACCATAACTACCTCTCTTCCTTCTACATTTCATTAGGATAAAATTGTACATTCTAATTAGTTAGAATTAATTTATCAATGATATTAAAATTAAAAAAGAAAAAGAAAAAGAAAATGTTTTCTAAATCTGAATGAGTTCACAATCAACTCATTACCATGAGTTGACTTTTAGGAAAATGGTGGGTATAGAAAAAATCTTACAAGAATAAGTACTTGTTTCATAAAAAAAATGGCACCCATTTATGAATGAGAGCTTGAAGTAGAATTGTACTCATTTGGAATGGGAACCTCTTCAAGTACCCATTTTTGAACAAGATCCTAGTCCTAAATGGATACCCAAATTACAAATATGTACTCTTTTTAGAATGGTTCAATAGTACATTAAGATGTCCATTTTTTTTCTTTCCAGCACTTTTATGTTCACATCTATTCACATGGTGAGTATGAATGATGAGGAAACTTCAAAATGTGTACCCATATTAGAAACCTCCCTCAAAAACACATGTGGCCTTTCCTTATCATAGGTATTTTTTATTTTCTTTAATTTCTAGGTCTTAGGATTAATATGTACAAAAATGAAAAGAATTTTTTTTTTCTTGAAAAAATCTTGATGATTATCAATTTCTCATGCTTCCCTTCCTTTTTGAGAGAGAGCAAGGGGGTTTCATGTGATCAATTAATTCTCAAACTTTTAACATATAAAAGATGACAAATAAATATATCCTAAATTTATCTATATTTTTATTTGCTTGTCTACCTTTCTAGGTAAGTAAATCTATCTAGAGAACCCTTAAAATGAAAAATAAATTATGTGACAATATTCAGATTACCAAGGGAAACAAATCCACTTTTTATCGACATCACTAAATTAAAAAATGTAGTTTAAACACAAAACATTTCAACTTATTGTCCTAATTAAATTCAAAATGGTTTACAGTTATAAGATTGACTTTAAAGAAAATAATGCAATAATTATTAGTATTGTTTCTAACATTCTTGAACTAACTTATAAGATAGTTTTGGGGGTGTCAACAAGTTGGATGATAATCTCATTCTCAATCTTTGTGTCATCAGAGGCTACACGATCTCTAAACATTATTTCTTGAATGAATAATTCTATAAATTATTTATAGAAAGAATATAGCTTTCTCATAATCCTTGATCTTTGATTCGTCAAATAAATCAAATTCATTATGATCCGTGTCTAAGCCTTTGTCCCTCCCTAATTTAGATTCTCATACTTGCTTTTTTACTTTTCACATTATGTCGAGTCCCATTATTTTGCATTAGATAACTAATGCATAAATATATAGTTTATTTCATTGCCATTGAATTGCATTTTCCAATACTTTATATGCAACACTTAGTTTTGGATGCTAACTAAATAAATAATTGTCTTTAGATAGATTTTTTTTATTGAAATGCAATGTCAAGTGTATAGTATTTCTCACTAAATCATTAGTTTTGGATCACACGAATACAATCTAAATGTTAACTACTGTAAGCCACCAAATACAGTCTATTTGAGATGTAATTTCAGTGATGCACTATTCAATTTCAAATAAATCTTTTAGATGTTTATTGAGTTTGACGATTAATAAATACTTCAAACATCAGTAATTTAAATTTATATGATTAATCAATGAAAAATTATTTAATTTTTAAAATAATATATAATTAAAATATATTTTTTCACATTCAAAAAATATATTCTCTAAACGTACAACTTTTGAATACATGAATGAAAAGTAATAAAAATAAAATGACTAGAAACAGTATGATTAAAATTGTTGGAATGCAATTATAATACATATTTTTTTATAGTTGAAATGTCATTATATGTAAAAGTGGGAAAGAAACAATTAAAAGAAGAAAAATAAACCAAATTGTTTATAAATTAATAAAATAGTTTAAAATATTATAATAAAGTGGATTGATTGGAAAGATGCAAAGTTCATGGGAGATACCTCTACCCTAAATTCTTATGGTTTGGTAACCATTAACATCAAGTCGACCATGGACAGAAATATGGATACACTCAATATCTTAGCCCACATAATTACTGATCATGGAGTACATATGCAAGAGTTTCTTTTTCTCCTTATTACAATAAAGTACCCAGTATTTGAGCACCCTAACTTTATGCTTCTCAAAATCCTACATATAAATTTCTTATCACTCCCAATTTTTTACATATAATAATCCTTATTGGGCCCATGCGTGGAAAGCCAAATTAATTCTAAAGATCAATATCTTTTTCTGGATTTCTCTCGAAAACAAAATTTTTACTTTTCATAATCTCTATAACTGTAGTTTATCCTTAGCTAATAGATGCTCCTTATGTTGTTAAGATTTAAAGAGAATTTATCACTTGTTTATGGCTTTCTCTTACACTCGTGAGGTATGGAACCATTTGTTTGATCATTGAGGTTTGCATTGGGTGTTTCCAAAATCATTCCATAATCTATTCTTTCAATGAATCTCTCCTTCCTTGAATTTGGTACTTTCCCTACTTTATAAGATTTCTCTACCACACCTAGTGTGGTGCATCTAGAAAGAGAGGAACAATAGGGTGTTCTAGGAGGATTCAATAAAACCTTTGGTAGGCTTTACTTAATGTAAAAGGGTCATTTCTAGAAAATTTTCACATTGATTTATACAATAGAAAAGATTATGAGAAATGATCAATTTATAATTGAGTCTCTCTCATTCCTCAGTTGTGGAATCGTGTCTTGAATATTTATCTCTCTATCATTCCCTCTAGAAGTACAGGAGAGAACGTCATTTGGCACAATCCTCCCTCTGGCTGGACTAAAATTAATTTTTGATGTGGCGGCTAAAGGTAATCCTAGGTCTACTAGGCATGGGGGAGTGTTAAGGAATGAACATGGTGGGTTTTTTGTGGCAGTGGATCTCCCCTTGGGAAGTAAATAAAACTACACTTTCAAATCGATTGTTACTTTACCATGCCTTAAATTAGATAGAGATGAATTATTCTTAGTTTGGGGATTCAAATAATATCATTCTATTTTTGTTGAACAACCTTGATCGGACTTGCTAAAATTTTAGAAGAAATTCATTTGTGATAGCCATCGGATACATGTTTAGAAACCTTGAACTAGTACACTAATGAAGTAAATATATTTTGTTCCATATTCTCTTTTCTCACATTGCATATATTCTATAATTAAAGATATGTTAGATTTCCTCTAACTAAGTTGGTATCCTTTTATTTAATGAACTTTCAATGACTCTCATTGGAAGAAGATACTTGATCATTTAGGATGATATTGAACTAGAGAAACTTTTTATCTCTCTTTTGGTGGTCATAATACTCTCCTAAATTATAATTGTCAAGCCCTTCCTATTTATAAATTTATGATTCTTTCTAAGTTACTAACAGGTTTTTGAAGAAGTTTGATTGTCCTTTTAAGAAATTTTTTTGGCTTAGAAACATAGATCATATAATATGGAATTCCTTATGTTCTTTTAAATTTTTGATTATTTAAATTTTGGATCCCCATATATTCTATATATATACCTTCTTAATTTTAGATTATCTTTAGTACTTTTTACAAATGAAGGAAGAATTGATAAGAATCATGGTATTTGTTAAAACTCATTTTAGTTCTTAACATCTTACCTCTAAATTCATGGACTTGACCCTAACTATGCACTCATCTTGTAAAATTATTTATCATTTCAACCATTACCTTAACATTTTCTTTATTTATGAAGCTTCTATTCATGTAAGATCTATCCCCATTTGTGACTACTTTCACAACTATTGTTGTTCATTTGATTTTTTACTCAACTCACCCTCACCAATCATTCATTGTATACATAATAATATAATAAATAATGTCATGGATATCCCCACCCTCTCCACTCATAACTTTCACTTTTAGATTATTTCATTAGTAGTTTCATACTAGCATAATCTAGGATGTACTAATTGTTGATGTCACAGAAACATATTATTTCTCTACATGGTCAACCTATGGTAAACTCCTTTCTAGCAAACTTTAGGGTACCCTTCTGTTTATTAAACTCTAAATTATGTTGATAATCATTTCAAACTAGAAAATAGAAAACCAAATATTCTTGGCATTTATCCTTATTAAATAAAGTTGAGTACCCCTCTAATGATTTTCACTTGAAGAATAACTTTAATCCTTACCATCATTCTAATCTCAACCAATTTATATCTTGAAATCTAATGAAAATGATGTTATTATTAGATTGTAATGCTATCTTACTTTAGCACCCATCCTACTAGTATCAATAGCCATTAAAAATTATTTACTTATCTTCAATCATAGTGGATAATTAAGTTTGTTTCTCCATTAAATCGCACAGTCCTTCAATTTTGAGGAGCAATAGGTTTTATTTTCACACATATAAGTGATTGTGATTCAAAATTGACAAAATTGAAAATAAATAATCTACACCCCCTTACCTCTCCTCTCTAATAGTATTTTAAAACAATTTCAATATGTTACAAATTTTCTCCTCCCATTTTCTCTTTCAAAGTGATATACTAGTAAAATATTATTTTACTTATCATATAAATCCTTCCTCCTCCTTAACTCTCCTCTTTGATAGTGTTTTTTATTAACAATTTTGTTAAACTATGAATTGTTTTCCTCTAGTCTCCAAAATTGATGTAGTAGTAAAAAAAGTATTATAGAAACTTAATTTCTTTAGCTAAAGAGTCTTTTTGGGGCCATTGATTATCTGCATGAGACAAAAGTCCTCTAGTTCTTTTTTAATCCATAAGCATTCTAGCTGCATGGAATTTATTTTATGAGCAAACATAAGGTTTCCTTCCTTTTATGACCTCAATTTGTTCTTAAAAATGTATGAAACCCTTTCCAAATCTATAGTTTGCCTTGAGAAAACGTCTAAACCTTTCCAATAGAATAATCAAAATTTTAATCAATTCATAATACTATATGACACTAAGCGTTAACATAAGGAACATTAGTAATAAATTAGTTACAAACCTAGATAACTTCTGTTTTTGCAGGATATACAACATCAAACCCTGCCAACATCCATTTCAAGTTCGAACGATTCTTCAAACATTTACATAGAAGGCGTGAGCAGAACAAAATAAATAAATAAATTATGTTATATTTATATCTATCAAACCGTCGTGTGTATTACAAAGCAAACTAATAAGTCATAGTTAAAAGATGAAGGAAATATAGAGTACAGTAAAATCATTGGTGTGGTGCGAAAAACAGTAACCAGCATTCCTCCCTTCATGCGCATATTGAAGTCAAGCGTATACTTTGGGACAAAGCTTTTGTCGACATGCAGAGTAAAAGTATGAAGAATAGAAGCCGCAATTGATTTCATTTGAATGAAAGCCATCTCTTTTCCCAAGCATATGCGAGGCCCGGCGTGGAAAGCAGTGAACTTGTAAGCATTTTCTACCACAAATTTTCCATCGACGAGCCATCTCTAGGGCTTAAAATTGAGGCAATCCGGTCCCCAGATGCTTTTCATCCTGCCCATGGCGTAGATGCTATAATCCATACTCCACCCTTTCCCTACAAAACTACCGTCCGGTAAAACATCATCTTGCACCACTGCTTTGGAATCAAAAGGCACAGGAGGATACAAGCGCAGAGCTTCGCAGACACCAGCATGAAGGTATTGCATGTCCCTTAATTCCTCATACGTGAAAACAATCCCTTTCGCTTCTGCTTCCACTTTTCTGTCTGATACAATCTGCGTAATTTCATGGCGGATGGCTGACTCCACTTGCGGATGCAATGAAAGGACCCAGAAGAACCACGTCAGTGCAGTCGAGGGGGTGTCTCTTCCAGCTTGCATGAAATTCACTATCATGTCTCTCAGAAAAACATCGGATTTGTATTTCTCCTCACTTTCAAATTCGCTAGCAGCTGCCATCAATCTTGAAATGAGATCCTCTCTTCCCCTGAGTTGATTCTTGGCGATCTCTTTCCTCCTAGACCGAATAATATTCATAGCAAAATCATTCACCATACCAATCGCCTCCCGCAGCCGCCTTTCCGAGCCAAGGTTAAAGAGATGCTTGACTCTCCAGAGAAATGGCAGGCTGTAAAGAAATCTGCCGAAGCTGAACTCTGTGGCATTGCCAAATTGTGTGGCAAGAGGCAACTGAGGGAGAGAGGGATGCAGATAAGCAGGATCCGCACCAAAGGCAACTCTGCAAATGTTATCGAAAGTGAATCTCTGCAAAACATCTTGCAAGTCTAGGGAGACTCCTTCATTGCAGGCCTTGGAGAGAACAGGTACGAGGCGCTCAAGAATTTCAGATTGCACCGTCTCCACTACGAAGTTTCTGAGTGATCTGATGTTGAATTCGTAGCTGGCAACCTTCCTCTGCCTCTTCCACACCTCGCCGTTGGCATTGAAAATCCCCCTGCCCTAAAAGTCGTGAAGAATAAGGTTGAATCGATCTCCTTTCCTGTAGTTCTCGAAATTGGTTTTGAGCACATGCTCCACATTTGCAGGATTGGCTGTGAAATACCCTTTCAATCCTCCTGGCCGATGGTATTTGAATGTATTACCAGGAGAATTTGACAGCAGATCTGTTATCCAATCGTGGAACCTGTGGCGGTTTTTAATCAATGTAAAGAGGATGCCAACGAAGAGCGAGGCCTTCAGATTTCCTCTTATTTCGAAGAGAAAAGAGAAGCTGCACTAACAAAAGGGCGCTAACAAGTAGGCTAACACGGGAAAAGAGAAAACCAAGGGAGAGGGCAGCCATTTCCATTTTCACTGGCGCAGTTGTAGTGAGTGAACAATAACTCGTACATAATATATAGGTAGGATTACTTCTCTTCGCTCGTGGGTGTTCCAAATGCAGGAATAATTCATCTTCAGTTGAGTGAAGAATAAGAGAGAGAGAGAGAGGGTATCTAGATTGAGCATATGTAGCGGAGCAAGAACTTATAGCGCTCGGCCGGCCAGTGGTTGGTGAGATGGGACAGTATGAGAGAGGTCGGCAGGGGCAGGTACATGTTAAATTGCCAAACGTCGAGGAACGACATTTATTTGGTTTCGTGTAAAAATCTTAATTTTGTTTGCAATTCAGAAGTGACAACAAATATGCTAGTATCTGCCCTCAAAATATAAAGGTATGTGACAATTGAAATAATTTGTTATTCGTTATTTCATAAATCTATATTCTTGTCATTGGTAGTATTTATTATGTTTAAGTCTTAATAACAATAAAAAAGAATTCATGAGGTGGTTTATGGTAGTCCATACTATCTAGAACGCACTTGAAGCTTCTTCGAATGAATATGCATCTTACACATCTGAATTACATGTACATTGTCTCAAACTAACTAGAGTTAGTAGGAAATATCATTCACATTAAATAAATGATTTTTTAACAAGGATTCATGTGCTTAAAGATAATTCTTTATATATACTTCCTTCAAAACCAAATTCTCAATTTAATGTATTAGTAAGTACAAGTGAATGGTAATGAAAAATATGTTTCGATATTGCATTGTGTATCTTAGAAGGACTATAGAACTTGGCATAAGGTCGTGAACAAAGATGTAAGGGTAAGCATGAAAATTAGGAAGGACTGGAGGATTAGATAAGCGTCTGAATGACTGAAACTTATCCAAAGGGTCCAATATTAGTGATTATTCAAGTGTTTTTCATCATTTATATCATTAGATTAATTATCCTCACCATCAAAATATAAAGCCACATTCACTAATAAAATGAAACTTTGTTTAAAATTTAATATAGATCCTTGATCCTTATCAACCTTTTTGTCCAATCCTAACTTAGTGATTGTCAAACCTAGGTTAGTCATCATTTATATAATGTACCTTGGGGATTGTCCAAGCCAATGTGCTTTATCTAATCTATTTTATCTTATGGATTGGCCAATCCTAAGTAATATTATAATCATCTTGCTAAGGTTCTAGGTTACCTAAGACACCTTTGATCGAGTTTCCATAAAGTATCTCCTAGTTTCATATTACTGTCTCTAAGTAATATCCATAATCTTTCAAAGTCCAAGCTTAATCAAAGTCGTTAGGTCTAATATATCATTATTCCATCCATACTTCATTCCTATTCAACCTTAATTTATATTATACCATCCTAATCCATCGTAGATTTGACTAATGTATCCTTAGTTTTTTGTAATCTACTGTAATCAATTTATAATTTACCTTAAACCTTCCCTATACCTCTATGGTCTATTCTAAACATTTCCTTGACAATCATAATCCACCCTAGACCTTACTAAACTTTCCCTAAGCTATCCAAAGTTATCCCAAAGCCACTCAAACCTTCTCTAAATTTGCCTAATTTTTTAACTTATTACTCTAAGGTCCATGCATGTCATAAGGTAAAAAAAAGAAATCCATGACTTTCCAAAGTCTTCCTGACTCCAATTTCTTCATGGACTAATTGTTCACCTTGAGTCCCTCTATAAAACACCTTCTCATTTTCATCTCATGTTTCTTTAAAGTTTTATTCCTATGGGTATTCCCTAGAATATTTTTCCCAACACCAACAAGCTACTAACCTAATGAATCATGGGAAATACCTTTGTAGTAGCTAATTTAGGTGCTAAAATTCCACATAAATTTTGTGTCTAAGGTTTAATTCCAAAAATATTCTTCCACACAAACACCTTATAATCCCTATTTTTCAACACATATGGCTTGCAACTCTAGTCAACCTATCAGCTTCAAAACCTTTAATCTTAATCATGCCTTATACTTATGAATTATAATACCAACCAATATCAACCATATTAATACCCAATCTATTTCATTCCAAGTACCACAACCATAACTCTCTATCCCTTCAACACACATCTCTACTTCCATCCCATTAAACACTACACATGATTTTCAAACTTCCAATCCTATTGCCTCTTCTTACCGAAACTTTCAAACATCCCAAACTCCCAATACCTGTTATTAGCCACTTACACCTCATAAACAAAAAAGTTCCTTAGCCCAATATGTCCAAAAAATCAAAGATACTTTTAAGTATATTCAATTGTGACATCAAAATAATATGTGTGTCTTTCAAGAGTTATGTCCATGTCATTTTGAAAAGTCTATCATAGTAATCCCCTTTTCTCAAATGAAAACGAATGGAAGATCCTAGAGAACACCTTGAGTAATTTTATATTGCACATGATTATATCTCTTATCTTGATTCTTATCTATTGATATTATTCTATTTGATCTTAGATGGAGAAGACTTTACTTGGTATACTTATCTTCCAAATTGGACGATCAGTATGTTTTCTAGAATAGCCACAAGATTCTTCACTCACTTTTCCTGCAATATAGAAAATAGAATTGCTATGATGATCTTATAATATACAAAATAAAAGAATGGTGAAACCTTTAACTATTTTTACAAAGGTGGAGACACCTTGCTAATAGAATTCCTTGGCCTGTTCCCAAAAAAAAATTAAATATTTTTTTCCAAACCTTAAACAAACAATTAGGCTTCCATTCACATATATGATGTGCTAACATTACTTCGATAATCATAAAACAGAGTTACAATTGAAAAATTCCTTATAGTAAAGGCCTAGTCAAATTCTAAATTGAGAATAAAGATAAATAAAATAATCAAGTCGTAGAAACAATAAGTGTTCTTCACATCCTCATAGAAACAAATTATAGCTCACATTCAATATTCATCTCTTCATGAATTTGCTAATTTAATAATGGTGAAATGACATAAAAATTCAAAATTTATGTCCCATTTTTGTATACTAATAGATCATATGATATTTTTTCATACATTGTAGTTACGTGAAGATTATTATTATATAAAATACTTTGAGAGAGATTATTTTAGAGATGTCTATTTTGTGTGTGTAGGTGCATGTACGTGTTTGTGTTCGTGTGCATGTGCATGTGTGTGTGTGTGTGTGCACGCGCGCATGCACATGTGTGTGTGTGTGTGTGTGCACACGTGTGTATTTATGTGTGTGTGTGTGTGCGTGTGCGTGTGCGTGTGCATGTGCGTGTGTATGTGCGTGTGCATGTGT
>MU228296.1:21941-32566 GCA_018584345.1 Thuja plicata
CGAGAATATGTATGAGTACTAATAACCTATACCTTCATAATATATATTAATTGATAACAATAATCATATAAGTTGTGTCAAAATGTTGGGTAGGTAAACATCCTGAAGTGAGAGTAGTTATGAATACTATAAATCATCCTCATATGGTGGTGAAGTAAGAGCTTCAATTGGAATTGAAATACCCTTGACCCCTTGGACCTATTATGCACTTGAAATAAAAAGTTTGAAGTGAAATTAATATAGTGTTGTTTCAATCCTTTGTCAATGTAAGTATTCATAGAAATAAGGTAGCACCACACAACTGAGAGACGCGGGGGGGTTGAATCAATTGTGCCCAAAACTTATAACCATAAACCAACTTAGCATAACCTAAACATTAAACCACAGATCTGATAATTAAGCATGAAATCAATGATCCACATAAATACATAACACCAAGAATTTTTTGCATGGAAACTTAGTTAAGGTAAAAACCATGGTGGGGATGGAACCCATAAGAAGTTGTACTCTATCAAAAGTACTATACCATGTTAGGATTATTATAAAAGAGGAATGCACATGCATTCAGGAACACTGCCTAGAGCTCACTGCTCAGATACAAGGGCTACAACTGAAAGGAAGGCTCACTTCCTTACGACAATCATATGGACTACAATCCACAAATTTTGAACTGACTGATAGCACCTTCAATATGCCTGTTCAATTCCAATGAAGTACATAAACATCAAATCTCTACCTCAATTGCATATTCTACTCATACCTCTTCTCACACCTTCGCAAGTACAAATTATCTCACTCATACCCACACACACACACTATCCACAAAGGGATATAATTACATTTATACAATTTATCAACCTTGAAATAATAAACAAGGCCGGATAAACCCTTTACACCCAATTACAAAATATTTAATCAATCATCAATGTGATTGAGTGTATGTTGACTAAGACATAGTAATGATCCAAGTCTTAAACCTCATGCAATAGCTCCAATAATTTTGCCTTGATCCTTCGCAACATTCTACACTATCATGTAGACCAAGAAAATGAAGAAATCAGCTCACCAACCAAAAATCACTATATGTGATCATACCAATCAATGTGATACAAAAAAATGAATGAAACGCGATCTAGAAACATCATCAAGCACCATGAAATTCCACAGTAACATCCTCAACAACTCTAATCTCATAAATCATCATTGATTCTAGATTTAACCTCAAGAGCACAATATGAACCTTTGTCAAAAAAGAAAATTAGATTTTGGTCCTCCAAATCATGTACCACGCAAGATGAGGAGACACACACATGTCCTAAACATGTCATAAGGTCCACAACCAAAAGCATTCCAATATTGAACCTCACCGAACCAAAAATTGAAACATTGTTACCACTAAACATCTCATAATACTTGTACCAACTCAAAAACCAATATCTTACTCAAATCATCATGCGAACCTTTGTAAATTAAAATAAATCAACTATAGACATCCCTGAAACCATTCATACATCCGCAACATCTGATCTTCAATACAATAGTCAAACTGAACCAAACATCTCATCTAATATGATTTATCAAATAGATATATTAGACTTGAAGGTTTTATTGTAGCTTGAAAGGGGTTCTTGGCTGGAGACCAGCTTCATCATCTTTGTTTTACAGTCTCAAGGTAGGGATTTTCTTATTTTTGTTATCACTGAACTGTTTCCACTTGTTGTTTCTGATTGAATGAATACTCTATCTAGATTGTGGTTCGATTTATATTTTTCACGATTAAAGCACTTTATGATTGGTTCATATGGAACCCCCAATCATTTCTGATAATATTTGTCTCTTTCACTAAATGTTCTCCATGAACAACTAAAAGAAGGAAATTTGTTCATTAAATTTGGTTGTAATTGTTTGTTGAATTGTTGTTAGCTATAGAATAATGTAGCGCTTAATACAGTTTATGCATGAAAAATATTATGTTTATTTTAGTGTGAAATTATTTAACCCTACAACAATGAGTATTAGTCCGAAAAAAATTTCAAGGAAAGAATTGACAATTTTTAGTTTATTGCAGAGTCAGTCTATGTTTCCTTATTACCTGTTATGCCCAACCCAATATGCTTTATTAAATATATTTTTTCTTAAGGATTGGGCATTGTAAGTAATCTTATTATAATCTTGTTAAGGATCTAGTTTACCTAAGACAACATTGATTGTGTGTCCATATAACATCTCTTAGTTTAATATTAGTATATCTAAGTAATATCCATAATACTTCAAACTCCAAGCTTAACCAGAGTCCTTAGTTTTAATTACAATATTGCCATATAAGCTCTAGCATTTTATTCATTTTCTTATAAGTAATTTAACTGTACTAATAGATGTATTTTAATGATATCCTTACATCATACCTTATATAAATTTATATCCAACTCCTTTACTTTTTATGGTGAATAAGACACCTATTGAATTTTTATTAACTTGAATCATCACATTCAAAGAATACTAGTAATTGGTTAGGTTGAGTGCCTCTAATTGCTAGCAACTACTATCATTGATCTACCTTAGTTGCTTCTTTTCGCCATCTCTTGTTATACAAATAAAAAAAAATTCCTACACTAATTGAAATAACGATTCTTTAGAGTTTTTTAGACTATAATATAAGAACACAGGTGTCAATGTATCTGTTTATTAAAAAAAATTATGTAAAGGATAAGAAAGATAATGCCTAAGGGAAAACTATTGAGAAATCTTAATATAGACTTGAAAGGTATCACCAAACATAGGTTGTGAGGACTCAAATCATGCACCATTGTCAATACAATTAAATATGGCATGAAGTAAACAAAGCACACATATAAATTATGAGAGTCAAATCTAGAAATTTACCAACAACATTACTATTTTAATTGGATGTGCTTAGGCTTGAAAACCAAAAAAAATAATACAAATTACATGTTGAGATTCTTTAGTTTTCATAATATCATCATTATATTTTAAAATAATGTCATATATTGAGAATTGTTAAGAATTGGTTTTAAATATTTTATTCTAAACATTTCAAATACATAAGTTATCATGTTGTTTGATGACGACATTTGTTTGCTTATGACACCAAGCATATGAATAAAATAGCTAATAAATGTAAAGAAAGCAATTTGATGTGAAATAAGATTTTTTAGATATTGTTTAATGATTCATTTTTATGGATATATTTGATATTTTGTTTTGATAATTGTAAAGAATTTTATAGATATCAATGTTTGATATAATTGACTAATATTGAATTTAATATATTATTATTGTTAACAACTATTATCAAAGATAGAATTCGCTAATACTTAGAAATAAATTTCAAAAAATAAAATAAAATTAGATTTCATTTGTGAACAATCTCTTATGATTGTCATATATACAAATATGACTTATTATCAATTATTGGTAATATTTTTTTATTATTGTAACATCATATGTATTATTAAATTTAAATCATATTAGATAATATCATATTAGAGAAAATAGAGTAAAATTTTAAATAACAATAATATGTATAAATAATAACCTATATTATAATATTGTAGTGATAATAATAATCAATATACAAGAAATAATATTAAAAACTGGCCACGGCCTACGAAATTTTGTATCTTTCATCATTGATAAATTAAAAAAGGCGGTGATACAAATTGAATGGGTTTCGTTCGAAGTGCACCAAAGTTGTTTTTGGCTTGTCGTTTTTTATGTATTCCATCCTTTTCCCATAAGTCTGACGTCCTGCAGTTGCATATCCAGTACCGAGGCACAAAAAAAAAAGCAGTGACTTTGCATGACCCAATACCCGAATAAACGCATCAATGGCCGGCGCGATCTACGTTTGCTTGGTCCCCAGGTTTTTCAGCCAATAACAGCGTCTACTAATTCAATCTCAACGTTGCCTCAACACTCTCCTCATGATCAAGCTCTCCAATATCTAGAATATTGTTAATTTTCATTGCTCAGAGTTGCAATCAATTGTCCATGGCTCTTCTATTCGGCCCTCCAGAGCCCTGTTATCTCAGAATTACAGAAATACCTTTTGTAGAAGAATCCCCTCTGATGGGGAGGACGGAGAATTTTTCTCCAACCTACTTGTCTTCACGGGATGCCTGCCTCGACTTTTTCTTCCATATCGTGTCGGAAGCAAAACCCTATCACCGCTCTAAACCGGTAAATCCGACAGAGAGGGATTGTACGCTGCCGCCTGGTGGATGCATTCACACCACCCCAAAACCCTCCTCGCCAATATCCCTGCCTTTGCTCAATTTAGGTACCGCAAAGATCTTCCTGAAATACTTCTTCGCATACTGCATGGCTGCCGCCGGAGAAAATAATAAAACGATTGTTTGCGTTGAGTGACATGGAATTCAATCAAGCATCATCAAATCCATGGGAAACAGATTACATGGCGATCAAGAGGAAATATAAAAAGGCGGGATCGTGTTTTGGAACCTTCGTAATTCGCAGAGCACGCCAGCGATGAAAGAGGAAGAGGGTGTTGCAATGGTGAGTGGATATTCCAAGAACTTGCTCAAACTGTTCTTGATCAATGGGGAGATAAATCCAATACTGGTGTTAAAACAGGCAATTGTTCCAAGAATTGGTTGTCCTACATTAAAACAATCCTCGTTTCTTTTGAGGATACAAATTTGATAATATTGAAATATTATGCTTTTAAACATTCTTAGCTAAAAAAAATTATGTGGCCTTCAATTGGATGGGGGCTAAAACTTTCATGTGGGCTTGCATTGATAATAGACTAAGTCACATTCATTAGACTAAACCACTTGGTATAACCTATTATAGACCACACCACTTAGCTTTATTTTATTTTAAACAGTGAAAAGTTTGAATATCAATGTTTATTCTTTTATTCATATTCTATAATTATATCTTATATTCTAATCATTGTAGCAATAAGTATATTAATTAATATAATAAAAATCAAGAAATTCAAATTGAAATCAAAATTTAAAGATGTATTCCTTCTTTGTTTATTTTCTAGTTTCAATTATGCAATGATTTGTTTATAATTTTTCTTTTAACTTGAAACTTTGTGCATTTATTGCATGCCAAGTTATTATGTTTCCCTTTGCATGCCTAAGTAGATCTTAAGAATACTAGGTTGACCAATCAAATTGCCACCATAACTACTTGTCTTCCTTCTACATTTCATTAGGATAAAATTCTACATTCTAATGAGATAGAATTAATTTAGCAATGATATTAAAATTAAAAAAGAAAACAATAAATAAAATGGTTTCTAAATCTGAATGAGTTCACAATCAACTCATTACCATGAGTTCCCTTTTAGTATATTGTTGGGCATAGAAAAAATCTAACAAGAATAAGTACTTGTTTTATAAAAAAATTAGTACCCGTTTATGAATGAGATCTTGAACTCCACTTGTACTCATTTGGAGTGGGCACCTCTTCAGGTACCCATTTTTTAACAAGATCCTATTCCTAAATGGATACCCATTACAAATACATACTTGTTTTAGAACGGTTCTATAGTACATTAAGATGTCCTTTTTTTTTCTTTCCAGCAATTTTATGTTCACCTCTATTCACATGGTGAGTACGAATGTTGAGGGAACTTCAAAATGTGTACCCATATTAGCAACCTCCATCAAAAACACATGTAGTCTTTCCTTATTATAGCTATTTTGTGTTTTCTTTGATTTCTAGGTCTTGGGATTAATATGTACAAAAATGAAAAGAATATATTTTTTCTTCAAAAAATATTAATGATTTTCAATTTCTCATGCTTCCCTTCCTTTCTTGGAGAGAGCAAGGGGGTTTCATGTGATCAATTAATTCTCAAACTTTTAACATATAAAAGATGACAAATAAATATATTCTAAATTTATCTATATTTTTATTTGCTTGTCTACCTTCCTAGATAAGTAAATCTATCTGGAGAACCCTTAAAATGAAAAAGAAATTATGTGACAATATTTGATTAGTAAGGGAAAAAAATCCACTTTCTATCTACATCACTAAATGAAAAAAGGTAGTTTAAACCCAAAAAATTTCATGTTATTCTCCTAATTAAATTCAAAATGGTTTACAGTTATAGGATTGACTTTAAATAAAATAATGTAATAATTCTTAAAATTGTTTCTAACATTCTTGAACTAACTTATAAGATAGTTTTGGGGGTGTCAACAAGTTGGATGATATTCTCATTCTCAATATTTGTGTCATCGGAGGCTACACTATCTTTAAACATTCTTTCTTGAACATAAATAATTCTATAAATTATTTATAGAGAGAATATGGCTTTCTGATAATCCTTGATCTTTGATTCTTCAAATAAATCAAACTCATTGTGAACCTTGTCTAAGCCTATGTCCCTGCCTAACTTAGATTCTCATCCTTGCTTTTTTACTTTTCACATTATGTCAAGTCTCATGGTTTTGCATTAGATAACTAATGCATAAATATATAGCTTTTGTCATCATCATTGAATTGCATATGCCAATACTTTATATGCATCACTTAGTTTTGTATGCTAACTAAATAAAGAATTGTCTTTAGATAGATGATTTTTTATTGAAATATAATGTCAAGTCTTTAGTATTTCTCACTAAATCATTAGTTTTGGATCACACGAATACAATATCAACTACTGTAAGCCACCATATACAATCTATTTGACATGTAATTTTAGACATGGGTTGTTCAATTTCAAATAAATCTTTTAAACATTTATTGAGTTTAATAATTAATAAATACTTCAAACACCAAGAATTTAAATTTATATGATTAACCATTAAGAACTCATTTAATTTTTAGAATAATATATAATTAAAACATATTTCTTCACATTCAAAAAATTATTCTCTAAACGTACAACTTTTGAATACATAAATAAAAATTAATAAAAATAAAATGACTAGAAATAGTATGATTAAAATTATTGCAATAGAAGTATTGGTGCTCAAATCAACGGATTGGATTTCCTATGGACTTTCCAATCCAATACTAGGAAATCCAAGTGATTTGGCCAACAAACAAGTTCAACCAAGGCTGGTAGGCCTAAGCCTTAAAACTTATCCTCCAAGCTTAAGGATTTTTATAGAAGATTTGATGCATCTCAAACCTCTTTTTCAAGTAGGGCAAGTGTACTTGAAAGAAATCCAATTGTGATCAATCACAACATAAACTGCAAGACTAAAATACTTTGGTTAATTCTAAGAATGCTTTAAAAATATATGCTTAAAATAAATGAATGATGGATCTACAATACCACAATACTTTGAACAATGAATCAAATGACTATAATCCAATAATTGATAAGACTAGTGCCTATTTCAACTTGGGAAATAGAGTTAATCCAATTTCAATCATACGTACAACCTTGCAAGACAATATATACTCCAATACCATCAACTACTCAAATGCTATAGATGCAGAGAAATTAAGCCTATTTATATCCTTGCTCTATCAACTTAATTTACCTCCCTTGGTTTGGAGACCAATTGAACAAGAAGCTGGAAATGCAATCTTTTCACAGACTCCTTGATAATCAAACAGGGATGAGATAAATAAAATCTCTACACAAGCATTGCGAGAATAGAAATTGAACTTACTTCAATAATTGCAAGGGACTAATTGAGATAAATTAGACTTTATTACCACAAGTGAGACATAAAAACACTAGTACATTTGAGTTCATGTTTCAATTGTGATCAAAATCCTATTCTATGAAAGTTCTTCATTATAATTCCTCTATCTTCATTGGTCTTGGTATCCCTATAAATATGTATGGCAAGGGATGCATACAAGCTTCACACCAATGTGTCTCTTCATAAATAATAACTAACCCTAGGTTCAACAAGTGAACATCAGATACAAAAGAAAATGATCCAAATCTACTTTAAAAATAGTTTGTAGCTATTTAAATTCATAATAGTAGTCATTGAATCCTTTTAAACCTTCATTCCTTGATACTTTATATTTCTGGCCAATCAGATTAAAACAATCAGCATATTCCTCTTTATCCTCTATTTAAATCATGTGCTTCTATCTGTCATCTTTGTATTGGCTTGTGCCTTTCCCTTTATAATTTTGTTTCTCTGCCTTTCGCTAATCTTTGGAAAATTAAAAGTGTCATCTTTTAGCACATGGCTCAAATCAATGATCGTGATGCGTCTTGTCATATTAAGTTGTGTTTCTTTTAATTCTATTCCTCCAATGGATATCTATGACTCTCGTGATCCTGCTAAAATTAATGATCATTTTGCTTTAACCACATGACAGCTACAACTATCAATTTTGGTCTGCAGTTTAAGGCTCCATCCTCTAACCATCATGTACACGCAGCAACATCTCGTGATCCCACCTGAAATAACCTCATAATTTTCACCATGGGATCATGACGACCATTGATCTTTTCCTCCAATTTAACCGTCAAACAAATCTCATGGATTCCTTAAATATCGATCACCTTTACACCTAGAATAAAAGATCTTCATCTATTTTAACCACATCCTAAAAGATTAACACTTTATTTTTGTGTTGTTTAACATTAGTTTAATCAATATTTTAAATGATATTTATCCTTGTCATCTTTCTCAAACAATAATCCGTCACCACCGATTATCCACTCTATCATATTTCTCAGTCGCTCGTGGGCCCAGGACACATGGCACAATCACGTGATCCCAAACAAAATAAAGTTCCTGTAACTTTCTTCACAAGATAGCGATGATCATCGATCTTTGCAGTTCTTTACTCATTTGAATCTACCAAAACTTTACACTTGGCATGATCTCGTTATCCCACATGAATTATATATCGTGCATCTTTTTTCATGGGATAATGGAAACCATTGATTTATCCTTCCTTTTAAACATTCTACATCCTTCTAACCGCACTGAAACTTTGCATGCATCATAATCTAGTTATCCCACACATAATATTTGTTGTGTAACTTTTTTCACGGGATAACAATCACTGTTGATTCTTGCAGCCTTTAAAAAACCATGTGATCAATGATAATATTTGAGCACCTTTTCTGATAGAACCAATGATCTTTGTTGATTTTCAACATGTGCTAAAATATTATTACTTTAGTAGTCCAATCTTTAATCCAGTTGATCGCCAAGGTAGGAAAGGTGGCACCTTTTACGTTATCCCATGACCAACTGTTATATATGGATGACCTCATCACAGAATCGCAAGAGTCGTTGCTTTACTTTGATCTCACTCATTGCTTTATATCATTTGGTTTGTCAAACAAACCACTCACAGCTTACTCGACATGATTTTGACAATATGATTGTTGACTTAGGATTTAAAATTATCAAATTTTTCCACCTTTAGGGTTTAAAAAATATACTCTCGCTGCCATGGATGTACTTTGACAAGGCTTTTTTATCAATGTCTGTGAGGTAGATGTCTATGGAGTTCTTCCCTACGTGAAAACAACAACATGCAGTAACTATTCTTATAGCAGGAACAATGTGGTAAATAGAGAAATATTAAGAAAATACATGGTAAAATAAGATAAAATAAACTAAGGGAAGAAGGATAATCATTTGGAAAATTATGATCCAATAGTGGCTCTTTCTGGGGATGTATGCTCCTTGTGAGCATAGTGAGATCCCAGTTATCTCTAGAGAAGTAGACCATTACATGCAAAAAAATAGTAACAAAAATACATTAATTAAAAACATCTAGGAATATTTAATGATTTAAAATGAAAAGAGAACTCCCTGTATTTTCAATCTGATGCAAAAGATTAGTGGGTGGCCTTAGGTGCCTAAAGAGTGAACACCAACACTTTCCTCTGTCAAATATTTTGTTTTGATTGTGTAACATTGGAAACTTATGAATATGTCATCATCAACCCTTTCATTAGTATACTCAATTTCTTGATCAGCATGCACAGAGTACCCATTAAACATTCTAGATCTAAGACTGCTTGTTAATCTTTCTGGTAGGTCAGAGATATTACATCTTTTATGCTTACTTAAATATTCATCCAAGAACATCAGTACTTGATTGTATCTCTTCCCCTCTGAAAACTTATGATAATAATGAAGGTTTACACTCTCCTTAATTTTTTCCTCGTACTTAGGATATATCTTATCTTTCTCAAAAAGAATTTTTGAGGAAATACAAAAATCATCTTTATAGTCATTCTTCCCTAGTACTTGGTTTCATTCTTCATACACTATATCAGAACATATATAAAAATCAACTTTGAAAGTATTATTATAATGTTTTGTATGACTTTCCTTTAATATTACATTCAAAGATTCTTTTATAGGGTTTTCATTCAAAGATTATTTTATATGTGCTATAATTGTGTCACACTTCTATGAATCCTTACATTCAAGAACACTCAAGAATGAGGTCTCAAAAATTGATCCATATCTCCCTAGGCATGGAGTGCAAGGTTTCTTAGAATGCTCTCAGCTAGAGCTATTAAGCCTATAACCTTGCTAGTAAACCATGCAATGGGAGATTCAATGAAGACAAGGGCAAGAATGTCAATATCCTCAAGAATCAAGAATGAAATGCAATACAAGCTAGATTAAGATGAATATGCAAGCTAAGCTATGAAAATGAAAGAACAAGTA
>MU228297.1:6518-27036 GCA_018584345.1 Thuja plicata
ATCATGAGGGGGCAGTACCTATCAAACTTCAATCTTTGATTCAGCTTTATCAATTATATCAGTCTTTCTTGAGATTCTTATCTCTGACATGTCAATTACTTATTTCGGTGTTGACTTTGTCTTTTTCTTGAGATTCTTATCTCTAATATGTCAATTACTTATTTTCATGTTGACTTTGTCTTTTTCAATTGTGCTTATTTTTGTCCTGATGTGTTCCCATTTTGACCACACATCCAGGTTGTTTTGTGATCCCAAGTTGACCTCACACTTCAACTGTAATCTTTGACTACATGTGTTCCTGAGTCGACCACACATTTGTCAAAGAGGGGCAAATGTATGCACCCTAAAATGGTTGCCTAGACTTTGGGCCCCATTTATCATTTTATCAAATTTCCCGAATCAATGCTTTGCAATATTTTCAATTCAAATCAATTTCCTTGATCAAATTATAATTAATTCAATTATTTCAATATTTCCTAAGGTTTGATCATTTTTATTTAATTAAAAGATTTAATCTCCCTTTTAATTAAATAAAATTCCTCTTGTTTAATTAAAAGATTTAATCTCCCTTTTAATTAATAAAATTCCTCTTATTTAATTAAAAGATTTAATCTCCCTTTTAATTAAATTCCTCTTATTTAATTAAATTAAATTCCTCCCATTTAATTAAATAAAATTCTTCTAATTTATTTAATTGAAATAAAACCCCTCTTTTAATTAAATAAATAAAAATCCCCACTTAAAGCACTTTGTTTGATGAAAAAGGAAATAAATTAAATGAAAATTAAATAAAAATGCCTTTTTCATCACATCCTCCTAAGTGGTGGGTTTTTTTGCCTCTTAATCTCAACCGTTGATCAATTATTTTTGCCTGTTAATCTCAACCGTTCACTTTCCTATATAAGGAAATCTCTCCTACTCATTTGATAATCATCAATCAATCATCAATCATCAATCATTCATATATCATCTTTTTCATAGTATTGTTATGTTGCAGGTTTGGAGAGCAATTTTGGAGGAGGATTTGAGCACTTAAGCTTGGATATTACAACTTCTCTATCTTCTTGTCTTCTTCTTCTTGCATCCATGGCTCCTCATGTAGATTAGATTCATGTTTATTTTCATAGATTAATCTTGCATTTGTATTTCCTTTGATAGATTTAGCCATGCATTGTTATCATTTAAATTAATTTTCTTTGATGCATTGTTATCATATAGAGTAGATCTTATTTTCATGCATTTGAATCTCTCGTTTCATGGTGTATTTTCATAGGCACTAACTAGGTCAAATCTGAGGGCCTCCATTTCATACCTTTGCACTCCATGACTAAAGAGCTATGGATAGAGATTTGAGGCCTCATTCTTGAGCAACCTTGGATGGAATGATTCATAGAAATATATTCATAGCACACAAACATAACTCAGACTTCCTTAGAAAGGATATTATTCTTTGTTTTCTTTATATCACTTGTTTTAGTTACAAAATATAGACCACACTATGTCTCAAACACCTCATGGAGGGACTTACACAAGGTCAAAGGATAGAATGCAACCTGATGAGTCATATATCAACAGATTCCCTGCTTGGGAAACATAGAGAGAAGATGACCCTTTTGTAAACACCAGTTCTACTCTGTTCATTGAACAACCCCGTGGTGCATCTCTTTTCCAAAATGTCACAGAAGAGGAACTAGAGGATATAGAGCAAGATGCTTATTCCACACAAGTAATTGACATTTTTGTAGAGAGGAATCCTGAATGCTTCTTAGCCATGCCAATAAAGAAGGGAGTGAAACTCCCCACTAAATTCAGTGTATCAACCATATGGCCTTAAAATCCTCTCGTAGGTCAAAACACTACTCAGCCTCCTTAGATACTGCCTTTTGTCTCTCAAATCTTCCCACCATTGGTATTACCCACATTGACATAGACGATACCTAGTCAAACCAACGACACAAACTAGGCTAGCACATCTTCCATGCAAAGCATGACAGGCTCGCAACTGAGTGCACCTGTGGTTACTAGTATTCTCCCACCTTTGGTCACATGGCTGGGGCAATCAAGCTCTCAAGCTATGCCTTCCATCACACCAAATGCCAATTATTATGAAACTACACCACTGTTGCAGTCAACTCATACTAGTCTTGGGATCAACATCTCATGCCCACAAAGATCCATCCCTGCAAGTATGACTTACAGTCAATTCCCACCCAAGGCTACACCTTTCCCCATTCTAACATTAATCCAACCTCTGCAATAGCAACCCCAGCTTCAGTTGCCTCAAATCCAACCTCTGAAACAACAACCCCAGCTTTAGTTACCTCAAATCAAACCCCAGCAACAGCATCCCCAGCTTTAGTTGCCTCAAAACCAACCCCCATAACAACAACCCTAGCTTCAATTGCCTTAATTCCAACCTCAACAACAACAACCCCAGCTTCAAACCCAACCTCAGAAAGAGAAATATCAACCCCAGTTTCAATCACAATAGAAAACACATCAAAACCCACCATGGGCTACTCATGTGCCCCTGTTTCCAAATCACTCGGTGGGAAATCAAAATCAAGTCCCCATGATGAAATCCTATATTCCTATTCAAGGGACATAGAGGCACAGCCTCATACGCACTATAGCACAGAGGAACGTCCTCACACATCAACCTCAATATCAAACGGACATGTTAATGCAACAAATGCAAACCCTTCAAACCCAAATGATGGATATGCAAAATCAAGGGCAAACTAAATCCTACACCGCAGAAGATTTATACCCATACCCCTTTGACCATTCTCTCCACATGTTTCCATTCCCAAATCACTTATTGGTACTAAAATTCAACAAATATAGGGGCAATACCAACCCTATTGAACATATCTGAGAGTTTTTTCTAGTTGCATTGAAGTCACCCATGATGAGACATATTTAATGTGACTATTCCCACAAAGCTTGTCCGGATCAGCAATGGAATGGTTCTCACATTTACCTCATGGGATTTAGTCTTGGGGTGAACTAGCTAAAAAGTTCATAGCTCACTTCCATCATAACATTGAGAAGAAGGTCATCATTAAGGACCTTTGCGATATCAAATAGAAGGATGGAGAGTCTTTTGTGAAGTTCCTACAGAGATGGAGGAATATGGCAAACTGTATAACATATGATGTGCCCAAAAAAGAACTAATAGTCATGTTTCTTGACAATCTAATTCTAGATATGTCATTCACAATAGAATTACAGTTAGCTCCAAACTTCACACAAATCATCGAATAAGGAGTTCATTGTGAGAAGAACTTAGTCAAACGAGGAATCCTTGTAGATCCAACACAAATGAATACAAAAAAAAATGCAATGGAAAAAGCTAAGTGGTGGAACAAAAACAAAAATGTCACTAGTGATGGTGTCATTGATGTGAAGATAGTCAACTATGCACAACCTAAGGTGACATTTCAACTCACACCTGTGGCCAAAAAAAAACCCACAGGGCCCATTCATCAAGCATACACCCAAAACCAACCTCCCTTGTACAAGCGGCCGCTATGTCAAATAGTCAACAACAGAATCAATGTAGACCACAGTTTCAATTCCAGCAATGAGATCTCACACCATTAGGAGAGCCGATAGAATCAGATTTACGCAAGTTGATACAATCAAACACTATCACTCTCCCTAAAATCAGGGAATTTGAACAAGATGCAAACAAACCAAGATGGTATAATGAAAAAGACTTCTGCGAGTTTCATCAAGTGAACAGGCACAAAATGTCTAACTGTTTCCATTTGAAACATGCTATCCAAGGTCTTATTGACACAGGGGCCATCGATGTGAAAAAAAACCAAACCAAAGGTACAACTGATCACACTATCTTCAACGATACCTTTCATGATCACAACAAGGGAAAAGCCTCCAGGTCTGGTGAGTAGAGAAAATAAGTCAACTATACATATGCCAACAGTGATAATGTTATCAATTGCCTCAATCCTTCAGATAGCCATGTGGCTACAATCACTATCAAAGACCAATGTTGCAAATGTGTTGTAACAACGTGTCTCACCAGAGTCATCTTACAAGGAGTACCATCCTCATCTACTGTATCTGCCAATCCTAAAGCAAACTTAGATCCATATCCAAGCATAGTGGATCAACTAAAGTGCACACCTGCCCAGATCTCCATGTTTGACCTATTGCACAGATCTCCACAACATAAACTGGCACTTGACCAAGCCCTTCAGAATGCAGTTGTCCCAATGGACATAACACCTAAGAGCTTCCAAACGATGGTTAACCATATAGCTGCTAACAAACATGCCACATTCATAGACCATGATGTGCCGCCATATAAACCCCTGCATAATGATCCTTTGCACTTATTGGTTTAGGTCCACAAAAGCGCTATCTGTAGGGTCCTTGTTGATGGTGGAGCTGGGTTAAACATCTATACTCTAAAGTTAACCAAGAAACTGGGCTATTCAAAACCAAGCATTGATATCACAAGGAGGATAAATATCATAGATTATGATGATGAGGAAAGGTCCTCTAAAGGTATTATCATTCTACATGTTTGTATCGGTCCAGTGGTAAAAAACACTCCCTTCCAGATCCTCGATCTTGAGTTGGGATACAACATGCTACTAGGGAGACCCTAGATACATGAAATACAATCCGTACCTTTGATGTACCATCAATGCATCAAGTTCCCACACCAGGGAGAGGAAATCATCATAGAGGGATATCCCAATCCTTTCCAATACTGTAATGTGGTCCAAATCAGTACTGATAACTAGGTACCCTCAAACCAAGATGCAAGCATCCCATCCTCTTTAGATTCAAATCCTAAGGATGTCACATGGACAATAGGAAAGATAGCCATTAACCAAGATGCAAGTATCCCCTCCTCTTTAGATTCAAATCCTAAGGATCTCACATGGAAAGTGGGAAAAATATCAATCACTGACAAAGGTTGTGGTGAGTACAGATATGAAGCAGTTTTCACCATCACACACATGCCTCAGAGCCCTAGAGCTTATATCATGCCACAACCTGTTATTATAATAGAAACTCCACATCCTGCTCTATTCAGATGTCCACCCACAACCTTTGTCAGATGGGGAGACATAGCAGAAGAAAAGCCATTTGAACAAGATATCAATACATGGTTATACCAAGACCCACAAGAGACAATCCGACAAACCCTACCCCTATCAAACTATGGTAATGGTTATACAATGTTACAAAGATTTAGGTATGATGGTACAACCAGGCTGGGGGAAAGACAACAAGGCATAATGGAATTATCTCTCCCGCCAACCCAAAGAAACAAGAGAGGGTTGGGCTATGAGAAACTACGAACCGGTCCTATAATCCAAGACATCCAACTTTATCAGGAACAAATAGCAGAGATGCACTGGGGGCACAACATAGAACATGTCTTGATAAGAAACATACTAGCACAGTTGTTTCCCACCAAAGAGGGAGCCACACAAACCCAAATAGACCTCCACATAGAAATCAATGATAACTAAGGAAGTGAGACATTTGTTGAGTGTTCTATCGAGACTGACTCACACGAGCATGAGTGGAGGTCCCTTCACGTCTCTGAACCGTTGATCCCAGATTATTCCCCTCGGTCAGACACTATCATAAACCTAGAAGACTTATTTGACCAACTATCCATTGCCAAAAAACCTTACATAGATAAGCATGTCATTTATCATTCCTCCAGTGGTGCGTCCACATCATAGTCTAGTTTTGCAGGAACCATATCTGTAGTCCCTTTCAATCAACTAGAGTCAAACAACCATAAAAGTATCTATCTTGTACACCCAGAGCTAATAAAGTGGGATCAACAAGGATCACCTGATTTAGATGTCTTTGAGAATGATGAGGCTATTGCTATTTTCATGGGACTTAGGGAAGGAATTCCATTAAGAGACCACAAAGCAGGCTTCGCTATTGACCTCGACAGAGCAGCATATTTTGGGGAGGCACCTCCTCTTTCCAGTCCACAAGAAAAAAAAAAGAACAAAAAAAAAGATAAAAAGCTAAAACAAGATGTATCTTCTAGCGAAAACCTCACCGAGGTGCTAGAAGATGGAAAGAAGGAACTCCTCCCCTTGATAGAGGAGAAATTGACATTACGAGAAGAAGAAATAGAGGAAGTCAATTTGGGAGATGACAAGAACCCAAAGAACATATACTTGGCAAAATCACTCACCCCTGAGGAGAGAGAACAGTTTATCAGCTTCTTTAAAGCAAGTATGATCAATTTCACATGATCCTACTCGATATGCTAGGGTTAGATCCAGAGCTAGTACTACACCATCTCCTGTTGCTACCCAATGCCAAACTTGTCAAGCAGAAGCTGAGAAAGGTGCATCCCCATGTTGCATTGCTAGTCAAGGCAGGGTTGAAAAATCTCCTAGATGCCAAGTTCATAAGACCAATACCATACGCAGACTGGATATCTAACTTGGTACCAGTTACAAAGCATAGTGGTCAGATATGGATTTGCACAGACTTCAGAGATCTCAACATAGCTTGTCCCAAGGATGACTTTCCTTTACCCAATATTGATATGATAGTAGATCTAACCGCTGGACATCAAATGCTATCACTCAGGGATGGCTTTTTAGGGTATAATCAGATAAGGATCGCGCCAGAAGACCAACATAAAACATCTTTCACATGTCCTTGGGGCACTTACTGTTGGAACGTCATGAAGTTTGGTCTCAAAAATGCTGGTGTAACATATCAAAGGGCTATGACAACTATATTTCATGATCTCATCCACAAAACAATGGAAGACTATGTGGACGACATACTAGCCAAGTCAATGCTTCGCAAGGATCATCTACAAGTATTGGGACCAATATTTGACAGAATGGAGGAATTCAAGGTCCGTAAAAACCCAAAGAAATGTGCATTTAGTGTCACAATAGGAAAGCTACTGGGGTTCATAGTGTCACATAGAGGCATCAAAGTAGACCTAGAGAAATTCAAAGCAATATTGGGCATGCCTCCACCATCGAACTTGAGGTAACTAAGAGTGTTACAAGGAAGGCTCCAATCAATCAAGCGCTTCATAGCTCAGCTAAGAGACAAGTGCCACCCATTCCAACATCTACTGCACAAAGACCTCAAATTCATATGGACTGAGCAATGTGAACAAGCATTCCAAATATTCAAGGACTACCTCCTCAAGTCTCCTATATTGGTGCCACCAGTCCAAGGTAGACCATTTCTTTGGTATATCTTAGAAACAGAGTCAGCATTAGGTGTACTCTTGGTAAAACATGATGATGTAGCTAAAGAAAGGGCCATCTACTATCTAAGAAGAACATTGGTAGGATATGAGCTCAACTATAGGCCAATTGAAAAGTCATACCTTGTAGTTGTCTTCTCTTCCCAGAAGCTGAGACATTATATGTTGAGTAACCAAACAAAGTTGATCACACATATTGATCCTTTAAAGTATCTCCTAAGAAAAGAAGCACTCACCGAACAACTTGTGAAGTGGGTAATGATCTTAAGTGAGTTTGACATTGAGTATGTAGACAGAAAGGCCATCAAAGGGAAAGTGATCATGTATCAACTAGCAAAGGCACCCATTCAGGATAATCAACCTATTATTTATGACTTTCCTGATGAATCTATTATGACACTACAACCAACAATTGAGGTATGGCAACTCTATTTTGATGGGTCATGCATGAACCATGGTGCGGGGTCAGGGATAGTGCTTATCACTCCAAATGATGATACAATTTCAAATTCTTTCAGACTCAACTTCCCATGCACAAACAATATAGCAGAATATGAAGCACTGGTCATTGGTCTAAAGATAGCAATTCAATGGAGAATCAAGAACCTTAAGGTCTTTAGAGATTCACAGTTGATGATCAGTCAACTCAACAATGATTATATGACCAAAGAAAAGAATCTAATACCATACAGAGCACAGATGGAAACACTACGCACCATGTTCCATTACATCTTCTTTGAGCAAGTCCCATGAGCATAGAACAAAGCTACAGACGCGATGGCTACCATAGCATCATTGATAGATATGCTAGGTAACAAAACAAGATTCCAGTTTCTAGTAGAGAAACTCTTGGTGCCATCACATCAAGCATCCATCACAAAATTAGCATGCGTCCTTGTTGGTCCTGAAAACCCATGGTACCAAGATGTCTATAACTACCTCCAAAATAGTGTCTTACCTCCCAACTTGTCTAGAAACTAGAGAAAGTCCCTCATCTGCCAAGCCTCTAGGTATACCATCCTCTCCACTAATTTATATAGATGAAGTCTAGAAGGAACGCTACTATGATGTCTCACTTCCACAGAATCCCAAAGAGCTTTGTACGAGGTACATGAAGGAATTTGTAGAACCCATGGAGGTGGCAACAACTTAGCTAAGAAGATCATACGCATGGGATACTATTGGACCACAATAGAGACAGATGCACACAAACATATACAAAGGTGTAGACAGTGTCAGATTCATTGAGACCTCATCCATGCACCAGCCAAAGAACTAAATTCTATCACATCACCATTTCCATTTTCCATGTGGGGATTTGAGCTAGTGGGAAAAATTATAGCTTCTTCAACAAATGGACACAAATACATCATAGCGGAAACAAAGCACTTCACCAAGTGGGTGGAGGAAATTCCCCTCACTTACATACCTGAAAAGAAAATAGCAATGTTCATACTTAACCACATTATCTGTCGATACAAGATCCCTCAAACTATCTTGATAGATCATGGTACACATTTCTAAAACAAGGATGTTGAAGAGCTATGTGAATAATTCCATATCAAGAAAGGGTTCTCCTCATTTTATTATCCTCAAGGGAATGGCCAAGTTGAAGCTACAAACAAGACAATCTTGAAAATCTTGAAGAAAATAGTTAACAAATCAGGGTGAGAGTGACATTTACAGCTTAGTCCCTCATTATGGGCATATAGAAGTAGTGTGAGAACACCTACAAGAGCCACTCCTTTCTCCCTACTCTATGGATTAGAGGTGGTATTACCCCTTGAAGTGGAAATCCCATCCCTAAGAATATCTTTGAAGAACCTGATTACATATGAAGACTACAAAGTAACAAGGCTCATTGAACTGGAGTTACTAGATGAAAGAAGACAACATGCCTTCAACTACTTACAAGGCTATCATAATCGCCTTAGAAGAAACTATCACAAGAAGGTGAAGCCATGAACATTTGAGGTAGGAAACCTTGTCCTCATGGAAAATCAAAAGAACCAAGCAGAGCTAGTCAAACTCGAAAAGTTTGAGCCTAACTGGCTAGGACCATATGTCATTGTCAACTCTACCCACAATGGGGAATACATATTGGCGACACCAAAAGGAGATCAGATCCCTAGATACATCAACAGCATGCACCTCAAGAGGTTCTATGCTTGAGGTATCTATGGTTAAGGCACCTATCTACATATCCAAAAAATACCAAAAACAATCATAAAATACAAAATGTTACCTTGGTGAAAACCTATCAAACAGGCACCTTGGTGACAACAAAAAAATAAAAAAATAAAAAAAGTAAAGAGAAACAAAATCGCTCTCTTAGTGAAAACCTGGAAAATAGGTGCTATTGAGTAGGTACCTTGGTGAAAACCTAACAAACATACGCCAAGTGTTCAATTCCATCTTCACCATCAATGAACTCCAAGATCAAAAGCTTGCGCACACTTCAAATGCAAGACTAACTACCCAAGCTATATCCAGAAGCACACTCCCCTCTGAGCACCAAACACTTATCCATGGTTACTACTAGTCCACTAAACTAGGGGGTGATTCTAAATGTCCTAAAAAAATCCAAAAAATCAGAAAACTCATCAAAAATCCTAAAAAGATAAAAAATCCTGAGAAAATCAATCTTCATCAAAAACATTCAAAAATTGCAAAATCCCAAGCAATAAAACCAACTCGATTATTAAGAGAGAAAAGGGTGATCATGTGCAGTCAATCAATGTCACAATCATGAGCTTTGCAAATCAGCATTGGTCTCATCTGACATAGATTTATCAATCTATCAAATCAATCAGCAAGCAACTAACAACCAAGCCAAGCTATAAATTGTCACAATCATGAGCTTTACAAAGTAGCATGGGGCCCATTTGACATAGCTTGATCAGCTGCCAACATGATCACAATCAATAAATCAGATCATATCAATCATCTTACACAGTGATGGATATGCTCAAACCAGACAGGTCAGTCTTATATGAGTAATCTATTACAGAAACCAGACACACTCAAGCAATCAAGCCAATCAAGCCTATCCAAAGAGTCGAGCCAATCAAGAGAATCCAAATGCATCAAGGAACCATCCAAAATTTTTGACTAGGTCAGTTAGTCGGTTAGATGTCAGTCTATATTTAACGGTTATATTCTTACGCTACTCCAGGATCTACCATGTGAGGAGAGTAGCTATGATAGATCATGACTTATTTTATTTGATTGCTGTCTGTTGAATGTTTACTTTGATTTCAAGGCCATGATAATTTAGGATAAATGTAGTAGGCACTGTCACTTATCTGGTAGCCGCGTAGTTCCATGATCTGAGCTTAACCCTGGGAAAGAATTGGACATCCTTCTCTTTTACTTGTTTGTTTGGTTTATAGAATCAAGAGCTCGCAGTGCTATTCAGGTGGACTCTAAGTCTGTTGGAGTTTTATCTTGGTTTTTATGGTATTTTCTTTTATGCTGCAATCAAGAGCTTGTGATGCTATCCAGATGGACTCTAGGGGTGTAGGAGTTCTATCTTGTTTTCTTTGGGTTTTCTTTATGGAATCAAGAGCTCATGGTGTTATCCAGATAGACTATGGGTGCATAGGAGTTCTATCTTGGTTTCCTTTTTTCTATTTATTCAGAGGACAAAGCAGTATCCTGATGGTCAATATCTGGGTGCTTTTGGATCTCTTTCTTTTCAAGCAAGGAACAAAGATGAATCTAGATGGTCAATATTTGGATGCACTAAGTTATGTTTCTATTCAATCTCTCTACTCCTTCCACTTATCAAGAGGTCATGGCGGTATCCAAGTGGTATGTAATTTGGATACATTGGACACTCTTTGGAATTTCAAAAAAATAAAATAAAATGATGCAATGATGACAAATATTGGAAACATGGGCAACGACTTGGGACATTCATCCTTTCTATAAATTCATATCTATCAAAAATCAAAATTCCTTTCTATCATCCCATATCTATCAAATCAATCCCAGAGAGCATATTTCCAAACTAACTCCCTTCTAACTAACACATGCATTTACTCAGATATTTTGTGCATAGTAGATTGCATTCATTTATTGCATAAGAAAAATCCAAACATGTGCATAGTAGATCATATAATCAATGCATCCATCATCAATAACATCATAACTAACATATGAATGCATTCATCATCATCATATAGTGATTCACATTTTCAACAAATTAATGCTCATCTGACACATTTTCTATGCTTAATTTGTTGAGGGGGCATATAGTACACCTACTATCATCAGGGCAAGCTGGGGCAAGATCAAAATCAAAGAATATTTGACACACTATGACAAGTCACATAACATCAAAGAGGGGCAAATGTAGACACCCGAAATTGGACAAGTTTGCGAATTTACATTAAAAACACTAATTTTCATCTATTAATTAATAGTTTTTAATCGTTAATTAATCATCTATTTTCTTCTAAATTCTTTCCCCAAATAATCTAATTAATTCCCAAATTTAATTTTATTTAATTAATTAACCTTAATTGATTAATTACCATTAATTAATTAATTAAGTTCAATTTCCTATAGTTTAAATTCAAATATTTAAACTTCCTAATTAAATTAATTTAATTTCATCAAATAAAGCAATTCTAAATAAAAAAGAATTCAATTATCTCACATGTTGAAAACTTTAATTAAATAAATGAATTAAATATTCATTTATCTTCAAAGAGATAACTCCAATCAAATCACATGGGTTACTCCACCCATCCCTCCAGTCCACATGGGTAACTTCACCCACCTCTTCAGTTCAAAAATGTAACTCACAATTAGCTCTTCAGTCAACCAAACTCTATCTCCTTTTTACCAATTGAAGAGGTAGAGTTTAATGATGGCTTCTCTAGTTCCTTTTAATCTCAACCATTCATCTCCCTATCTCTGGGATTGATCTCAACCATTCATTTCATCCCCAATTCCTATATAGTAAACCCTTCATAACTATTTGAAGGATCCATGATTTCAAGCTCTCGTGCACCATTACTATGTCATTTTGGCTCTAGCATTCAAACCATCTTGCGATCACACATCCGTTTCAATTAGAAAATTATCGACACTTCTCAAGTCATAGACACTGCCCACACCAATACTGAGCATCAAGAATAGCATTTCAAAAGGAGTAGAAAGATACAATAGAAGCTTTAAGCATTTTGGGGTTTGCATTCATTTTTTTTCCTTTCTTTGCTTGTACATTTTATTGGTTACGTTTCAAGTTATTCATTTTGGTAGTTATAGTGTGGTTGATTTATATCATTTGTAAAACCTTTTCTACTAACCCTTGCCTTTGGAAATCTTGGGAACCATGAATCATGATTGAAGGAGGCGTACACCTTCTATGAAGTACTCTCTTGACAAGATATTCCCATTTACCTTTGACAAAGATCTTTACATGCCTCCATTTCCTTCTAGAGTTGAAATTCCTAAATTTGATAAGTATACTGGTGACTCTAATCCTCAGGACCATGTTTGAGAATTATGTCCTTTTTGTGTGGAGTTTATTCATGAACATACATATCTTATGCTTTTTTTCTCATGAAGTCTCGGTCGACAAGTGATTGAATGGTTTTCAAAACTACCTACAAGAATCAAAATTTTTGAGGAACTAATAAAGTTGTTTCTCCAACAATACTCATACAACATTAAGAATTTTGTAACCATGATAGAACTCTATAAAATCAAGAAACAAACAAGAGAACTATTCATACTTTCCTTCAATCATGAAGGAAGAAGTTCTCTCGATATCCATGTCTAATTCCTGAATCTGATAAAATGGACATCTTTATCAACACTCTCATTCCTGAACTAAACTATGGCATTCAGATGCAAGGCCCACCTAAATTTAATGAGATGGTGGAAAGAGCCCTAAAGATAGAGGACCTACTTGTTTAAAAAGGAAAAATTTCTCTTTATAAAGAGACCAAGTACGATTCTGGTTCCAACTCTAACAACAAGGATAAAAACATTATTGGAATAAGAACAAAAACATTGTTAATGATGGGGTGGTTGATACTACCAATCCCAAACCAAAGCCAACAATATTTAATCTGACTAGTGGTATCCAAGCCACCAAATCTATTGAAAGTGCTACAACAAATCCTCTTAAGAAATCAAGAAAATTCTTGAAAGACAATCCCTAGGTTCCAAAACCTAAACATGACTTTAATCCTTTGGGAGAGACTCTTGAGACAACTCTCAAGACTCTTTTAGCCAGAAACATCATCATAGTGCTTGATAATTCAAAGCCTTATGAGCCTGAAGTTAAATCTAAATGGTGGAATGACAATGATTAATGTGAATACCATCAAAACAAAGGTCACAAAACTAATAATTGCATGTGTATGTGTTTATGTGTCAATTACATGTACCTACAAAATTGCAAACACAACACTCTATAACTCATTAACTCAATTGTTAGCATAAGAAAGCAATCAAAATATAACAATCAAAATTGATTTATAACTTCCTATTTAGAACAAATTTGATCTATTTGTGTATTTGTGATAATTCCCTTAGAGTTATGCTTTAGACCAGTGACACACAATTCTAAAATGGAAGATTCAAATTGCAAGAAAGCCATTAGTATGCATCTTAATCTAAAAACATATCAATTCTACATTCATTTGATCTCCTTATGAAATTGAAGTGTTAGCTAATTATCTAGATGCATGAATTCAATTCTACAACATAAGCTTAATGAAAGATTTAAAAATTAGGATCCCTAATGACCTCAAAATTCACTCCTTTTATGGAGAATGAGGTGAAATAAGTGTTCGAGATTGATTCTTGATGAGTGATTAGAATTGAACCTTTCTTGATCCATGTGAGGTGATCCATGTGTGTCAAATCCCATTGGTCCATCAATTGACTTTGTCATTTAGTGGTGAATTGTAATTTAGAAGTATTTATTAATTTGCTTTAATTAATTACCTTATCCAAGGGATAAAATGAGGTTGATTTAAATAAATAGGCCAAGGTAATCAGTTAGAAATTAATGATAGATCACTAATAAATGGTGTTTGATCTAAGGGATTTTATTAATTTTGATGAATTATGTCAATAATCAAATAATTAGATTAGCATAATTGAGAGGAAGATCCTTAGTTAATGCAAAATAGGGCCTTCGGTTAGAGTAGCTCAATTTAGGTTTATTATATTTTCCCCTCTTTGAATTGATGTCTGATCAGTGCATTGATTTAAAGAACATCTGATGTTGAATTCAGAGAATAGTTTGTGTTGGAAACACTGAGAGGGGGGGGGTGAATCAGTGTTTATCTATTTCAGCAACTTAAACATAAATCAAATATGCATTCAATGAAGCATAAAAAAAGATCACATAACACTTGATATGATTACAGGGAAACCTTGATTAGAGGAAAAACCCCAGTGGGAATTAGTACCCAGAAATATTGTACTAGTATAATGAACCTGTTAAAGTTCCTTTGCCCTGTTAGAAGCAGTCTTTACAATATGAGTACAATGACCTGGTTAAGGGTCTCCCTGTATTAGAATTATTTTACAATTAACCCTTTTGGGGGTGAAGACTCACTATCCATGAGCTCACTACTCAAAGAGAAAGAAGGCTACAACCTCTTGAGAATACATATGCACTATATCCAAAAATGAACTGTTGTATGTGACACAGATGTCTGATCAATTCCAGTTATGTACTTATGCTCTTAACTTCTTTAAGGGATCTATCTCATACTAATATCTTCATACTGATCTGCTATACATATTCTCTAACTTATTTGATGACACTTCAAATGTATCTTTGCATTACATATATATATCTTTACGCCTGAATAGATGTGACTCAAAACAAGACCATATTCGGCCCAAAAACATAATACACAATGCTCCCAAACAAATTGGATTAAGAATGTTTATAAAAACATTTAATACATACTTACAAACTTATTACAATAGGTTCTTAGCCTTTACATAACAAAATATTACACGCTAATCAAAACAATGAAGTCGGCTTCATACTCTGTATTCTAGACTGCTGGTGAACTTGTTCTTTCTGTAACTTGTCGATACTGCCATTCCATAAAATGTGTGTATAGGTTAAGCATAATAACATACCATAGAGCTTAATTCTGAATGCGCATATCCTTAGGTGACCATACACATGTGCGTTGATTCCCTGGTTGACTGCAAGTCACTGTTATGTTCTGTCTTCTACACTTAGTCAATTTTCACTTCATAGTTTACTATCAAAAACTTCATATGACTTTGTTGCCATAATGAAAACACAAAATAATCCATATAATCCCTGGGAGTCAACTTTCCAACAATCTCCCCCTTTTTCATTAATGGCAACAAAGAAATGTGGCCAAGTTACTCAAAATTGACTAACACCCAAAAACTGTATATCATTATACTTTATAATATATACTACACATATTCCTTGTATATTACCCCCCCTTTGACATTATTGACAAAGGTGTCAAAATAGTAATATATACATACTCCATATATACATCTAGATATACAACCTAAAGATTCTTTATCTCCTACTGCCAGAATGCCTTCATTGCATCAACTATCTGGAGATGGGCTCATAGAGAATATATGAGCTTCTCCATTTTTATCAGGTCCATGTAGGGACCTTGAACATATGTGACGATAGTGACATCAATATATTTGATTTTCTCATCCAAAACTACTAAGGAGGGTGCAAGTGCATTTCTCAACTGATTATGTCGGGTCCTTATCTTATTGATCTCCATTTTGGCTTTTTCTACCTTGTCAAGCTGACCTTGATAGATACTGTTACAGATGTTCATGTCTTGTGTGGATGTCTTGACTGATTTCCTGACATTTTTAACCAATATATCTTCCTCCTCTATCTTCTTGATATGTTCAGTGGTCAATTTCACCCTATCCATGCAGTTGGCTATTACTTTTCTGCCTTTAGCTGCCAACTCTTTCAACATAGACTGAACAATCTTCAATTATTTTAAGTCTAAAGTAAAGTTCTTTAATAGTTCATTCAACCTTTCCTTTTTGTACTCATCTTCTGCAATTCTAGTAGCTAAGTCAACTAAGCTTGTAAAATGTGCTTTGAAGCTTGTTAGTATACTGTCTACATAATCAACTGACTAGATTTTTGCTACTTTCTTGTCTGCGGGTTTAAGGTCATTCAGAATGTTTACTAATTCTAGAAAGAGAGGATTCCTCATAACCTATTTCTCTTTGGCCTTTTCCATGGCTAGGACACTGACCTTAATCAGGTCTTCTTCTCCCTAAGCATCTAGACTTGCTGAGTAAGGAGTTAAACTTGACAACAATGAAGTAGATGGTTGAATGGATGGTGTGAATATGGTATTCTGACTAGTTTCCATGCATTCACTTTTAACTGGGATCTCCATAGATGGTATCTCATTGGTTTTATTGTCTTGCTCTTTGTTCAAATCTGCTGAATCATTAGGGGGGACTTCATCTTGTTGTAAGGATGTGTCATCAATGCATACCTTCTCCATCTCTTCCGAGTTCACAAATAATTTTTCAACCTTATCCATATCATTATCAGAAGCAGTCATAGATATGTTGATATCATCAATCACTATAGTATCCCCTAGGTATTTTTCTATATCAGAGGCTATTGAGACTGAGGGCACTGAAACCTGTGGACCTGTCTTAGGTGCATTCTGAATTACTAGTTCTTCAACCTGTTTAGGAGGAATTTGAGTTTCCTTAGCTATAGGCGTCATTGATGGATACATATGTCTATCTAGAAATACCCACTCAAATGCCTTATGAGTCTCTTCACTAACCAGATCATACTCCTTGTTCATGATATGAATAATTCTTGTTTTGGTTCTTAGGTGGGGCTTTACTAAATCTAACAAAATGACTTTCTCATCATGCGAGCACACCGGGAGAATACTATCCAATGTTTCTTCTCTTATCCTCATATCCTCTTCAATTGCTTTCCTCTTCAACATATCAAGTATATTCGATACCTTGTCTGGTATGACAGTCTTAAGTTCCAATACAGTCCTCTTGAACTTAATCATATGAGAGATGATCATAGAATGAATCTCTAATTTGTCTATCTCTTTATATTTGTCATATATATTTTTGAGAGACTCCAGTCTTCCTTCATTGACAATTTTTTTCCTTAAGACATTAAGACTAGGTATGAAACTTACCTCAGGAGGAGCTTGAGTATTCTTTACCTTGCTCCTTGTAGTTCTTGAGGATGGATGACTAGTGGGCACTTGATTCCTTCCTCTATACTTCTTGCTAGGTACTGATGGTGGAGATGCATCCAGATCGATGGTGGTTTATGGCATAGATGTATCTTCATTTGATTTCTTCTTCTTGGGAATATCATCAGTCTTTTCTATTTTTACTTCTATAGGAGTCTTCTCAAGTTCTTTGGCTATCTTAGCTTCTCTAGCTTTGTCAAGATCTTCTTGAGAAACACCATGAACTTTTAGGATATTTGAGCTAATCCTAGATGCCTTCCTTTTGTTCTCAGCATTGTATACGATAGAATCAACTTGGTTTGTCTTTTCCCTGTAAGTTCCCCATCTAGGTTCATTAGGATCTTTAGGCGCAGATAGGAGAACTTGTGCATAACCTTCCAAAAAATGTTCTTCGACTTCATAACCAAGAGGGTGAATCCATTTTGTCCTAGGTTCAACTGCCTCCATGTAAGTATAGTTAGTTTCCACCATGAAGCATATGGTGTCTTTTTTCTTCTCAACTATTTTCTCAGGTATCCTGAACCTCTTCTGCATCTTTATCCTAAATTTCTTGATGTCTATGTCCATAGAGTCCTTCACACTACTCTCTGATGTGGCTTTTGGTGAAATTTGTGACGTAATGGATTTGCTTCTGTCTAGGTAGAGATTTGAAACCTTTCCTACAATGTAAAAGTAGAGATATATGATTAGTAAACCAAACCCGAATATCTATCTTTTGTCATGCTTGATAGCTCGGATGTTGTCAATCAATTGAGTGCACAATATCTCACTTAAGTTGTACTAAGTATTGTCTTTCACCATTTTTATTACTGCTAAGACAGTGGCTGCAGATACATTTTTTAGTCTGCTTGTGTGTTGAAATTTATAACCTAATATCATGGTAACTAGCTTTATGTCTTCTTCCTTGATGGGATCAACTATCATACCGTGCCTATCACTCCTTGATAAGCATGCTTGCTCAACTTATTTCTTAACATCTTTACCACTTGGAAGAATTGGTCTAGTTTTGGGTAGTCCAGTCATCTCATGAATTAGATCAGCAGTGATGCGGATAGGAACTTCACCAATCCAGTAGAGGTCATCATGTATTCTGCTCAATAGGATTTTAACCCATTCTGGCTCCTAGAATTCATGCACATTGGAATACTCAAAGATAGGGTTATCAGTGAGATGCATTTATTCATTTTTGAATCTATAATTTGGTTTCATCATAGAACCCATGAGAGATGCAATGCTATTAACTCCAACAGTTTCCTTTTTGCAATAGACATATGCACGGATGTCTTCTACATGAACGACTCCAAGCGAGGTTTTAGAGAATGCTCCTTCGACATCATCTAGTATGGATTTGAATGGATGCTTCTTGAAAACAAATCTCTTCCTCTTAGAAATGTCAAATACAACATGGGTTTCCATACTTACTTGCAACTAGGTTAAATAGGGTTTCACAATGATTCTGAAATGACGCGACTACTAGGGTTCCGTTCCAATTGATAATCCATTCACAAAACAAATGATCCTTTAAACCGTAGTGCTTTAATGCTCAATGCTTGTTTGCTTCCTGATTGCTTCTAACTCAAATGCAAAGTGAGGTCTTTGAGATCTTTTACCAATTATATAACAATTGTTTGCATTTAATGCTCGTTACCGTAAAGCAATCTATAGAGATATTTTCAAACTTTGTTTTGACTAAATTAAGGCAATGCATGAATGCATATAGACTTAATCCATGATCACATTCATGAATACAAAGGCACATACTTAGAGGTGAGTATACTAGCCATGCAGGGGTTCAAAGATAGAATAGCTCCCCCTAAGACCATGAGGGTCAACTATCCAGAAGTAGAAGGTGCGTCCACCGGGGATGCATATGCTACCTTGTTCTCTTCATTATCCTTCTTTACTTCAACCCATATTTTATCTGAGTTAGCTTTAGCTTCCACAAACTTATCTTCTCCTGATTCTTCAAACAAAGAATTCTTAGAATTCTCTTTTCCTTTTGTTCTTGATCTACAAAACCTTGAGATGTGTCCAGCTTTTCCTCATGAGTGACAAAGGATAGGAGGTTTGATGTTGTTATTTTTCATGCTGCATTGTTTTGTTGTGTTTCCATTGTAGTTACATATCTGAGATGTAATGTTCTGCAAGTGTCTTTGAGGTTGATTTCTTTGATTGAATTGAGTTTGATTCCTTTGGTTAATTTGTGGCTGATTTCTTTGATTTATTCTGCAATGAATAGCCTTGTGACCAAACTTATTACAGGAGTAACAATAACCATTGAAGGGTCTTACATTATTATAATCTCTTTCCAAGTGTTCATACTTGTTACAGGAATAGAAAGTATGGTTGACTGCCTTCTGCTTGTCCTTTGGTGATTCTGCTTTAGTCTCTTCATGATTTTCAGTTTCCTTTTCTTCTGAAGATTATGTTTGAGCTTTCTTTCTTTCTTGTGATGAATTGATCTCAATTTGAGCAGTACTGTATCCCATACCAGAGGTATCACCTTTTAGATTTTGTGCATAGAGTTGTGATTAAATCAGATTAGAGCTTGTGTGTAATTTGTCAATCTTGTCTTTTGCTCCTGATAATTTGGTTTCAATTTTGTTCTTGATGTTTTCCAATTCCAAGATTTTCATATTGGATTGCATGAGTTCTTCATCCAACTGTTTGTTTTCTTTGTTCTTCTCTTCAATGGAAGTTGAGCTATCATTTAAATGATCATTCTATTCTTCTATTTTATCTTTTAGAGACATGTTCTCTTCATTCAATTTCAAATCATTGGTGGAGCAATCTTTCAATTCTTTCCTTAATTTCTTGATAAGCATTTGTGAGCCATCAAATTTTAATTTTAGTTCTTTATTCTCTTTTTTAGATCTGTCTAGTGTGTGCATAAATGTTGTCACACTTCTATGAATCATTCCATTCAAGGTTGCTCAAGAATGAGGCCTCAAATATCGATCCATAGCTCTCTAGTCATGGATGTGTAAAAATGTAAAATGAAGGC
>MU228297.1:34836-68254 GCA_018584345.1 Thuja plicata
AAATATGAAAGCTATGATGAAATGCAACAAAGATCTTCAAAGCTTGGATGCAAGAATGTCTTCAAAGAGCTCCAAATGACCTAAAAAACCTGCAGCATAATATTAGCATGAAAACTTTCAAGGTTCTCACATGTTATGTCATATTCAGATTATTCTATTGCATGAAAGGAAACTAAGCTATGAAATGAAACTATGAATGCTATAACAATGCAACTATGAAAGCAAATATGAAAGCTATGATGAAATGCAACAAAGATCTTCAAAGCTTGGATGCAAGAATGTCTTCAAAGAGCTCCAAATGACCTAAAAAACCTGCAGCATAATATTAGCATGAAAACTTTCAAGGTTCTATCAAGATGTGTTCTCTTCATTCAATTTCAAATCATTGGTGGAGCAATCTTTCAATTCTTTCCTTAATTTCTTGATAAGCATTTGTGAGCCATCAAATTTTAATTTTAGTTCTTTATTCTCTTTTTTAGATCTGTCTAGATCTTCAAGGGCTACTTCAAGATTCTTTTTTAGATGTTTGACTTCTGCTGAATCCATGATCTCCTCAAGTGGTTAAACTTTTCTTTCTAAGGACCAGAGGTCTGATACCAATTGTTGGAAACACTGAGAAGGGGGGGGGGTGAATCAATGTTTATCTATTTCAGCAACTTAAACATAAATCAAATATACATTCAATGAAGCATAACACAAGATCACATAATAATTGATATGATTATGGGGAAACCTTGATTAGAGGAAAAACCCTGATGGGAATTAGTACCCACAAATATTGTACTAGTATAATGAGCCTATTAAAGTTCCTTTGCCCTGTTAGAAGCAATCTTTATAATATGAAAACAACGAACTGGGTAAGGGTCTAACCCTATTAGGAGTATTTTACAATTAACCTTGTTAGGGGTGAGGATTCACTATCCAAGAGCTCACTTATCAAAGAGAAAGAAGGGTACAACCTCCTGAGAATAGATATGCATTATATCCAAAAATGAACTATTGTATGTGACACAGATGTCTAACCAGTTCCAGTTATGCGCTTATGATCTTAACTTCTTTAAGGGCTCTATCTCATACTGATATCTTCATAGTTCTCTGCTATACATCTTCTCTGACTTATTCGATGACACTTCAAATCTATCTTTGCATTACATATATATATCTTTACGCCTGAATAGACGCGACTCAAAACAAGACCATAGTCGGCCCAAGAACATAATACACAACGCTTCCAAAAAAATTCGCTTAAGAATGTTTACAAAAATGTTTAATACATACTTAGAAACTTATTATAATAGGTGCTTAGCCTTTACATAACAAAATATTACACGCTAATCAAAACAATGAAGTCAGCTTCATACTCTATATTTTGGACTGCTGGTGAACTTGTTCTTTCTATAACTTGTCTGTACTGCCATTTCATACAATGCATGTATAGGGTAAGAATAATAACATACCATAGAGCTTAAGTCTGAATGTGCATATCCTTAGGTGATCATACGCACATGTGTTGATTCCCTAATCAACTGCAAGTCACTATTCTATTCTGTCTTCTACACTTAGTCAATTTTCACTTCATAGTTTACTATCAAAAACTTCATGAGTTTGTTTCCATAATGACAACACAAAATAAGCCATATACTCCCTAGGAGTCAACTTGCCAACAATTTGATGTAAACTAATGAAACTACTCATGATTTGATGATTGATAATTCCAAGCTTGATTGGACAAAATTCAACTAATTATATCAATCTTGAACTTGATTGAACTAAGTCTAATGGTATAGAATTTGAACTTGATCGAATGAAGGTCGATTGAATATATTAATTCCAAACTTGAATGAACTAGAATTGATAGTATTGAATCCGAACTTGATCAAATGAAGGTCAGTAAGAATCTATTCAACATATTCAAGTTGATGTGATGAAGCTGAATACTTGATAGATTGATCTGAAATGTTAAGAATCCACAGACATAGATAACCGACTTGATGTGATTATCCAACAGCCCCAAATTGATTGAAGGAAACTGACATGCCCCTATTTATTTGATGATGAAGTCAATTTGATAAAAAAATTGATTTGAAATCCTTGATTGTTTTTTGGTAAGAATATTATTTATTTTAGGTATTAGCATGCCCCCTTGGGAACAAAATTGAAATAAATATCAATGAAATATCTCTTTGAAGTGTGAACATCAACGATAAAGTAATGGGAAATGTGATTGGATCAATAAGAATGTGTGAAGAATCAATGTGGATATGAGGTGAAGAGGAAATGTGTTGATAGGAACATAATTTGACCAAGTTTGACTATCTTGAAAGTAAGATTTGACCAATTTTAAATGATGTTTGACCAAAATATCAATGGGAAGACTTGTATCCATTGTTTTAGGAACAATGTAGAATGGTGTTGTAAACCTATCATTTTCTGCATATTCTGATCAATTCTGCATTTGTTGTAGATTGTGGGTAACTCTTTTGGAATTATTACTAGACTAACATAATGTGCTTTTTGCATGTTCAATTTTGTTCCCTACAGATTTGATGAGAAATTGATGTAGTGATGACAATCTTCTTAGTGTCTCGTAGGTCAAATATAGCCCTAAGGGGGTTAAAATAATCCCAAAACATGAATTTACCCATTCATTTTCACTTTTAACTTTAGTATTTTCTTGAGATCTAAAGAAAAGATGGTGGTCCCCGTGGAGAGACATCAATTTGAGCTTGGTCATCGTCATCAAAAACCTGTTGATTACACACCTCTAGTGAGTACACAATGACCCTTCATTTTACGCTCTTCAGTTAAATTTTTAGTATTTCTAGAAAAAAATTATATAGCTTGTAGAGTCTAGGATTGCATCCAGGAATTTGGATGCCACGAGGTCAATCCTGCATCCATCAGAGTATCACATTTTGTTAATATTGCCCCTAATATAAACCAAATTTCAAGAATCATGTCCTGTGAAAATAGGGTTGCACCCAGTATGGCAAGTTGCATCCTGTCAAAATAGGATCACATCCAAGATTTAAGGTCACATCCTGTTAGAAGATGATTGCATCTAGTGTGAGTTTCGCACCCTATCAGAACAGGGTCACATATGGTAAAAAGATGTTTGTCTTAGAAAACTGTTGAATTTGTTTTGTCATTCTGGTAATAAAGATTATTTGTTGTGTCTTTTAGCTATCTCTTCATGTTACTTTGATCCCACAACTGATGTCTTTGTGAATTTATTCCTTGCAGATAGGTTTAGGAGTAGTTTCTTTCTGATTACTGATACCTGCACATGTATTGGCTCTATCTGAGAAACTTACTGATGATGAGCAGTAGATTATGGGCCATCTAGGGTTGGAAAGCTTGATAGATATACCTGATATTAGGGTAAATTGAGGGTTTTTAACTACTCTTTCTGAGAGGTGGCACTCAGAGTACAACGCCTTCCACTTTCTGACAAGTGAGATCACTATCACTCTAGATCATGTCTGAAGGATTATGCACATGCCGGTCATGGGATGACAGGTTCATTTTGAGTCACGATTAGTCATGGCTATTGTAGATGCTTAGAGGTTCTTTGTTGATCCATCCATTGTTCAAAAATACTTGACATGGGATTATATGATTTCCCACTATGAGCGACTTCTTGTGTTTCTTGCATTGGTTGATAGGTGGTGTTTGGTGTCATACCGAGGGCAGCATGGGTTTATGTGGGTTAGTATGTTAGAGGACATGATCAAGGCCACTTGCCAATATGGATAGGGTAGTTTCATTCTTGCACACTTGTACAAGGAGATTCATGAGATAGTATACCAGTCATCTTGGAGCATGACAATAGGTATTTTGATTATGCAGATATGGGCCTGGTAGCATATTCCAGTGATACGATCGATTGTAGACAGATAGCAGGATTTAGAGGATCCATATGTACTCAAGATATATCCAGTACCCCACCTGGGTAAGATAGAATATTGGAGGCACTTATTAGATGATGTTACTGAGCTCAAGTGGTGAACATATCTTGACTATGAGGAGTGGGCCTCAGATCAACGACAAATGTTGTAATTTTTCCAAAGAAGGTACCTTATTGGTCATACCAGATATATTGTTGACCACTTCATTTTTACACATGTATTTAGCTGGTATGGTAGAGTACAGGGTGTGCCACATGATCAGGGGGTATATGCACATATCAGGGATGAGGACACATAGTGGGGTGCCCGATTATCATATGTGACAACCCTTCATGAGATTGCATATATTTTACCATTTGGGTGAGATTATCTTCTTGACATTGCCAATGGGGGATCACAGATGATTATTGGGATGATTTAGATCAGCATCTTGTACCACTTTTCAATGCTCTAGAGGAGATAGCACTGCGGATAGAGGAGGTGTTAGAATATGATCCTATAGATGAGGGTCCAATGGGTGGTAGAGGGAGAGAAAGCAGGGGTGGTAGGGATGGAGGTAGAGGTGATAGAGGTGGTAGGGGTCCTCCTATAGATATGGTTTAGAGACATGATCGAGAAGATAGAGGTGATGATGGGGATGATAAGGGTGATCGAGGAGAGTAGAGGAGAGAAGGCACACTTGGGTGAGATTCGTTCCTCCATGAAGAGATCCTGGGCCATTATTACCTAGACAATAGCAATAGAGGCTAGCATGAAAGATACAACTTAGTGAGAGCAGTGGCAATTGTAGACCTCCTCCATAGGATCCTCCCAGAGATAGGGGAAAAGACACAAATCCATTATCTCAGTGTGAGAGGGGGAGAGAGAAGTTGAGGGCTCAGATTACTACTTTGGACATGGTGCTAGCAGATAGGGACTGAAAATTGGATATTATGAGATCTGAGAGAGTTTAATAGGCTCGCACAAAAACACACCAGGGGAAGAGGGAAGGTTACTATTTTTCTTTATATTGTGCGGCCATTCCTAAGTCTCAGAGAGCTCCACTATATTCTATTATTGCTCAGCAGTCAAAGGGAGCCATGCCGCCACCACTTCCCACATGAGAAGATGTTCCACCTCCTACCCCTCGTGATTAGGCTGAGGGTGGGAATCAGACTTGATCATATTGATATTTTGTATATTGATCTATTAGTGATCTCTTGATATGTACTCCATGATACTTGATACATTCTTTTTGGCATACTGATCTATTTTCCAATGATATATATATACACACACACACACACACACACACACACACATATATATATATATATATGAAATTAAATGAAAAATATATATCAGTGAATAAAGTAATTAATCAATAGGTTAAGTAGTCAAACTTGGATTTGAGTGAGAGAGGAAATCATTCTGAGCTTAAGTAATCATGCAAGGTTAATGAAACTATATGAATTATGAATGTAGCTAGATTAAGATCTTTAGGACTGTCACTGATCATTTACAATAGCATTTATCATCATAGATAACTTTTTTAACAGGCACCATAGGATAGTACAACCTTCACTGATAGATTCTGATCATCATGAAAATATGAATACTACCTTAGTTAGATGCAATGTTAAAAATAAACCTAAGCATCAAGGCATAGAGGCCAGGATGAATTTTTAGTTATTTCCTTTTGATTTTAAGAAACTTCTTCTGTTCGTGTGCAATATATGATATGTAACCTGCAATGACCCTTTTATTAATGTTCATATCCTTGGGTACATAATGTTTCATACACCTTACTAAGAATTTGGTTTTATACAAACAAACAAGGAGAATGATCCAACTTACAGTAGCTTTCATATAAAGACGGTCAAGATATGTGGCCTTCCAATCATGATGAATGCTCTTACCATAGACACCCAGATTATGTGAAGTTTGTAGAATCGTTGAATCAATCCCCACAATTAGAAAACAAAGAAAACATCATGCCCCCTATCATTGCTTCTCTAGCCAGTTTATAGAAATCATGGAGTTACTTGGAAGACATAACAATAAAAAAAATAGACATCAGGTAAAGAAAATTCATGAGTACTTTATATGCCACTAGTCAGAAGACATCATTGATACATTCTTAAAGAGTCACAATAAATATAAATCAAGAGAAGTCTATTTGTGATTACTAGTGTTTAGGAACACCTTTGATTAATCATTCTTAGTAAAAGAGATTATCTATCAAATATTAAGTTGTATCAATGTAGTCTGTGTAGGTTATCCATGTCTGAATGAGTGTAGTGGTGTAGAAATCCAATGGAGTGTTGAGAAACATTGTTGATTAAAGTGTTAAGAAACACTAGTGTGGTGTTCATTAAAGGTAGGTGGTGTTTAAGGAACACCTTTGTTTTTAATAGTGATAATGAATTTTTTGTGCAAGTATTAAGAAATACTATGTTAGTGAAAAAAAATTTGAGATGACTTAGGATGACCAAGTGTGACGAACCAACCCCTAATTGATAGAACTAACGTACGTACTAAAATTGTTAGGAGAGATGCCCCCAATGAAGTAAGGACATCCTAAGACTCAAATATAGACAAATTCCAAGCAAGGAAACTAGAACATTAGAGAGCTTAGGTCTAGCTGATGTCATGAAAGTTCCCAAAGAATATGCCCAAGCATAAAAATATGGCCCCCCTATAAGCGGTGTATTGATAGATGGAGCAATGATTACAAGTGATGCCTTTTTACCAGGTTTTCACCACTTGGATAATTTCTATATTTTCTACCAAGATGCCTATTTACCAAGTTTTTACCAAGGCACTTTTTTGGTTTTTCAATTTTTTTGTACGTTTTCTTTTTTTCTCTTTTTTTTGTTAGTATCAAGGTGCCTGTTTGCTAGGTTTTCACCATGAATACTCTTTTTTCAAGACATTTTCCAATATTTTTTTTTTTTTTTTTCTTTTCCACTATTTTTGGCTTTCTTCAGGAACAATTTTTGCTATACAAATGCCTCGACTAAATGTCAAGCATATAATATTTTCAAGTGTAGAGTATTAATAGGATTGGGGAGAACATCTCCTTTAGGTGTGGCTAGTTGATAAGATCCTGATCCAAAAAAAATATGATAACAAGGGGTCCTAGCTAGTCGGGTTCAAACTTTCCCCCTTTTTTTTCTCTATTTTGCTGATTTTTAGGATTTTCTCTGAGTACTAGATCTCCAACTTGAAACTGTCTAGGCTTTAATTTCTTTTTATATCCTCTTGAAATCCTATTTTGGTATAACTTTAGATGACAAATCTCCTATTGCCTCTGTTTATCTAGAATTTCTAATTCTTGGACCCGATCTATGTAGTATTGTTCATCTGTGACAAGACCATTTAATGATACCCACAAAGAAGGGATTTCAACTTCAATTGGAAATACTACTTCTACGCCATAGACAAGAGAAAATAGTGCAGCTCTCATTGGTGTTCTAGTTCTATTCCTATAGGCCCATAATGCTGGATTTAGTTATAAATGCCAATCTTTTCCATATTTATTCACCGTTCTATGTAGAATTTTGAGAATGTTTTTCTTTGATGCCTCAACTTGTCCGTTACCTTGAGGGTAATAGATTAAAGAAAAATTCTGAGTGATATGGAACTATGTACAAATTTCCTCTATATCTTGATTCTTGAAATGTCCCACATTTCCTGTTACAATAGATGAGGGTATCTCGTACCTACAAATGATGTAGTTCAAAATGAACATGGATACTTGTTTTCCAGTGGTTTTGATTAGCAGCCCTGCTTTGACTCACTTTTTAAAATACTTTGTGGCCGTGGTGATGTATTTATGTCCACCTGAAGAGTTGGGATAGATTTTTCCAAAAAGATCAAAGGCCTATTGTTGTAATGACCAATGTGTGATAAATGTTATTAATTCCTTGGCTGGAGCATGTATGAGATTTCCATGAGTTTGGCATTTTTGACATGTTTTAACATATTGAATAACATCATTTTTTATTGTAGGCCAGTAGTACCCAACTCTTAGGAGGTTTTTGGCTAACAAGAGACCATTTGAGTGATACCCACACACACCTTCATGGACCTCTTTTAATACATGATTAGAATCTTCAAGTTCTAAACACCTAAGTAGCATTGCATCAAGACCATGTCTATATAAGTCAGTAGTAATGATTATATAACATGATGTTGTCCTAATTAGGGATCATTTCTCATTTCTAGACAGGATATTAGGTAAATATTGATCTTTAAGATATACCTAGATATTTCTATATTGGGATGGGTTTTGGATAGTGAGGGCATAAATTATTTGGGTTTTAGGTGCATCAAATGTAGGGAAGGATAATTATTCCACCAGGAAGTCATAGATAAACTGATGTTCCTCTAGCTATAGCATAGATTCTAATGTTGCCATTGCATCTGCAGCTCTATTTTTCATCCATGGAATTTTTTGGAATGTAAAAAAGACACAATATTTTTGGAAATCATCCACCATTTTCTTATAGGGCCTCAATTTATCATCTCTTATTTGATACTCATCATTTACTTGATTAATAATGAGTTGCGAGTCTCCATATATGTGTATCTCTACAATCTTCCACTCTATGGCTAGCTTGAGACCATTCACCAAGGATTCATACTTAGATATATTTTTAGTACATGTAAACATCATTTTGTAATCCTTAGGTATTTTATAACGTTGGGGAGTAACAAATAAGACACCTGCTTTTGATCCTTTTTGAGTAAAGGAACCATCAAAGTACATTATTTAGGAATGTTCTGTTAAATGCATAATAGTTTCATCAGAAAATTCTACCATCAAAGGTGTTTCATCCTACAATGGTGACTCAACCAATTGTCTTCTATCACTTGTCCTTTGATTTATTTTATGTCTACATATTATATATCAAATTCACTAAGGATCAAGACCCATTTTTCTAGTCTTCCTATCAATGCCACTTTACTCAAAAGGTACTTCAAAGGACAAATCTTTACAATTACCTTGACTAGGTGTGCACGCATCTACTATCTCATTTTTTGTGATGCAAATACAATTTCTAAGAAGCTCTCTCGATCATTCTATAATTGATCTCATAGGAGACTAATGTTTTTTCAATATAGTAAATCACTCTTTCCTTCTTTATGTCATCCTCTTGTGCTAGCAAGAATCCTAGTGACGTTTTGCAACTGAAATGTAGAGTATAAATGGTTTACCATGAAAGGGAGCCATTAAAATAGGAGGATTTTCTAGATACTCTTTTAATTCCTTGAAGTTATTCTCATATTTCTCATGCCATTAGAAGGTCACTCCTTTATGTAACAAATTTTTGTATGTGTATTTGTTTATGTGTCAATCATCTATACTTGCAAAACTATAAATACAACACTCATTAACTCAATTGTTAGCATAAGAAAGAAATCAAAACATAACAATCAAAAGTGTGTTATAGCTTCCTATTTTGAATGATTTTTATCTAACTGTGATAATGCTCTCAGAGTTATGCTTTAGATCAGTGACATACAATTCTAAAATGGAAGATTCAAATTGCAAGAAAGTCATTAGTATGCATCTTAAGCTAAAAAAATATCAATTCTATATTAATTTGACCCCTTATGAAATTGAAGTGTTAGCTAATTATCTAGATGCATGAATTCAATTCTACAACATAAGCTTAGTGCAAGATTTAAAAATTTGGATCCCTAATGAGCTCAAAATTCACTCCTTTTATGGAGAATAAGGTGAAATAAGTGGTTGAGATTGTTTATTGAGAAGTGATTAGGATTGAACCTTGCTTGATCCATGTGAGGTGATCCATGTGTGTCAACTCCCATTGGTCCGTCAATTGACTTTTTCATTTAGTGGTGAGTTGTAATTTAGGAGTATTTATTAATTTTCTTTAATTAATTACCTTAGCCAAGGGATTTGATGAGGTTTATTTAATTAAATAGGCCAAGGTAATCGATCAGAAATTAATGATAGATCACTAATTTATGACATTTGATCTGTGGGATTTTATTGATTTTGATGAATTATGATAATATTCAAATAATCAAATTAGGATAACTAAGAGGGAGATCCTTAGTAAAGGAAAAATAGGGCCTTCGATTAGAGTAGCCTAATTGAGGGTGATTATATTTGCCCCTCTTTGAATTGATGTGCAATCAACACATGATTCAAAGAACATATGACGTGGACTTCAGAGAATATTTTGATATAGAGTGATGAAACAACTAATGATTTGATGATTGAGAATTCCAAGCTTGATTGGACGAAATTCAATTGATGATATCAATATTGAACTTGATTGAACTAAGACTGATAGTACTGACTTTGAACTTGACTGAACGAAGGTCAATTGAATATATCAACTCTAAACTTGAATGTACTGGAACTGATAGTACTGACTTTGAACTTGACTGAATGAAGTTTAGTAAGAAGCCACTATACATATTCAATTTGATACAATGAAGATGAATACTTGATAGATTGATCTGAAATGTTAAGAATCCATAGGCATAGATAACTGACTTGATGTGATTATCCAACATCCCCAACTTGATTGGAGGAAAATCACATGCCCCTATTGATTTGATGATGAATTCAATTTGATAAACAATCTGATTTGAAATCCTTAATTGTTTTTGAGTAAGAATATGATTGATTTTAGGTGTGACCATGCCCCCTTGGGAATTAAATTGAAAGAAATATCGATGAAATCCATCTTTGAAGTGTCAAAATCAATAATAAACTGATGGGAAATGTGATTGGATCAATAATAATGTGTGAAGAATCATTGGGGATATGAGGTGAAGCGGAAATGTGTTGATAGGAACACAATTTTGACCAAGTTTGACTATGTTGAAAGTAAGATTTGACCAATTTTAAATGATGTTTGACCAAGATATCGATGAGAAGACTTGTATCCATTTTTTTAGAAACAATGTAGAATGTTCTTGTAAGCCTATTACTTTTTGCATATTTTGATCAATTTTGCATTTGTTGTAGATTGTGGATAACTCTTTTGAAATCTGCACTGACATAACATGCTTTCTACATGTTCCATTTTGTTCCTAACATATTTGATGAGAAAATGATATAGTGAGGACAATCTTCTTAGTGTCTCGTAGGTCAAATTTAGCCCTAAGGATGTTAAAATAAGCCCAAAAGGTCAATTTACCCATTAATTTCACTTTTAACTTTAGTAATTTCTTAAGCTCTAGAGAGAAGATGGTGGTCCCCATAGAGAGACATCAATTGGAGCTCGGTCTTTATCATCACAAACCTCCACATTATGCACCTTCGGTGACTACATAAGGACCTTTCATTTTATGCTCTTCAATTGAATTTTTAGCAAAAGTTATAGCCTATACAGTCTAGGATTGCATCTGGGAATCTAGATCGCATGAGGTCAATCCCGCGTCACATCGGGGAAAAACACAAAAATCTTGGATCGCATCTAGTGAAAATAAGATGGCATTTTGTGTCAGGATATATCCAATAGCCCCACTTGGATAAGCTTGAATATTGGAGGTGTTTATTAGATGATGTTACTGAGGTCGAGTGGTGACCATATGTTGACTGTGAGGAGTGGGTCTTAGATCGGTGATAGATATCATAATTTTTCCCAGAGAAGGTACCTTATTGGTCATACCATATATATTGTTGAGCACTTCATTATTACACATGTATTCAGATAGTATGGTAGAGTATAGGGTGTACCATAGGATCAGGCAGTATATGCACACATCAAAGATGAGGAGGCATTGTGGGGTGCTAGGTTATCATATGAGACAACCATGCATGAGATTTCATAGATGGTACCACTTGGGTGGGATTTTCTGCCTAAAATTTCTAATGGGGGGACCACATATGAGTACTGGGATGATTTAGATTAGCATCTTGTCTCATGTTTCACTTCTCTAGAGGAGATAGTACCATGCATCGACGAGGCTTTCGACTATGATCCTATTGACAAGGGTCCTATGGGTGGTAGAGGGTGAGAAGATAAGGGTGGTAGGAATGGAGGTAGAGGTTATAGAAGTGGTAGGGGCCCTCCTATAGATATGGGTCAGAGGAATGACCAATATGATAGAGGTGATGATGGGGATGATTAGGGTGGTGGATGATAGAAGGGCAGGCGCACCTGGGTGAGATTCATTCCTCCGCACAAAGATCCTGAGCCATTATTACCTAGAAAACAACAATAGATGCCAACTGGACAAAGATAACATGGAAAGAGAAATGGCAGTGGAAAATCTCCTCCACAAGATCCTCCCAGAGATAGGGGCAATAAGCCCCTTGATGAATAACCAAAAATATCAAAAAATCAAAAAATATTAAAAAAATGAAAAAGAGAAAAATACAAAAAAAATAATAATAAGAAAAAAAGTGCCCTGGTGAAAACCTGGTAAATAATCGCTTCAGTAGAAAAAATAGAATCTCTACCAAGCAAGTGAAAACTTGGTAAACATGCACCTCTTGTAATTCAGCACTCCATCTACCAACACAAGTTATTGGCATTTCAATCCTTCATAGGCTTCTACTTTAGTTTGTACATATCTTTCAGCCACTTTCGTGATACCTTGGTTCTTCCTAGAACATTCATGGCTTGAAATTGATTAATGTCACAATCTTAGGGAAATCAAACTATTCAATCTCAATGTCCTTGCAGTTTTAACCAAGTCGTTATTGTGTCTGTTACGCGTGGTTGTCTAATCTGAGTCAGTTTCCTGTCTTTTAACCACTACAAGGTTTTTTCTACTGACATCTCAACAATACACAAGAATGTACAGAGAATCATATTCATGAAGCAAAATCAAATCACTTTAATTGTTTGAGCCATCCTAAAATTTTCTTTGTATGTTGTCTTTTCAATTGGATTGTTATTATTATTCTCTTTGAGTGACTCAAATATGTCCATCTTGACTAGAGAAGCAAGGACTGGGGGTTATACTACTTTTTTTTCTGATTGTGGGGAATTATCTCCTTGTCTGTTATGATTGACTTCTTATTACTTGCAATCTGAATTTTTACCCTCAAATGTGAACATACGGGGCACTATGGGTATACATGCTAAATTTGTCCTAGGTTATGAATGATAAAAGGGTCATTGTGGAAAAAACAATCACTATTGCATAGGAAAAGAAGGATCTCTATTTTTTCTAGTATATTTTCATGCAAGAAACATTCAGGTCATCCTGGCTCTTTATGCCTTGGTGTTTATGTTCCCTTGCAATATCATTTAAGGATGTGACATTCAGGTCTTCCTTGCACTTTATGCCTTGGTGCTTATTCCTATCTCTAACATTCAATCTGATCGATATCATATACATATCCTCATGGTTTCCTCACTAGTGAGGGTTTTAGAAATATTTTGTGTCCCAATGGCTCAGTGATGAAAATTAGCATTTTAAAACTAGTGACTAGTCCTAGGTTTCACTCTTGTTAATTTTTTTTCATTTCATGTGTTTTTGTCATGATAACATTTCTCTTTAAATTTTATACATCTTATGATGGCGTGGAACTTAAATTTGATATTCCTAAGTTCATTTTCAAGATCGAAATCGAAATCTGATATCACCTTTTTAGCCAAAATCTCAAATCAAAATTATGGTCAAGCATAGTTGACCGCTTGTGTAATCAATCTTCATAACATCAAACCAACTTAGAATTATTTCTAATAACTTCTTGATCTATGTCCTCAATTTCAATCAACCGTGGTCAAAATTGGTCAACAAGACCCTAATCAAGTGCATAATGCATTCCTAAAAGTATACAACCCAATTAGAATAAGATCAAATCTTTTCTATGTCATCACTAAGTTTCAATTTCACTCCCAAGGGGACATGATGATTACGTCTTCTTCAATAATCAAGTTATCAATCAAACAAGACCTCATTTCTAGGGTCATCTTACCTTCAATAGAATCCATATCAATTTGAGGTTTCTTTGATCCTTTTGAGAGAGTGATTTCATCGCTTCATATCACGTCACTTGGACAAACATCTAATCTATTGTAACACTGTCAAATCTCTAGGGGCATATCAGTTTCATTGCATCACATCAATATGGTATTGCCCTTTTAAGTCTGATAATTAGCTTCATCAAAATCCATATCATGTCAATTATCGCTATCAGTCTCTTAACGGTAATTAGCTCATCACACTTCATCAAGATGGTTATTCACTTTATATCAATCTTATGATTTAAGAATCTTTCTGACATTGATCAATTTCATCGCTTTGCATCAAGTTGGTTATTTTCACCATCATCATTGGATAGATAATCATAATTATCACTTCACATCAGGCTGAGTATTCTGGTCTTTCTTCATCGGTTCTAGTTCCATAAGGTTCAAAATCGGTGTCTTTCGAATCTTCAATCGGTCTTCGTCTAATCAAGCTCGAAGTGATTTTCTCTCCTTGAGAATAGTTTCATTGCTTCATATCAAACTATTTTGTGCTTCAACATTAGAAGTTATTTGATTTAATGCACTGCTCACACATCAATTCAAAGAGGGGAAAATGTAATCACCAAAAAATGATCTTCTAAACTATAAGCCCCTAATCTCAATTAATCGATCTTTAATCATCAAATTCCTAACCATATATAATTTTGATCATCAATTCAACCTGGTATGATCACTAGGTTGTATATAATCACTAAATTATTTAAAATCCCAAATATCAACATTATCTGACAATTAAATCATTTTAATAATATTTATTTACTAAATATCCTAGCATATTTATTAAATTAATTAATTTTCCCTTAAATCATAAAAAAGGGATTTTAATTTGAGAAAAAGAATTAAAATTTTGAGAAAAGGGAAAGTTGAATAAATCAATTAGAAAAGCATTCAATAAAGCTTATCTCAATAAATCACTCAAGAAAGCAGCCAATCAACTCAAACTCACACGGATTGTGCAAATTTTGGGAGAATCTTGACCACTCCTTATTAGTTAATCTTGACTATCTCTTTTATCTAAGCTTTCTATAAAATCTCTCTCTCACCTCTCAAATCATATACAATCAGAAAGAAACACAATATACAATCATCTAGGATAATTTTGCAATTGAAGAGTATTGTTATCATGCTAGTTTTTTCTTGATTAATTCTTCATCAAATCATTCTAGCTTATCTTTCATATTATATTTTAGTATTGAATCATGGATTTCATCTAGCTAGTTTGCTTATTATTTTTCATCAATCTAGATTAGTTTTCATCATATTTGCATAAAAAAATCCAAAAAATATAGATTAATCATGCATTCATGTTTAAATCCTCTGTCTTGGTGTAGTCAAGTAACTGGCAATGCTTGAAAAATATGAGAAAAATCATACTCGCATTATTTAGGAGGAAATATCTCAATTTAGTATGGTTTATATGTCGTTATCTGATTTCATTTATCCAACCATGCATGTTATGATCTATTGAGTGTATTTGACAAATACGTACGCAAATTTCACACAAACAATGACCCCTTACAACCATCTTACAAGTCCTAAGGAGATGTGTGGGGTCTTAAGGGGTCCTATGACACCTTATGACCCCTAAGATTTATTCGTAGGGGTCCTAATGGCTCTTAAGGGGTCCTAAGACACATTAATGTGTCTGAGGAAACCTTATGACACCTTACAACCATCTTGCAGGTCTTAAGGGGTCTTAAGGGGTCCTAGGACACCTTATGAACCCTTATGACCCCTCACAACCCATAAAATGTATTCTTAGGGGTCCTAAAGGGTGTAAGGGGTCACAAGACACAATAATGTGTCCTAGGATGCCTTACGACCATCTTACAGGTCCTATGGGGTTGTAAGGGGTCTTAAGGGGTCCTAGGACAACTTATGACCTCTTACAACCCCTTAGGATCCAAAAGATGTATTCTTGGGGGTCCTCAAGGATAGTAAGGAGTAATAAGGGGTCCTATGACACCTTATCACCTATTACGACCACTTGGGACCCCTAGGATGTATTCTTAAGGGTCTTCAAGGGTTGTAAGGGTCCTTGTAGTGCCCACCCATAATTTAATTTTCAATATTGATGCCAGAATATTTTGGTTATTTTCATGGTGATAATGTATATATTAAGATGATTTTACTGACTCCATACTTGCATGTGTATGTTGACATTATATGTTTTTTATTGTTGTGTGGTGTGTCTATCTTACATTTTTGTATGATGTGTTTGATGTGGTAGATGAAGGAGACGTAGTTACTTGCATTGTGAGATCCACATGATCGACTAATCCCTATCATTTTCTGTTCTATATATTATGTACATGATCGAATTTGTGATGTAGGTTTGCAGGTACCAGACATCGACTTCCCTGAATTGCTAGGATGAGCATGCCCTATCGCATTATCTCAGTGGTAAGAGAGGGGAGATAACATTCAGGCCTACATCCTATCATAAGCTCTCATTTGTCCCAAAATAGTGGACAAGTATCTAGTTGACTACCTTCTCTGAATTCGTCGAGGTGACGTGAATTTGTGAACCCTTGTTTGAGCATGCTTATGTTGTTGCATCTCTTTTGTATTTTGATTTGGTCAGATTTCATTATGCATGCATGAAGGTCAATGTGGTGTTTTTTCGTGATGTAAGTAGAAGAGTAATTTAAGGTTAATTATAAAGTTTAAATAATTGAACCTTCTAAGAATAATAAAATATTAAAGATATGGATATTTAATTAATAGGGATTAATTAAATACCTGTATTCATTAAAAGGATTTAATTAAAAGTCTAAAGATAAAGTTTGAGGATTTAATTAAATATTATGTCCAAATGGAAATTAAAAGGCATATTAGATATATATAAATTATTATTATGCTACAAATATTATTCTTAATTAAAAATAATAATATGCAATATAATTCCATAATAATAATAAGAAATCACTTTTAATTCTAATTAAAAATTGAGTTTTATGGAGAATTAATTATTTAATTTTTTTTTTTAAAATGAAAGAAAACAAAAAAAAAAGAAGAAAAGAAAGAAATGAAATTTATTTATTTATAAATATATATAATATTTAGTTTGGGAAAAAATAAATAAATAAATAAACAATAATTATTTATGCTAAAAACACACTTACACAATCAAATCCTGAAACAAATAATTGATTTAAATGGATTGTGGAAATCTGATAATGTTGAATATTTATTTATTTAATATTAAAAGAAGAAAGAGAAAGGAAATTGTGTATTTCTTTCTTTTAAAAATAAATAAATAAGTAAATTGATTTTATTTAAAAATATAAGAAGAAAAACAAAGAAAACAATGTTGGAAGCTACAATTGAAACAATTGTTATATTGTCATTGATGTAAAACCTTAATTGGTAAGACAATTGTTATCTTGTAAAGTGCCATATCAATTGATTGATGAAGAAGATTTGAAAAGAGGAGATAACAAGAAGACCTGGTGAAATGGTTGAGTTATGAGAAGCTACAATGGGTACTTGATGAGATTGCACCATGGTAAGGTAATATGTTGTTTATCTTTAACACCAAGTGAAGTTTGGAAGAATAAAAGTTTAGTCTTGACCGAGTAACAAAGAAGAAGATTAAGGAACTTATGTATGTGCAGAGTGATGCGAGTGTCGACCGAGCATCAGTACATGCTGAGAAAATTTATTGTTGAACGAGCATCAATATTTACCAAGTATCAGTAAATTACCGAGTTATCTAGTGATGATCGCGCTGAAGAACACAATGATGATCGAGTGTCAGTATTTTGACAGTTTGAGAAAGATTTGAGATCCCATCTGACATAGTTGATTTCTTAGGATATGTAAAGAGTATTTAAGATAAGGATGATCATTGTAGAGAATTAAATGAGCATTTAATATATGTTTAACCATTTTTATGTATGGATTCAATAAGGAGTTTTGAGATGTATTCTATAAGGTAGATGGAGAATGAAATGTTGGAAGGATTTTTTGGCTCTGACCAAACCCTAAGATCTAAGGTGATGATTAAGCAGAAAAAGATCTAGCTACCTTATCAAAGAGGTATAAGATTAACCTAATTTGAGGTTATGTATGGAGAGGTTAATTCAGTTGATTGGAAAATCTAAGCAGAAGGCTGAGAAGAGCAGTATAGGACTGCACAGTGGTGATTGCTTGACGTATTTGCAAGGAGATCTGAAAGATAGAGATGACAATAGAGGCCAATCATTGAATTAGCATTTGAGAAAAAATGGATCTGTATTTGCAAATTGATTTGTGTGTTTCAAATCAATCTACTATTACTTTCTAACCATTGTATCAAAGAAAATCTTTTTAACCAAGGTTGACCTAATAGTCATATTATAAATCCTTTGATCAAGGTGAGATTCTAATGGAATTATCTAAGTCCTCTAACAAGGCTCACTTTTAACAAGCTAATTAAATCTTTTAATAGGGTCACATTTAACAGTGTGTATTGTAACCTTTAATAGAGTTGGCTCCTTACAGAGCTCACATCAGAAGAGTGAAAAATTGGTAGCATATTACTGGTGGTTTTTCCCGTATTGGGTTTCCACATTAAATCCTAGTGTCATACTTGTGTGAATGTTATTTGATGTATTGTATTTTTAAGAGTTTGTTAAGAGTTTACTACAAGTTGATTACTTTAGGATAGTGGACCACAAGTTTATGTTGCTGATTATATGTTATAGAGGCTGAATGGATTTTTTAGTAGATCTAAGTTGGTGAAAGAGTTTGAAAGTTCAATTATTACTTTTGGACTCGAGGATAAATAATTCACCCCCCTCTCAGTTATTCTAAATAATTCTAACAATTGGTATTAGAGCTTTGTGGTGCATGTAAGGAAAATTTTGAAGGTACTTGAAGCTAAAGATCAAGATGTATAAAAAGGAGGTACCGAGGCTGAACAAGGAGAACTTCCCTACATGGAACAGTTTGATGAAGTTGCACCTAGCTGGAATTGGAGAAGCAACAAAATACTATGTAGAAAATGATTACATAAATGTGCCGACGGTGTTGACAGCTCGACAGATGAAATAAAAACAAGAATATAATCAAGCAATGTTGGAGATTGCATCAGCCCTAAGTTATCCTGAATTTGAAGACATAAAAGACTGTAAAACTGTAAAAAAAGGTGGGACACACTGGCAGCTATCAATGGAGGTGATACAAATGTATTAAGAGCCAAATATGAAAGCTTGAGAGGTAAGTTTGATGAAATGAGAATGTTAGATGGTGAAACTATTGTTCAATATTGCAGCCGAGTTAAGGAGGTTGTGAATGCTATTAGAGGAGCTAATGGAAATATTGATGATGATACTATTATTAGAAAGGTATTGAGAACCCTACTTCCTATTTATTCTATTAGAGTATCTACTATACAAGAAGTGAGATGTACCCCTGGTAAAAACTTAACTCTAGAAGGTTTAGTTGGTAGACTTACTACTTTTGAGTTATCAAATTTTCATAATTTCATTCCTCACAATGTTGACTCTGCATTCAAATCACAATTGACTCTTCATAAATCGAAGAAAGAAAAAGAAAGACATGTGAATAGTGACAGTGACACTTCTTATGATGATCTTGATGAACTTGAGGCACTTATGGCTAGAAGACTACTAGAGGAAAAGGAAAATTCAAAGGTAAACTTCCTATAATCTATTTTTCATGTAACAAAGTTGGCCATATTGCAACAAGATTCCCTGACAGGAATGACAAGGATGAAAGAAGAGAAATCAAGTACAAAGAAAAAAGGGATGACATAGATTTTAGAAGGTATAAGGACTATAAGGACAAAGGTAAAAAATCTTGTTATACTCCTGAAGAAGAAACTAATAGTGAATATGATAAATCTGATGATAATGATATAGAAGTTGTTTATGTTTCTATGAAAGATGATTTTGACGAGGATGATAAAATTGCACTTATTTCATATATGATTAAAGGTGATAGATGAATAATTGATAGTGGCTTCTCACATCACATGAATGGTGATAAAAGTAAGTTTGAAACCTTAAATTATTGTAAAGGCGATAGTGTTAAGTTTGGCAATGATAAACCATGCCTTGTGAAAGGAAAAAGATCAATAAAATTGACTGATAAGATCACATGTGACAATGCTTATTGGGTTGAAGGTCTTAACTGTAACTGTTTGAGTGTTTCTTAGTTGAACACTTCCGAATGCCGAGTTGAATTCCATCACAGAAAGGCAAAAATATTTGATGCTATTGGTGAACTAATTGGAAGTGGAGAAAAGATAAGAGGTAATTTGTTCTATCTAGATCTATTTGATGAGACATGTTTGTTTTCACAATATGATGATGTATGTCTATGGAATAAAAGGTTGTGTCATGTGAACTTTGACAATTTGGTAAACATTAGTAAGATGAAAAGAGTAATAGGGTTACCAAGATTGTTCAGAAACCTGATAATGTTATATGTAGGCAATGTCAGTTGGGAAAAATGACAAAGTCTAGTTTCAAGAGAAAAACCTATACTTCTAATGATGTTTTAGAATTTGTTCATACTGACCTTTGTGGACCTATTGGTGTGCAAAGCTACCATGGTGATAAATACTTCATACTATTTGTTGATGATTACTCTAGAATGATGAATGTGATGTTTCTCAAAGAAAAATCTGATGTTTGCATTTGTTCAAGTGGTATTTAGAAAAAGTTGAAAAAGAGACAGGAAGAAGCTTGAGATGTCTGAGATCTGACAAAGGAGGAGACTTTATATGTAATGATTTCAACTTATTATGTAATGATAGAGGAATTAAGAGACATATGTCTACTCCAAGGACTCCCCCACAGAATGGCATAGCCGAGAGAAGGAATAGATCAATAATGGATTGTGCTAGAACATTGATGATAGAGAAGAATGTTGCACAAAAGTACTAGAGAGAAGTTGTAAGTACAAAAGTCTATAGCTTGAACTGAGTACAAGTCAAGAAAGGTATTGATGTTACACCTTATGAGTTATGGTATGGTTATTGACCTAATGTAAAATACTTTAAAGTTTTTGGAAGAAAATGTTATATACTAAAGGATAATAGAAATGGAAAACTTGATGGTAAAAGTGATGAAGGCATATTCCTACGTTATTCCACTAAGAGAAAAGCGTATAAGTGTTTGAATTCTAACACTAACAAAGTTGTGGAAAGTACAAATGTTAGAATTGATGAATATGAAGAAAAGAATGAAGTTGAATGCAATCAAGAACCTGAAGATTATAGATCTTTCATTTACATGAACGAAGGAGAGCCCAACAGTTTACCTAAACCAGAGAAAGAAGCTACCGAGCAAAAGAATGGTGTTGCCAAGCAACAACAAGAAAATGCCAAATCACAGAAAGATGTTGCCAACCATCAGGAGGAAACTGCCGAGCAATCAGAAGAGTAAGAAAAGACACAAAATGAACCTAAAATGAATTTTACAGATGAATATGAAGAAGAACATAAAGGAGAAAGGAGACCAAAGGCTACACTAGAAAACTATGTAAGAAGACATCATAAAATAGATCAAATCATTGGAGAAAAATATTATGAGGTCATGACCAAAGCAAATTGAAAAATCAGACATGTTTACTATGTGAATTTGAGCCCAAATCTGTGAAAGATGCTTTCAATAATGAAGATTGGATACAGGCAATGAATGAAGAAATTGAGAAAATAGATCAGAAGAACAAAACCTGGACACTAGTACCTAGACCAAAGGATAAGAATGTTATTGGAACCAAGAGAGTATTTAGAAATAAGCTAAATGAGCATGGAGAATTCATAAGAATCAAGGATAGGCTAGTATGCAAAGGATATGCACAAGAAGAATGCATTAACTATGGTGAGACGTTTGCCCTAGTTGCTAGATTGGAAGGAGTTGGAACTCTACTAGCTTATGCAACTTACAAAGGATTCAAAGTATATCAAATGGATGCCAAATCAACATTTTTGAATGTAATACATGAAGAAGAGGTATACATTGAACAAGATGAAGGATTTTTTTATTCAAGCAAGAAGAATATGGTTTGCAAGCTACATAAAGCGTTGTATGGATTGAAGAAAGCTCTCAAAGCATGGTATGAGAGATTTTATAATTACTTAGTCAAAATTGGTTTTACAAGGACAAACGACAACAATAATTTGTACTTAAAGTCTGAAAAAGGTAAAGGGATATTGTTAGCTGAAATATTTTTTGATGATCTCATATTTGGAGGATGAGATTCTTTATGCCAAACATTTTCAAATGAGATTGAAACTAAATTTGAGATGTTTACGCTTGGAGAGATCAAATTCTTTGTTGGTTTGCAAGTATATTATATGAAGAAAGGCATCTACATTACTCAATCTAAATATATCAAGGAGATATTGAAAACCTTTGGCATGGAGGAGTCTAGAACTGTAAGTACACCTATGGCTACTGGATAGAAAATATCAAAGACTGATGGCATAGCTGAATTCAATCAAACCTTGTACAGGTCAATTATTGGGAAGCTACAATATGTTGTCCATAATAGACCAGATATTGCATTAGCAGTTGGGATTATTGCAAGATTGAAAATCCTAAAGATGGTCACATAATGGCAGTGAAAAGGATTTTGAGATATTTGAAGGGAACAAAGGAGAATGGATTATAATATAAGAATAATGAGAAGTTTGAACTAAATGTTTATATAGATATAGACTGGGCAGGTAATGTTGATGACAAAAAGAGTACAAGTGGTGGTGTATTATTTTTGGGAAAGAGATTAGTCTCTTGGAAAAGAAAGAAACATAACTATATTTATGAATCTATAGAAGAAGCAGAATATGTTGCAGAAGCAACTAATTGTTCAAACATAGTGTGGATCAAGCAATTGTTGAAAGGAAAGAGGAAGAGATTGCTGAACCATTTGTTATTTTCTGTGATAACACTAGTGCTATCAATATATCAAAGAACCTTGTGATGCACACAAAGACCAAGAAAATTGCTATCAAGTATCATTACTTGAGAGAGTTAGTACAAGACAAAGAAGTGAGATTGGAATATGTGAATACAAAGGAACAATTAGCAGATATATTTACTAAGGCATTTCCTAAGGATGCTCATGAGTATCTGAGATCTAGCTGAGGCTAACTAGGATCACATGGAGTGATTGCATCAAATGTATTACACAAAATATCTGACAAATTGATGCAAAGGTGGTCACACTTTAGGATTTTCCTAAAGATGTGAAGAGAAGCATATAATATGTTGATCAGTCATAAGCAAGATGACAAAATTTGCATATAGTTCAGAACGTTGACACAAAGATATCTACATGGTGAAGATGTATGTCTTTGGCATTGTTATCAAAGAGGGAGAATACGACTATTAGATAAAGAGGGATAATAAGACATTAAAACATAGAGGGAGATATTCAGTAAAAAGACATAGAGAGAGATAAGCTACAGAGAGAAATCTATCCAAGAGGGAGATAATATTTGTATTGGAGAGAATCAGAGTGAAGCTAAGGACACTAATGAAAAATATGTTTATAGAACATACTTTTTGGATTGTTTGGTAACCTTGCATGTGTTGTTTTCATGTTGTGTTTTCCATAATGCCAAAGAGGGATATTTTTGGAAGCTACAATTCAAACAATTGTTATATTTCCATTGATGTCAAACCTTAACTCGTAAGATAGTTTCTATCTTGTAAAGTGCCATATCAATTGATTGATGAAGAAGATTTGAAAAGATGAGATAATAAGAAGACTTGGTGAAATGGTTGAGTTATGAGAAGCTAAAATGGGTACTTGATGTGATTTCCCCTTGGTCAGATAATATGTTTCTTCTCTTTAATACCAAGTGAAGTTATGAAGACTAAAAGTTTAGTCTTGACCGAGTAACAGAGCAGAAGATTAAGGAACTTATGTGTGTTTTGAGTGATGCGAGTGTCGATTGAGAGTCAGTACATGCTGAGAAAAATTAGTGTCAACTGAACATCATTATTTACTGAGTTTCAGTAAATTACTGAGTTATCTAGTGATGACCGAGTGGAAGAATGCATTGATGATCGAGTGGTAGTATTTTGACAATTTGAGAAAGATTTGAGATCCCAGTCGATATAGTTGATTTCTTGGGATATGTAAAGTGTATTTAAGATAAGGATGATCATTGTGGAGAGTTAAATGATCATTTAATATATGTTTAGCCATTTTTATGTATGGCTTCAAGAAGGATTTTTGAGATGTATTCTACAAGGTAGATGGAGAAAAAATTGTTGGAAGGATTTGTTGGATCTGACCAAAACCTAAGATCTACAGTGATGATTAAGCGACAAAAGATCTAGCAACCTGATCAGAGAGGTATAAGATTAACCTAACTATAGGTTATGTATGGAGAGGCTAATTTTTTTGATTGGAAAATCTAAGCAGAAGGCTGAGAAAAGAAGTACAGGACTACACAGTGGTGATTTCTTGACAAATTTCCAAGCAGATCTGAGAGATAGAGATGACAATGGAGGCCAGTCATTGAATTAGAATTTGAGAAAATGTGGATATGTATTTACAAAGTGATTTGTATGTTTCAGATCAATCTAGTATTACTTTCTACCCATTGTATCACTCAAAATACTTTTAACGAAGGTTGACGTAAGAGTCATATTGTAAATCCTTAAATCAAGATGACATTCTAATGGAATGATCTAAGTCCTATAAAAAGGATCACTTTTAATAGGGTGATTAAATCCTTTAACAGGGTCACATTTAACGATGTGTATTGTAACCTTTAACGGGATTGGCTCCTCACAGAGCTCACTTCAAAAGAGCAAAAAATTGGTAGCATGTTACAAGTGGTTTTTCCCATATTGGGTTTCCACATTAAATCCTGGTGTCATACTTGTGTGAATGTTATTTGATGTATTGTACTATTAAGAGTTTTATATTTTGCAACCTGATTACTTTAGGACAATGGACTGCAAGTTTATGTTACTGATTCTATGTTATAGAGACCGAGTGAATTTTTGAGTAGATCTAAGTTGGTGAAAGAGTTTGATAGTTCAATTGGTACTTCTAGACCCGAGGATAAATGATTCACCCCCTTCTCAGTTATTCTAAAAAAAATTAACAAACAATTCTTTTATCTTTTTTTTTAGGGTTAAGTTGTTTAGAAAGTTGTCTTAGAAACCCTAGTTAAATAGTTTTTATTTAGAATAGTTTATTCATTTTAAGAGGGACAGAGATTTTTTAGAACACAAGTTTTAGGAGACAGGATATAGGTTTTGCATCAAGATTTTGAAGGTAAAGAATATATTTTTAAAGCTTGGGAGTGGAGTCTATTTTTTGTCCTTCTTCTTCTTTTTACCAAGTCTACTAGGCATTTTCAAGGTACAAGTTTCTGAGTCTTTTTGCAGTTTCTGTTGGAAAGATAATTTTATCTGTGCTTGTTTAATCTTGATTTGATTTTGAGTTAAGGTTCTTTTTATTTCTAAAAAAATTATATAGATGATTAGGGTTTTCTTGTGAGTTATGTTTATGGCATGTCTGGTATTCTGTGAGAATTTGTATGGAAACCCTAGGAGACAATGATTTAAAAAGGATACATTTGTGTTGTAAATCCATTAAGATTTTACCAAATTATACAAATTTAGTTGCATAAATTTCAACTATATGGTGTAATCCTTTATTATGAACTATGTGTATTGTAGATACATGTATGTAAGGATATGGGTTTGAAAACATACGTTTTGGATTAGGGTTGTGAAGAGTCAGGGTACGGAATAATTTTTATTTTAGATGTCATCTTAAAAATATAAAGATACTTTAAGATACTCATTTAGGTTTTATTTAATATATATCAAAATAAAATAGGGTTCCTTTGTACGATAAGGGTCAAATATTGGCTGTTATAGTGAAATTAGGCCTATTTGAGCTTGATTTTTCAATCAGATTCTGACGAACATTCATCCATACATTTTTATAATTACATAATTAGGAAAATCTCTTCGGTGAGATTTTAAATAATACTTTTTTGAATGTTTTCACTTATTTTTATGATGATCCAACGGTTCAAAACAAATTTCTGGTATTTTTACAAAACTAGTAACCTTAATTCCTGAACATGGCTGTTAGAGAAATTTACTTTTTACACCATTTAAATGACCTTAACTTTAGGACTGGAAAGAATGAAAATATGTGAAATTAAATTATCTTTTCATCGATATGGGTTGCAGGTCTATATAATTTCCTATGAGATCATAACGGTCAAATTACCGACTGATCCACATAGAGGAAATAAACAAAAAACTCACTGTTATAAAGTTAAAATTGTTAATAAGTATTATTAATTAAAAATTAATAAATTTGAAAATTATTATATAACTAATATGACTGATCTAATCAATTTATAATTTAATTTTAAAGATCATAGAGATTCACTAGAACAGCATATATGTTCCATGTGTGTACTTTATGTTATTAACTAAGTCATTATGACTTAAGAGTATTTAATAAATATAATGATGTTATATAAATAGAGTTAAATAATATGTCAAATGCATGCATTCCTTCTCTCATGTGATCTTAGTGTTTTTAAGTGTCAGTGTGGTTAGGTTGTTACCCTAGGTGGGTTTTATCTTTGGACTTGTACGATCTTATCATTTTATGCCTTTTTGCTCTTTGGGTTTGATATTGTGGAAAGTTCATAACCTATTTATGTCACGGTTGGTTCATGTATTGTCTTGGGTACATCTATTTGTGATGTCATGTGTTCCTTGAGTCCTTGGTCTTTATGTTATTTGACCATAAGAGGTGACAACCAATATTGTCTTGAGTTGCGATTTGTTCACTTGGTCTTCTTGTTTCTTCTACTATGATTGTTCAATGTTTTGAGTGATGGTATTTTTTATTGTGATTTTCTCCATGGTTGGAGATAGGTTCTATTGATTTTTTTATGGTCATTGGTCTTATTATGTAATATGAGTTTTGGTATTGGTTATTGAGATGTCTAGTATGGGATGGACAATCTAGATCCTTGTATAGGATGTATTGTTCTTTGTATGCTCCAATATTTGTCTTGGTGATTTTCATGACTTGATTATTTATGAGGAGTCCTATATAGTTTTGTCTTTTTCTTATTTTGGTTCTGTAGCTGGGAGAATTAGGGTAGGTTATCTAGGAACATATAGGGGAAGTGGCTTGTATTGGGGGTCAGGGCCCTAAGAGGCTACTAGGGTGACTCATTGCAAGTGACCTAAAAAGTGACAACTTAATTAATCTATTAGGAGAGAAATATTAATAAGATAAACATGTGCCTCTCACATGCCTTGAGTGCTAGTACAGGCTAAGGATGGGAGTGGGAGAAGATACTGGATTGAGGTCTTGCATGGTTAGGATCCTTGTCTGTATGAAAGGGTTACTGAGTCACATAGAGTCACTTGGGGGTTAGGGTCCAGGGAGGACTACATAGGTAACTCAAGGGTGGAATTTTGTGATGAAACTTTTCTATATGTGTTCTAGGTCCCTACATGAGTATTTGGTACACTTTCTTTGTCTCTTGATCTTTCATACTTATACCTTGGTATCTTCTTTTTACCTTTTATCCAGTGTACCTTTGCCTTAGTATTTCTTGTTGGGTTTTTTTTTTGTGTGTGGGTATGTTGTTATCTCCCCAGCATGGTGGGATTGGACCTTTGGTTCTATGACATTTAGTGGTAGTGATTCTTATTAGCCTTGAGATTCAATATTCATGAATTTATGCTTGGATGATCCTTGATGTTGCTTCTATCTTCTTGATCATTGTTGGAGACTTTCTCTTATCTTTCTTATGTTGTACTCTTATATCATTGTATCAGTTGTGATATTCTTGGAATATTTTATTGTACTTTATATTGGGTTTTATTACATACCCTACGACTTGTATAGTGGATGTTGGTTCATTAGGTATATCTTATGGTATCAGTTGTATCTAGGTTTCATTTATGAAATGATGTTCTTGTAATTCATTTGAATTATATGGATATTTTATATGTTTATTACATTTAGTAGATTAGTTAACTTAAGTAATCCTACATCATGGAACCCTCAGGATTCGTAATCTATAAATGAGTTTCATTTATGAGTATGTATTGTCTTATGTTATATTGCTTCTGCATTGTTATTCTTTATCAATTATAAACTCTTAAAAAAATCATTCTACAAATTTTAGTATTATATTTTAGGTTATTTCTCCTAGGTTCCCTAGCGGGACATTAGAGTCCTTGGACAACTTATAACCCCTTACAAGCCCTTAGGACACCTAATATGTATTCTTAGATGTCTTAAAGGGTCGTGAGGGGTTTCAAGGGGTCCTAGGACTCCTTATGATCCCTTACGACCCCTAAGTTGTATGAACTTAGGGGTTGTAATGGGTTGTAAGGGGTGTAAAGGGTCCTAGAACACATTAATGTGTCCTAGGACACCTTATGACCCCTTAAGACCATATAATAGGTCCTAAGGGGTTGTTAGGGATCTTAAGTGGTCCTACACACCTTATGACCCCTTAGGAACCCTAAGATGTATTCTTAGGGATTGTAAGGGGTCTCAAGGCATCCTAGGACACATTAATGTGTCCTATGACACCTTATGACCCCTTACAACCATCTTATGGGTGCTAAGGGGTTGTAAGGGGTATTAAGGGGTTGTAGGACACCTTATGACCCCTTAGGACCCCTAAGATATATTCTTATTGGTCATAAAGGGTCATAAGGGGTCTTAAGGGGTCCTAAGATATATTAATCTTATAGGACACCTTATGGCCCTTGACAACCATCTTACGGGTCCTAAGGGGTTGTAAGGGGTCTAAAGGGGTCCTAAGACACCTTATGACCCCTTACAACCCCTTAGGAACCTTAAGATGTATTCTAAGGGGTCCTAAAGGATCTCAAGGGGTATTAAGGGGTCCTATGACACTTTATGACCCCTTAAGACCTGAAAGATGTCTTTTGAGAAGTCCTCAAGGGTCATAAGGTGTCCTAAGGGGTCCTCAAACACCTTATGGCCCTTTAGGACCCAAAATATGTATTCTTAGAGGTCCTAAATGGTTGTAAGGGGTGTTAAGGGGTCATAAGACACCTTATAACCCCTAACAACCCCTTAGGACCCTTAAGATGTATTCTTAGGGGTCCTAATGGGTCTTAAGGGTCCTTAGGGGTCCTAGGACACATTAATGTGTCCTTTGACACCTTATGACCATCTTAATAGTCCTAAGGTCTTGTAAGGGTTCTTAAGGGGTCCTATAACCTCTTACAAACCCTAAGACGTATTCTTAGGGGTCCTAATAGGTCGAAATGGTTCTTAATGTGTCCTAGGAGACCTTATGACACCTTACAACCATCTTATAGGTCCTGAGGGTTTCTAAGGGGTCCTAAAGGGTCTTAAGGGGTTTTAAGGAGCCTGACAATACATTAATGTGTCCTAGACACCTTATGACTCCTTACCACCATCTTACAGGTCCTAAGGGGTTTTAAGGGGTCTTAAGGGGTACTAGGAATCCTTATGACCCCTTATGGTCATCTTATGGGTCCTAAGGGGTTGTAAAGGGTCTTAAGGGGTCCTAGGAAACTTTATGACCCTTTATAACCCCTTGGGACCCCTAATATGTATTATTAGGGGTATTAAGGGGTCCTATGACACCTTCTGACCCCTTACAACCCCTTTGCACCCCTAAGATGTATTCTTAGGGGTCCTTAAGGGTCGTAAGGGGTCCTAGGACACCTTATGATCTATTACAACCCCGTACAACCCAAAATAGACATTCTTAGATATCCTAGAAGGTTTTAAGGGGTCATAGAACACCTTATAACCCCTTAAAACCCCTTAGGAACCCTTAGATGTATTCTTAGGGGTCCTAATGGGTATTAAGGCATTCTAAGACACATTAATGTGTCCTATAATACCTTATGAACCCTTATGACCTCTTAGGACCCCTAAGCTTTATTCTTTGAGGCCACAAAGCGTCCTAAGGGGTCCTAAGTGGTCCTAGGACACATTAATGTGTCATAGTGTTGGAATTATATTGAGATGATGTACTGAGAGGGGAGGGGTGAATCAGTACCTCTAAAGCTTTTCTTGGTTAGCCCATTAACCCTTAATCATCAGTTTGTAAATTATCTTATCTAACTATTCATCTTTCTTTATGTATACACAATTATATCATAAATTCTTTAGTATGTAACCATAACAGAAACATTCATGAAAATAGATAACACATGACATAAGATATGATATCACAGAAAACTCCTATTAGGAAGTAAAAAATGCTTTGGGGATTGTTACCCACAAGACTTCACTATCTGCATACAAGAAGGGGCCTATTAAGGCTTACAATTGGTCACTTCTGATGACCAACCCTGTTAGGAGTATTACAGTGGAGACTTGTTAAGATCTACTTTGTTTGAAGCTTTAGCAACACTGTTAAGAGTGTACTTTGTTAAGATATTTGTAAAGAACTGTTAAGTCCACCTTCGACAAAAGGATTTTAGATGTGATGCACTTTTTAGAATTCAACTACATAAGTCTTTGATCTGATGATGTATGCAATCTTCAAATGTTGATAACAGATCCAATTAAGATTCATATATATAAGTAATCATCCTTCTATGATTGAATAATACATTTATCTGCTCGTTGGTAGCCTCTGTATGTTCTTAACAACTGATGTGTTATGTTTTTTACCTTTTCATGAATTCTACCTTCTACTCCTTAGATTCTCTGCATGGCTATCAACAATAATGAATTCAAAACTCACAATTGAGTTTGAACATCTATTTATAATAAATTAGGCTCAATTCTTGATTCATGCATCGCAAGTTAACTCTAGATCCAAGGTTTACAACTTGACCTTGATCTTTAGTTAGATATGTTTTAGATCCGTTAGGATGAATTAAAAAATTTACATAAATCTTGCTTGACCCTCAAGTCATGATTTAAAACAAATAAAAACTTTATAAATAGAATTACATTGCTTTATCTATTGTGTAAAAATCAGATCCACAATTTGTGGGTTCTCTAACTGACTGTCGGTTCTGACAGTCAATTTTCTTGGTCGTTGGTGTTCCTTTCTTGAACTTGTCATTGGGTATGCCTTTTCTATTCCTTTCAGGTTTGTTCTAAAAAACTGTGTCACCAATGATGCTTGTAGTCACTGGTGATGCTTGTCGATTCTATACTTATCATTTTTCATAAACTCTATGTTTTGTCAAGTATGCTCACTGTTCGTAGGTAATGCTTGAAGTCTGCCACTGAACTCTGTAGTCTATAAGTGATCTCTATCAATGTTTTTAACTAAGTGTACTAATGGAAAAATAATGTCATCAATCTCCCCCTTTGACATTAGTATCAAAAACATGATATGTGCAACATACTGAGTGTATTAGTATGTACACCTGTGTATACTCCTTCCTTAGTCATTTGAATGACTCCCCCTATGTATATGCCGGTAAGTGTAAGTATATATACATATCCTTATGTATTTTTCATTTCCTCCTGTTTTGATATATATATATTGTACATAACTATATACATTTCCTTTCCTCCTTTTTTGATTCTAAAGGCAAAGGAACTTACAAATTTTTAAAAGGTGGGAATGTGAGGACTTGATGTCCTCCATCATCTTTTCCCATTTCTCTTTTAGCATTTCTAGAGCCATGTGCTCTAGTGAAATCCTTACATGTATGTCATAGATGCTATCTACTACATACATCTCAGGGGTTGCTATCAGATTTCTAGCCTCAAAGATATGCTGTTGTAAAATAGTAAGATTGGGCAGAATATGTGCCTGTAGTTCAGTAATCTCACCTCTGAGTTGTGTTTCAGCATCCCATACTTCTTGCCTTAGCCTGTTCACCTCTATGATCATGTCATGATGTGCCTTTATACTGGTGGCATGAGAGGTTAGGCTTTGTGCACTTGTTGTGACATTTGAATCTATCTCTGCTAGTTTGTCACTATTTTATTTTGAGAATTTCTCAAGTGTGCACATCTTTTGAACTAAGGTGATTGCTTCAGCAATCATTGGCTCTAATTCATCAATGAGTTTAGAGAGCTTTACCTTGTTCAATTCCACTTCTTGGCTGATTTTGTCAATTAACTTGTATTGGTACTTCTTTTCTACTTGTTCTTCCATCGCTTGCTCTGCATCTATGCCTTGCTCTGTGATGGCATTGGTGAGAATAGCAATTTGTTCCTTTACTGTAGCATTTTCTGCAAGTTTAACTTCAGGAACAAGTTGTTGGAGTATCTCTTTTTCTTTTTCAAGTTCCAATGTCTCCCTATGCTCTTGTATCATTTTCTTTTCTATGGCTTTTCTTTGACATAGCACTCCAAACTCTTGAAGTTTGTCACTGTCCAAAGTGGTAATATCCCAGTTTGGAACTTCAATTATTTCATCTAGTGTGACAGCCAAGATGTCTTTCTTTACTATTTTCTTCTTCTTCTTTGGCTGGGTGGAAGATTGATGTACCACCATCTGCAAAGCGTGAGATTGGGTTGACTTGGTGGGTGAGTGTCGAGAAGATGAGGCATCCTTTTGTATCTATTCTTTATCCACCAGCCAGTTTAGTGAAGACGTCTCCTCATGTGCCTTGGGTGTATCAACAGATGAATCTTCTTTTAGTTTTATACCTTCATTTTTCTTGACTCCCTCCCTCTTATCTTGTTCTTCAACCTTTCTCAATGTATCATCAATTTTGTCATCTGCCCCTTTGTTTTGATCTTTTAATACATCTTGCTGATCATCGGTTGCATCTTTCATTTCTATATCTATATCCTTGGGAATGTTTAATGCAACTTTGTTTTCATCTGTACCCATGTCCTTGGGTATATAATCATCTTTCTGAGATGATTTATCCTGACTTGACTATATATAAATAGCATCTATTAATATATTCATGTTTGTCGGTGTATTGACTGTTGCAGTGTCAATAGTTATGTCATGTCTGTCGGTATTACCCTTTGTAGCATTGATGTCTTCATCTTTTTGAACCTCTGTTGTAGGGTCTTTTCCTGTAATGGTATTGACGATGTTGTCTATCCATGAATCATCATTTATATCAACATCTAAGTTACTTTTTATTGACAGTTCTTCTTTGGTAACTTCCTCATCCTCCAAGTTTATGTGGATGGGGCTTGCTGGTACTTGATCATCTTTACCATCTTTTGACCAGTCCTCATCTATAATATCATTCTATTTTTGGCCTATGATCTGTACCTCTTCACTGTCTAGCTCAATTGTTGAGTTATCTATTTTGTTGATAGGTTTCTTTTCAGGACTGCACTCCTAATCAGGGTTGAGTATCTCACTCCATATTTTATGAGTGTCTTGTTCTAGCTCTATAAGTTTCTCTTTAAGAAATTTATAAGCTCTCAATTTGGGTGAGAAGCTTTTTACATATTTATCCATGAATTCATTGATTTCTTCTTTTGTTGATTCAAGAGGTAAAAGAGAGACCAGTACTCTTTCTCTTATCCTCTTCTCCTCATGGAGTGCAAAAGTGAATCTAGAAGATATTCTATCTAATAGTTCTTTTGGAACATCATGTGTAGTGAATTGCAATGGGACAT
>MU228297.1:81491-114511 GCA_018584345.1 Thuja plicata
GTGCATGAATTTATTTTGATCTTTGAATCAGATGATGAAATATATATATTCTACTTTGAGAGAGTTATATATTGAGCTTATGCATGCATGATTTCATTTCAGTCATTTATTTTAGATTTCTGAATTCTAGTTTGTTGTAGATGAGTATTTAATTATTCTGAATTTCTTGATCAGTCAGTTAGTTTAAATTTCCTCTGTGAAGTAGTTTCCCGTTTCTTGTTTAGTTTTGCAAGTTTCTGTTGTTTTACCTCATTTGTCCAAGAACAATTGAGAGATCTTTTCTTGCTTTTCAGTTAAAAGCTTATATGTTAGATTGCAATATCCATTCATTGAAGATCTTTGGAAGGGAGCTGTACCTTTGTAAAATTCAGAGGGAAGCAAAGTAAATGCTTACCCAATTGTTGTTTAATGATTTGTTTTCAAGGGCATAGAGTTAGAAGATAAATATCAAGGTTTAAGGAGAACAAATCTGTTAGCCAACAATGTATTTGGATTGTGTAATGAAAATACCTTCATCTTGTTGCATGATCTGTAGAACAAGAAAGAACTTGATCTCTCCAAACATAGACATCTTAAACTCTTTTCTCATTTCATTTGCAAATGATTTTCATAGCATATCATTGCCTCCAAATATGATGTCATCAACAAATATCTCAGCAATCAAAATGTTAGCATCAGTATCTTCCTTCAAATAAAGATTATTGTTTTCACTAGTTCTTACAAATCCAATACTTATGAGATAGGAATGAAGTATTTCATACCAGGCTTAGGGTGCTTGTTTCAATCCATACAAGGATTTGTGTAGTCTACATACCATGTTCATCTTGTCTAGATCAACAAACCCTTCTAGTTTTTCAATGTATACCTCTTCTTCAAGTATTCCATTTAGGATTGCAGACTTGACATCCATTTGGTATACCTTGAATCTTTTACATGTAGCATAAGCAAGTAATATTCTCACTCCTTCTAGCCTAGCAATGGGTGCAAAGGTTTCTCCATATTCAATCCCTTCTTCTTGTGCATACCCCTTGCATACTAGTCTTGCTTTTTTCCTGGTGACTTCTCAATTCTCATTTAGTTTAATTCTGAATATCCATTTAGTACCGATGACATTCTTGTCATCTAGTCTCGGTACAAGTGTCCATGTCTTTTTTTTCTCAATATTCTCAATTTCCTCATTCATAGTACTAATCCATTCATCATTATCAAGTGCAACATTGATAGATTTTGGCTCAAAATCACAAATTAGACATCTTGTGTTTAGAGACTTTCTTCTGGTTCTCATACCAACCTTCTTATCTCCAATGATCTGGTTCTATGGATGGTTTCTTTTGACATATCTAGAAAGTACAGGTTTAATTCTTTGTCTATCATCTTGATCATCATCGTGTCCTTAATTATGATTTCCATCACTTGGTACATCATCTTGAGCAATATCTTGATTGTCGGTATTTGCAACCTGATACTTGGGTGCAATAATTTGTTGCTCGGGAGCTATACATTGTTTCTCGGGTAGAGTTTCAGGTTCTTCATTGTAAAAAAACCTATTGTAGTCCTCTGGTTCTTTTGTGCTTTCCTTTTCATTCTTCTCTGCAAATTCATCTATATTTACATTTACACTTTCAACAATTTTGTTAGAGGCTTTATTGAGACATTTATAAGCCTTGCTCTTGGTGGAATACCCTAGAAATATTCCTTCATCATTTTTGGAGTCATGTTTTCCATTTCTATCATCTTTTAAGATATAACATTGACTACCAAATTTTTTGAAGAACTTACATTAGGTGTGTAACCATACCATAGCTCATAAGGTGTCTTCTTGGTGTTTTTCTTCAATTGCGCTCTGTTCAATGTGTAAACAATAGTACTGAAAGCTTCCCTCCAGAAGATTTGGGTGATGTCTTTCTCTATCATCAGTGTCCTTGCACAATCAACAATAGATTCGTTCCTTCTTTCAACAATTCCATTTTGTTGTGGTGTTCTCGGTGTAGAGAGCTGTCTTTTTGACAAATTTTCACATGATATTGTCGGGCTTAATCATCATCGGTAAGCCTCTTACATTTCTCTTTCTAATTATTTTTATCATGTTGTCAAAGTTTACATGACACAATCTTTTGTGCCACAACCATATATCTTTGTTTCTAGCCATCAAGTAAGTGGTGTCATATCATTTAGATAGAATAAGTTATCTTTTGTCTTCTCACCAGTACCAATCAAACTTCCTGATTTATTGAAGATCTTTGCCTTCTTATTTTCAAATGCTACTCTGTGACCTGAATTATTCAATTGAGAAACACTCAACAGATTATAATTCAATCCTTTCACCTAATAAGCATTTTCATATTTTATCAGGTTATTCAACATTATAGTTCCTTTTCCTTCAACTAGACAAGGTGTGTCATTACCCATTCTTACTAAACCACCATTGTAGTATTCAAAAGCATCAAAATTTTGTTTGTCACCGGTCATATGGTGAGTGTAGCCACTATCTATGATCCAGACATCATTTTTACTAACTTTAGATATGAGTGCAGTTTCTACATACCTTTCTTCATCTTCATCTGAATCATCTTTTACTGCCACAAACACCATCTCGATGTCTTCATCAGATTCAGTGTCAGTATCTTCATCTTTGCATTTAGCAAGGTAAGTGGCCTTCTTTCCATTGTCGTCATAGTCTTGGGTATCTCTTCCTTCTGATTTTCGGCTGCTTCTGTAATCACCTTTGTCAAACTTCTTTTCAAATGATCTATCATTACTTCTGTCATCTTTTCTTTTGTTAGGACATCTTGCAACAAAGTGTCCAATCTCTTTAAAATTAAAACATACAAGTGGGAATCTACCTTTGTATTTACCTTTGCCTCTCTACATTCTTCTAGCCATAAGTGCTTCAATTTCATCAAGATCTTCTTCGTCACTTTCACTATCACTATCTTTTCTCATAGTGTGTTTATGACTTGATTTACTTATTCTCAAAGAAGATTTGAATATAGACTCTATGTTTGGTAAGACACTATTATTAAATTTGTTCATCTCAAATGAAATCAGTCTTCCAATCAAACTATCTAGAGTAACATTTCTATTTGCTACTGCTCTCATTTCTTATATGGAAGATACTCTAATAGCATAAGTAGGCAGCAAGGTTCTTAGAATTTTACTTACCACTGTATCTTCATCTAGTACACCTCCAACTCCTTGGATTGCATTGACAACCTCTTTGATTCTTGTGTTGTAATGTGTGATGTTTTCACCTTCTTTCATTCTCAGAACATCAAACTTTCCTCTAAGTCTTTCTGCCTTGGCTCTCAGAACATTTTTATGACCACCATGTACAAGATTTAATTTTTCCCACATCTTTTTTGCATTTTTGCATGCTTTGACATCTTCAAATTCAGCATCGAAGAGTGAGGAAGCAAGATCTATCATCATGTAGTTGTGCTCATGCTTCTCTCTCATTTGTTCAACTATGGGTGATCCTATGGTCAACACATATTCAGTATCTAAGTATTGAGTAACATCATTTCCAATACCTGATAAGTGGAGTCTTATTCTACTTTTCCATGAAGAAAATTTGTCTTTATTCAACTTGGGCACATCTCGTCTGTTCATCTTGTGATCTTTAGATTGAGCTGTTAAACTCCATTTCTAAGCACACAAGCTCTGATACCAATTGTTAGTAATAATAGAGAGGGGGGGTGAATCAGTAGCCTCAAAATTAATCCTTAAATCAACCCTTTAAAACTTATTACCACTTTTAAGCCTCTATTTATATTTATTCCTACAAGATGAATGCCTTGAAATATTTATAACAAATTTATACTTGTCAGAATGCTTTGAAAAACCTTCTTCTGTATGTTTATCGATAAGAAGTCTTATTATTTACCAAAATACAGTAAATAACTAGTGTATACCAATCAATCCAGATTTACTTAAGTGAAATGAAAAACACTAAAGTAATGACTCATAGACACATTAACACATGGATTTTTAACATGGAAACCCTGTTAGGGGAAAAAACACTGGGACCGGTACCCCAAATTTTCACTCTTCTGAAGTGAGCTCAGGTAAGAGCCAACCCTATTAAAGGTTACAAACACACTATTAGGTGTGACCTTGTTAGAGGATTTTAAAGAATAGGTTGTCACTTAGTATCTGGCATCTAATGCTACCATCCTTGATCAAACACTCACTTGGCCTATCAATAGGTATCGGGCATATCCAATGCTACTTTGTATGATCAAAATTTTTGATACTCCTTGGGATGTATCTCAAATACAAAAGACTTTTAGGTCCTACTCAGTTAAGAGACTTGTTGCTTCAATGGTTAAACTAAAACAGTAAATTGATCTGTTCACATATATAACTTGAATTGTAGATTTTTAGATCTATTGTAAGTGCATTACCTTTCTGATCAATATTATCAATTCAATACCTTTTCTCCATAGTGTTTTTCTCTATGATGTTGTATCATTGTTCGTCGGTGTCTGCAGAATTTAGCTCTTTCTTCAGCTTGATTGATCAAGTCTGAATGAATACTTTCTTCTCCTTCAGAATCTCTTTAGCATCTATTATGTTTTCACTCCCCTTCACCACTTTCATAATGAGTTAGGTTGTCTCTTTATAGACATGATATCACTGTTTCTTGGCTTTCTTGATCTTGGCGTGATCCATAATTCTTGCCAATTAGATTTAAAGAAAAAATCCAATTTTATCTCGTAGAGATCTTCTTATCAACTGGACAAAGCAGCTTTAAATCCTTTACTTATCTCTGGCTTTATCTTGTCGATTAAAACAATGATAAGTATCAGTTAAGTCTATTTTTATCTCTTGACAACTAAGCATTTTGTCATTTCTGAACTCCCTGTTCTGTCATTCAATACTTCAGTTAGTCATCGATGATAACTGACTATTCCATCAGGGTGACTTTAGCTATCTTTGGGATCTCCATATGTCGGGCAACACTGTAATTTTGTCCATCAGGTTACTCTGTGCTTTTCTTGTCAGGAAACACTATAACTTTTCTTGTCATTAATGTTGTACATTTTCTTGTCGGGTAACACTTTGACTTTTCTCACTTACTCTATCCATCGATGTGAACTCAGTTGGTGTATATAGTCACTTTGTGAATACCTGACTTATATGCATTACTGATGGCATAGCCTTTGATTAACCGGTTCTTTGAAGTCTTTAGCAATATTTCCATGACCATATAGATTATATCAAGTTGACATCAATGACAATAGAATACATTAACTAATTTAATGTCTTGCATAAACTTTCTTTGTCACTGTGATCATCAACTTAACATCTTCAAACATTCAATCAGTTATAGTTCATCAAAGTGGTTGTTGTTATACACAAAATTTGCACCCTATTAAACTTGTAAGTTGAATGATCTGGTATAGCATGGGAATCACTTCTAGGTTGTGGTACCTTTGCTAACTAAAGTGAAACCTCTGGATTCTAGGCTGGTTCCTCTTGTATAATCAGCTATTTTTCTCTTTAAACTTGAAAATAAAATTGGGAGGAAAAAGGGTAGAAGGAAAACTGAAAGAAAATAAAGAAAAACTTAATCTAAAAGGTGATACACCAGAAATGGCATGAATCATAAATAATGACTAAGCATTAGCATGAAATATCTGAGTCAAGACAAGCACAACTCCTTGAATTGGCTTGCAAAAAGTGTTTCATAGAGAGGTCTGAGATGAAAAGAGACTATTTAGGGAAATAAAAGATTTCACAAAAAATAGCATTTTCAAGGGATAAACACAGACTATGACCTGCAAAAAAATATCCACTCCAGGAAATAGGAATAGAAATGAGAAAAAATGGTAGGGGATGAAAACATTCCACAAGATCATCTATATTAATCATCCACAACAATGCACAAATATGCAGAAAGAAAGAGGGCTCAAAACTCCAAGATTTATCCAATATTAGCCACTGTATTGGTCTTCAATAAGAGAAATACAGACAAGAAAAAACAAGGACATAGAATATGTCACAAAGAGTCTTTGCATAATCAGAATCTCAATGAAAAATTACAAACACATGAAAAGTTGAGGGCAAATAGAATGCCACAAATTTTTTTGCATAAGCTCAGAAAAGCTCTCTACAAAATCCTCTAAAAAACACTTATATACAACCTCCCCTAGCACAGAGGTTCACGAGTCAATCGATCTGATCAGATTAGGGAAAATTTAGGGTTACAATAGATATCCATTAAACAATATAGAACACCTAAAACATTTAATTCTTTCCATTAATGCACCTAGGAAATATCTTAGAAGATCTAATTAGCCTCGAAGATATCTCTTATCACAATAAATTTGAGTAGACTGGTCAACCTGATCCATCTACCTTCTCTGCAATTTGGAACACGTTGCCACTACCATGAAACCCTAAGATACAATTTGAATATTTGAATTTAAACATAAATGGTCACAGGAGGCACAAAAATACCCAATTAATGGTCCAGGTTTGAATCTTTAACAACTTTAAAATAGAACCATCAATCTCCTTTAGGTCACCCGTGAGCTAAGGATGCAATCTGCCACGTGGAACATATGAGAAATGCCTTGAATATTAACAACCTTCATCTTGGCCTTTGAGGCATAAAACCTATTTTCAGATCAATCTTGATTTGCTTTACATTTATCTTTTCTTTGGCACTGACTTCATATCTGACCTTGTGACATGGCAAGCGGTCACAATGGCTCAATGGTTATCTAACAATCATCTTTGCTTTAAGCCTTCATGGTCATCGTTAGATCTTTACAAACTTATGATGTCAACAATTCCATATGTCACCTTGGTGCAATGCCTCAAACATTATATGTCTATCATCTTAACCCTAAGGAAAAGTGTTGGCCACGTGATCAAATAACACTTGATGGATCTTTACCTTTACCTTTCTGACTTCAGCTTGGCCCTCCCATAGAAACGTATCATGATTGTGCAATAGATCAAAGACTATCTATCACGCATCTTGGTCTTAAGGCATAACGCCCACCACATGATCAAAAGGAACTTGCTCATAAATTAACAAGCTGTAGACGGGACCAAGTTTTGACAACCCACCATGCATAGACATGGCGTAATGGCTTGAACATTAACTTCCTTTATCTTGTCCATCGAGGGAAAGTGCAAACCATTGGATCAAAAGAAACTTGATCATAGATTAACTAGCTATAGACCTTGAAGAAAGGTGACCCCACTATCCATGTGGCACAATGATGGAATACCTTAAAGAATCTTCAGTTTGATCTGGTGATAAAGGCTTTGTGATGACCGTCTAATTGATTCCACCCTGCAAGCTGACATCACACTCCACTAAGAGCTCAGCATGACATAGACATGTGTCAACAGGGTGTGATACCTCAATGGATCCTCAAGTTTGATCTTGACAATTAAGGCATCATGATGAACATTAACTCATCTTTAAACTTGGGTACTCAAAATCCTTTGTATCTCCTAGTTGTTGAATACTTTTCTTTAACTCTGATTTATTCAGAGATCAAGCAACAATCACTCGATAAAAGGCATCCACAGTCCATGCTAAGTCGGTGAATGAATAAGAATATTCCCTCCCGGTTGTGAGATTAAGAGATATACATAAGAGAATAAAGTGCACATGGAAAAAGAAACACTTAAGTGGCATGAAAAGTAACTTAAAATTAGAATAGGCCACCACAGAACTAGGGTTTTAAGGGGTTTTTTACATTTAGGGCTTAACAATACATGAAAAAGGGTAAAACCACACCTAGAAACATGTAGAGAGAAAGATAAAGACCAAGAATTATGATAGAAACCTTACAAGTTAGGGTCTACCCTTGTGGGAGCCTCATTTACTCCACTTGTAGCCAAAATTGGACTGGATGGGAAATTTGGGTAATAGTTGTAAGGGGTCTTAATGGGTCCTAGAATACCTTATGACCTCTTAGGACTCCTTATGACCCTTAAGATGTATTCTTAGGGGTCATAAAGGGTAGTACAGGGTATTAAGGGATCTTGAGACACATTAGTCTGTCCTAGGACACCTTATGACCCCTTATGACCCAAAATATGTATTATTAGAGGTCCTAAAGGGTTGTAAGGCATCTTTAGGGGTCCTAGGACACTGTATGACCCCTTACAACCCTTAAAATGTATTCGTAGGGGTTGTAAGGGGTCCTCAGACACATTAATGTGTCCTAGGAAACCTTTTGACCCCTTATGACTAGCTTATGAGACCTAAGGAGTTATAAGGGGTCTTAAGGGTCCAATGACATCTTCTGACCACTTAGGACCCCATCTTAGGGGTCCTAATGGGTCATAAGGGGTCCTTGGACACATTAATGTGTTCTAGTAAACCTTATGAACCCTTATAACCATCTTATGGGTTCTATGGGGTTGTAAGGGGTCGTAAGGGGTCCTAGGAAACCTTATGACCCCTTAAAACCCCTTAGGACCCTTGATATGTTTTCTTAGGGGTCCTATGGGGTTTTAAGAGTTCCTAGGATGCTATGAGACCTTACAACCCGTTATGACCCCTAAGATGTATTCTTAGGGTTCTTATGACACCTAAGAATTCCTATGATGTATTCTTAGGGGTCCTTAAGGGTCATAAGGGGTCTAAAGGGGTCCTAGGGCACTTTATGACCCCTTAGGAACCCTAAGATGTATTCTTAGGGGTCCTAAAAGGTTGTAAGGGGTATTAAGGGGTCCTATGACACTTTATGACCCCTTACAACACCTTATGTCACCTAAGATGTATTCTTAGGGGTCCTCAATGGTTTTTAAGGGTCCTAAGGGGTCCTAGGACACCTTATGACTCCTTACCACAACTTAATATGTATTATTAGGGTTCCTAATGGGTTGTAAGGCCTCTAAAGAGTTCCCAGGACATCTTATGACCCCTTAGGACCCCTAAGAGGTATTCTTAGGGGTCCTAAAGAATCATAATGGATATTAAGGGGTCCTATGACACCTTATGACCTGTTAGGACCCCTTAGGATCCCTAAGATGTATTCTTAGGGGCCCTTAAGGGTTATAAGGGGTCTTACGGGGTCTTAGGGTACCTTATGACACATTATGACCCCTAAGATGTATTCTTAGGGGCTCTAAGGGGTTCTAAGGGTCTTGAGGGATCCTAGGACACCTTATAACCCCTTAGGACCCCTTAGGACCTCTTAGGACCTCTAAGATATATTCTTAGGAGTTCAAAAGGGTAGTACAAGGTATTAAGGGGTCTTATGACACTTGATGACCCCTCATGATGCCTTAACACCCCTAAGATGTATTCTTAGGGGTGCTAATAGGTAAGGGATCTTAAGGGGTCCTAAGATACCTTACAATGCCTAAGATTATTTTTAGGTGTCCTAAAGAGTTCTAAGGGGTATTAAGGGGTCCTATGACACTTTTTGACCCCTTATGACCCCTTACGACCCATATGATGTATTCTTAGGGGTCCTCAAGGGTCATAAGGGGTCCTATGACACCTTATGACTCCTTACAACCCCTAATATGTATTCTTAGGTTTCCTAATGGGTCGTAAGAGCTCTTTATAGGTCCTATGACACCTTATGACCCCTTACAACATTTTAGGGCCCATAAGATGTATCCTCAAGGGTCATAAGGAGTATTAAGAGGTCCTATGAGACATTATGACCCCTTAGGACCCCTTATATGTATTCGTATATGTCCTCAATTTTTGTAAGGGGTCCTAAGGGTTCCTAGGACACCTTATGACTCCTTAACAGTTGTTAGTGCCCCTAAGATGTAATATTAGGACTAAGATGTAATCTTAGGGTTTCTAATAGGTGTTAAGGGCTAAGGGGTCCTAGGACACCTTACGACCCTTAAGATGTATTTTTAGGGGTTTTAAAGAGTCGTAGGGGGTATTAAGGAGTCCTATGACACCTTATGACCCCTTAAAAACCCTTAGAACCCATAAGATGTATTCTAAGGGGTTCTTAAGGGTCATAAGGGGTCATAAGGGGTCCTACGATACCTTATGACCCCTTACGACCCCTTACAACCCCTAATATGTAATTGTAGGGGTCCTAAAGGGTTGTAAGGGGTCATAATGGGATTAATGTGTCCTAGGACCCCTTATGACTCCTTACGATCCTTTAGGATCTCTAAAATTTATTCTTAGCAGTCTTAAAGGATCCTAAGGGTTGTCAATATCAAAATTATTGATAATTATGAGATAAGGGTCCTAATATGTCCTAATGGGTTCTAATGTGTCCTAAGGGGTCATAATCAGTCCTAGGATCACCTACAATCCATTAGGACCCCTTATGATATAGTAGGACTCATTAGGACACATTATAACCCATTAGCACCCCTTAGAACACATTAACCATTGTAGGACAAATAATGGGTTCTAAGTGGTCCTAGTGTATTATAAGAGATCATGATGAGTCCTAAATGGTTATAAGACCCCTTAAAAACCATATTTAACCCTTAGGATGCATTAGGACCCATTAAGACACATAGAACCCATGTTGATTACAAAGTGCTCAGTTGAGGAGAAGGTATTACAACAATTAAGAAGAAAACTAACTATGGAGAATCTAGTTATGAATTCTATTAAGAATGAAACTATTAAGGAGTGGCATGATATATTTCTCCATGGTACAAGGAATATTATTAATGAAAATGGGATTTCCGCTACATCTATTCAATATATAATGTGTGGTAAGGGGTCCTAATGGGTTCTAATGTGTCCTAAGGGGTCGTAATGTATCCTAAGGGGCCCTAGGACTACCTACAACCAATTATGACCCCTTATGACACATTAGGACCCATTAGGACACATTATAACCCATTAGGACCCCTTAGAACTCATTAACCATTGTAAGACACACTGATGGGTTTTAAGTAGTCATAATGGCTCCTAATGTGTCCTAATGGGTCATAATGTGGTCTAAGGCACGCTAGGACCACATATGAACCATTAGGTAACAAAAAGTTCTCTAGGCATGGACTAGATGTAAATCAATCTTTTGTTTTCTATGAATTCCCAAAGATTTTGAATTTTGTAAGGGGTGTACAATGTTTTTGAGCCTAACTTGACAAAATAATATCAGTATCAAAGGTGTAAAAAAATCTTACAATTTTGTAATACAAAGTCTCTCTCTCTCTCTCTCTCTCTCTCTCTCTCTCTCTCCTTTTCCTATTTTTATATAGCGCGTAAGCGCTATTCAAATCACTGCAAATTTGATATTTCACTGAATCCAAAAAAATTCAACATTTTGATTTGCATAGCACACATGCCCTATAGGGTGTACACACTATTTAATGTGTGCCCTTTGAACTAAATTGGAATCCACCAAGCCTAAGGCTTGTATTTTCCTTGGGGATCCAACCCAAAGTCTTGGAGGATTCAAACAGGTTTGAGGCATATTTTCCAACAAACATACAAAAAATTCACATTTTTTCTTATGTTCTCCCTGTTAGGTTTGCATGTCATTCAATAATGATAAATAATATGACATGATATTATATCTCTCTCTATTATCTATCTAACCATATAATTTATTTTAAATTCTGATTATGTTACTCTTTTCCTCTCTAATTTCTTTTGTATGTATGTCTGATTTTTGTCGCAAACCAACGTGTAGTATTTTGGGCTTAGACTTTGGCTCATCTGTCAAATTTTTAAATAAGTTACCTTTTTAGAAATTAGACTGCATTCTACACACTTCAATTTTTTTTATTTTTTTATTTTTGATTAGTTTTCAATGATTTCTAGGGGGAGCACACACACATCTCATGTTTTCAAGATTTGTTCACTTAGAAAATTTGTAAAAAATTATATATTCATAAAACAATTAGAAAAAAATATGGGATAAAATATGTGGTGTTATCTAACTTCTCACCAGAGTGATTAAAAAATTTCAAAAAAAATTTAACATTTTAGGGGGAGCACACCAAACACTATGTTAGATTTTTCATAAAAAATAGGACCACTTTTTGTGCTCCCCTTTTTTTAAGGTCTTAAAATCCACCATTTAAAAAAAATAGTAGTTTAGAAACAAGATTTGGAGTGCTACAATTTGTGTTCTTGTCACACCTTTAAATTTAGAGTCTAACATTCTTCAATTTCTCGTTGAAGTTGAGAGTTTACAAAAAATAGAAAAAAAATTGGCATCTTATACCCCCTTTTTGGTCCCCCATCTTTGTACACTTACCCATAAATAGTGTTACAAAACCAAAAACCTAGTGGAGTTGGTTGCATTCTCTTTGATTCTATCAATTACTCTTTGATGTTATTCAACAATTTGAAATCTTAAATCTTAAAAAGCCTAGAAACCCAAATATCCCTTAGCCCAAACAAACCCAATATGTGTATATGCTCTAAACTAGTGAAATTAATAATAAGCATAATTTAGGCATTGAAAACCCTGTATAAAATTTCTCTGGGTGTGGGATTAATGAATTAGCTCAGAGATAGACATGTCCATGCGTGCTATTGTGAATATATTATTAGATTTTGTGAGGGACTGTACAAGTGTAATGGGTAAGTGTTGCAAGATGAGAAGAATGGAGTACATGTAGAAGAACACAATATGAGTTTGTGGAGAAACCCATCATGTGAGCATGTGCACGAGAAGAGGTAAACATGCAAACTTAGTCATGGTGGATCTACTGAGGTGATGGGGCACTCCTTTCCAGACAACTCTTCCTGTTCTAAATCTCCAATAATATTTGCATCTAAGGTTTGGGAACTAAAACCCTTTTCTTAATTTTTCTTTAAATCTTGTGCAATTATGTAATCTTTTCATCCTTAAAAAATGTGTTAGGTGAAATTATATAATCTTTACATTTTTTAAAAATGTATTAATTTATGTAAATATCATTTTGGGGTAGGGTCTCCAACAAAAGGCTGAAGATTATTTTTACAAAAGATGCTCCCTTCTTCCTGGTCATCAATATTTTGTGTATGGGGCCTATAAGTTTATGGTGTGGGGGAATTCAGGAGAGTTATGAAAAGATGTGTGAAACTAGAATGATGATTTGGCTCAGATTCTATTCTTTAGTATGCTAAACTAGGGAGGGGTTTCATTACGAGAATTGGTTACTAGGTGCACGTACCTAGTAACCCTAGAAACATTCACCCATTCTTGTTGTGGTGAGAAGAAGAAAACAAAGAAGGGAGGAGGAGAAAGTAATAAGAATATGGCATGTACTGCATGAATACACTATTGATTGGGAGTTGGTCATCCAATCTAGGCAGAGGAAGGAATTATTTGACAAGGCCAACCTCAAGTTCAATTTGGCCAACTATTGGAGATTTGAAAGTATGGCCAATGCAGTGACCCAGGTGATAGATGGATGTGGAAATGGGTCAAGAAGAGGAGAAAGGAGGACATGAAGCCAAGGATGTGGAAGGGACTGAGGTGCCATAAATAATATTGGAAGATGTCACAGTAATGGGGGAGGAAATTCCATTCAAAGATAGGGAATATGAAAAGAGGAGAGACGAGTTTGAGACAATAAGTGGTTGGGCCTCTGATTTGCATTTTTTTACATGTTTATGTGGAATTGCCACAAATTTTATTTCGTTTATAGACAATTATGTTGTTGTGTCAAAGGGTGGATGCCTTGGTTACTGTAAATTATGAATTGATAGGGGATGTCATGTTTGTGTTTAGTTTATGATTCTACAAAACATACTTGAAATGCAATGGTGGATTACTGTTGGGTTATATAGGTGTAGGAACAAAAGTAGGATGATTTTTGGATATAGTGAATGTAATAGGATATACAAGGATGATAGTTGTCAATGGGGCAAATAATTTTTTTTAATGTCACTATATTGTAATCTCTATATTATATTGGAAAGTAAAGTGTGGAAACTTGAATTTTCTCAGTACTTTCTAAGTTAACTAGACTATTCTCAATAGTTTGTAAGTTAACTGGACAACTCTATAGAGTTTCTAAGTTAGTTCATAGTTTACTAGTTTGTATTTATTAATGTGTCAAAATAAACATTTCTTCTACCTTAGCAAGTTATTTTTGATGAAAATATTTTATTCTAAATTTAGTTTATTTTTCATTTAAAGCTTGCACTATTACTCTACTTTTGGAGGCAACAAGCTCTCTCTCTATATATCTATGTATTTTTGTGTTAGAGATTGGTGTGTTGAGAGCTGTTTTGTAGTTTCTCCATTTTATGTAAAATTTTAGAGAATAATAGAAAAAGGGATAAATATCAAATCAATTTTGTAGAACTATGTAAACTTATTTTTTTTATTGTAGTTGTACTTATTTTGGTTTTTCTATTTAGTATTTGTAGTTATCTTCTGGAGTGTTGTTTTTAAATTCTTCATTTGGTATCAGAGCTTCATGAGTGATTAAGAGTTTCACCATGGAGAATACATTGCCAATCCTAGAATTAAATGGGACTGATTATGAATATTGGTCAATTAAAATGAAGGCTTTTTGACAAGCAATTGTTTTGGGACATTGTACAATCATGGTATGAAGAGCCTGATGATTGGGATGATCTTAAAGCTAATGATATAAGTATTAATAAGGAAGCTGAGAGGAAAAATGCAATGACCTTGTTTCACATCTAGATGACTCTTGATAAGAGCTTGTTTTGTATAATTGTAGATGCAAAGACAAATTTGGATGTATGGAAGACTCTAAAAGAAGCTTATGAGGGTAGTGATCAGATCAAGGTTGTTAAGTTACAAACCTTGAAAAGAGAATTTGAGAACTTGAAAATGTAGGAAATTGAGAATGTGAGTGATTATTGTGTAAGTGTCAAAGATGTCGTTAATAAAATATTACTTTGGGTGAAATTATGAGAAAATAAGTTGTGATTAAAAAAAGTGTTGAGATCAGTGACACCAAGATTGAATAATGTTGCCATAATTATTGAGGAGAGCAATGATTTGTCCACCCTTAAGTATGATCACCTTGTTGGATCTCTTATGTCACATAAGGAAAGATTAAGAGATTCATCTTCATATCTTAATGGAAAGGCTTTCTCCTCTAAGTTACAAATTTCAAAGAATAAAGGTGTAAGTAGTAGCTCCAAAAGTAGTCAAGGCCAAGGAAGAGTTCAATATCAGCAGTCTTCAAGAGGAAACAAAGGAATAAGAGGTGGTCAATGAGGAAGAGGTAGAGGAATATTTGATAAGAGAAACATTCAGTGTTACTATTGTAATAGGTATGGTCATTTGAGAGAGATTGCTCGTTAAAATCAAGTAATAACAATAAAAATGCTCATTATTCTCAAAAGAGTGAAGAGTCATCCTCAAGTAATTTTTTTGTCTTTTAAAAAAGCTTAAAATAATATCAACGATGTTTGGTATTTAGATTTGGGGTTCTCTAACCACATGTTTGGTAATAAATAATTGATTTCTAAACTTGATGAGGGTTTTAAATCCAAGATTACACTTGGTAATGGAAACACATTGGAGGTTGCAGTAAAAGGAGCCATGGATATCCATACAATGGAAGGTATAAAAATTTCTCAAGACATTTTTTATACTCCAAAGTTGAAGCAAAATTTACTAAGTGTTGGAATTTATGTGAAAAGAATTATAAGGTTGTGTTTGAAAACCATAAATGTACAATCTATGATAATAATAAAAAAAGAAATTGAGTGGTTACAATAGTGCCTATGTCACAAAATAGGATGTTCCTTTGAAGTTTGGTGAACATAGAAATCAGTTTGTCAATATCGCTTATGAGGACGAGAGTTAGTTGTGGCACCTCAAGTATGGACATTTGAATTTTAATAGTTTGAATTTTCTTACATTAAATGTTTTTTTTTGGGTTGCCCAAGGTTAAAGAAAAAAAAAAACCTTGTGAAGGTTGTTCTAAAGGAAATCATGTAGGAGAATCATTCTCTACAGGAAAAGCATGGAGGGACCATTACTGACTTCAATTGATTATTTCTGATATTTGTGGTCCTATGCAGACTAAGAGTTTGGTTAATTCATCATACTTTATTACTTTCATTGATGATTACTCATGCTATTGTTGGGTTTATTTTTTGAATTCAAAGGATGAGGCTTTTGATACATTTAAAAGGTTGTAAAGTTAAATGTTTAAGGACTGATCATGGAGGAAAGTTTTGCTCCAAAGACTTTAAGAATTTTTTTTATTTGCATGGAATCTGTTGGTGCCCAAAAATGATGGTTTGGATTTCCTATAAACTTGCCAATCCAATGCTGGGAAACCCAATTGTTTTTGCCAACTAACAAGTTCAACCAAATGGAGGTTTGAACTTCTACAATTCTAGCTCTACAAAGCCAAGGCTAGTAGGCATGTACCTAAACCAAATCTATTGATTCAAATGCTTTTTATAGTAGATAAATGAATATAAAACTTGTGGATTCTCTCAAGGTGACAAGTAAACTTGAGAGGAATCAAATGTAAGTATCTCAATCAATTGTATATTAAATGCTGCAAAAAATGAAATGCTTTGATTAATAGTAAGTGTTTGACAAAAGGTATATAAAATGAAATAGATCAAAGGAATAAAATATGACAAACTTTGAACAATGAACTGAATGACTATATTCCAATTATTGATAAGATCAGTGCCTTACTCCTACTTGGGCAATATAGTCAATTCTATATCAATCCTACGTACACCTCAGAGACATTTTTAATAACTTGTATATAACAAGACCATGATTTCAAGGGCTTCTACATGAATTATAATTGAAACCAGATTATACAATTAGTTCTACTGAATTTAACTCTATCTTTGAGAAACCAATAGAACAAAGGAAAGTTTGTCAACCACACCTTTCAACTAGTGATCAAACTGTATATATATTTCACTTTACAAATAACATGAGAATTCAACACAATGAAACAATCTATCTAAATAGATTTATCTGAGAGACTAACTGAAAAGAATTAAAAACTATTACCATAAGTGAAATAAAAACACTTATCTCCTTATTAATGTTGAAAAAATAGTACATTAAAGTTCATGTTGCAATTGTGATCAAATTCTATTATACAATGTGTTTCTTCTCCCTTTTTTTGTTCACATTTTACACCACACATATATATAGATCAATGGTTTTCACACCCCTTTAGGGTGAAGAGACACCACCCTATGTTAAAATTTAAAATCTTCTTTTGAAAAAACTAATCAACAAACAAACTAATAACTACCTATCTTTCAGATTTGGCTTTGGCTGAAAATCTAAAACAGATTGTACAAACATAAGATTTTTACTGGAAATAGAAAATTTGATTTTCCAAACTGGGTCTATTTTAGATTTTAAATGTTTGATCATTTTCATTCTCTATCGATATCATCTTTTTAGAAGGTTGAAATTCTAGCATTTCTGAAACCTTTGCTTACAAAATTTTTATTGTTCCTGTCACAGAGCTTCCTTCCTCAATCCCTCAAATTTTAATTAAAAAGTAATATATTCTTTTATCCCATTTCATGTACTCCATATTTTCATCAATTATTGGGTATGGAGTTTAGGATGCCATTTTTAGAGTTTTATCACTATATAGGACTCTAAATTTTGCCAAAAATTTAGAGCTCCCACAGGCTCTTTCTAGGGACGTATGCTCCCTATGAGAAAAGTGAGATCTCAGTTATCTCTGAAGAAGTAGACCAAGTATCTACTCTTTACCTAATGTAAATTGAAGACTAGGTGGCCCCGGGCCCCCAAAAAGTGAACACTACTATTTCCCTTTGTCAAAAAATTTATTATGTTCATATAACACTTTGAATCTCCTAAATATGATATTATATTGTTCCTTATCTTTATCAACAAGAGTATTTGAAAACAAAAAAATATTAGAATTATTTAGCCCCAACATCTTATCCCTTTCTATATTAGATATATCATCCTTATAGAGAATACGTATTGGTTCCACTTCATCAATGCAGTCTTTGTCTTTTGATTTATGTTTTTTCTTTGAGAAATCATCAGGTGCACTATGTTTTTTGTTGGATGGAGGATCCCTGTGTATATGATCAGTCATATAACTATCTAAACTAAGTTGTTCTTCTCAGATGTCTCCTTGCACACAATCTGCAACATTTCCATTCTTCAGATATCGTTTCTCCTCATATTAAAGTTTTGAGGATAACTCATATTCGGGAACTATTACTTCTCTTATTTTTAGTGTTATCAACTTCAAAATCATCATTAGGCCTATTTCCTTCATCATGATGTTGATCGATTTGATTGTATATAAAATCTCCTTCACATAATAGATTCTAGAACATAGAGAACGCATATTTATCTTCCTTTACTTCCTCTTCAAATAGTGGATTTAGGAACATAGAAAATTCAAGCACACCTTCATGAGAGTTTTCATTAGGATCATTGGATGTTTCATCAATAAGACTAATATCTTCATTGACATTATTTTCTGAAACTTCCCATTGTTCATATGTTGTATGATGTTCTATTTTATCTCATCTATTGGATTTTTGGAAGTTATCATCTCCTTCATCTAGTACTCCCTAAATATATACTGATCCATTAACATGCTTATCATGATGAAAAAAAATTGACCACTCTTCTCAACATGTTTTTGATATTCCATGTCTAACAAAGCTTAAATTTATTTTGTACTGAGAAAGTTTTCTTCCTCATCGTCATGGTCATTGATACCTGTTTCCATACACATCTCATCATGTACAAATTCTTCTTCAACTTGATCTGAATTTTCTTCCTCCTCATAATCCATGCTATATTTTTTCCCACTGAGATAATAATCAAGCATAAGGCCTTGTTCAATTTGATCATAAGCCTCATCTTCTCTATCTTCATCATCCTTTTCTAATATCTTAAAAGGGGCTTCAAAACAGGGTCATATAGTGATATTCTTAACTCCAAAAACTTTCTTACTAATTCCTCGCTTGAAGGCATGATGTCAGCTAGAGTCTCTTTATAAATGCTTACCATCCTTATGAAAAAATATGTTTTAGACTCCCCCTCAAATCTCTCCAAACTAAAAAATGCATCCAAAGGAGATATGTAAGAGTTATCTTCCATACTGTGATCTTGAATCTCATCTCATTCATAATACATGTCATCTTCACTTGCATCATGAAACATATCAAGAAACCATTGTTCAAACTATCTCCATGATGAGATAATTTGTTCATATTTCATACTAAAAAACAAACCTGCATGATCTTACAAATAGTTTCATAATCACATCTTCTGCATAGATATGACAATCTTCAATAAATTTACAAAATGCCTGCAAAGACTCCATTGGTGATTCTGATCCATCTCCACAAAATTTTGGAACACATTTTTTAAGTTTAAGAGGAAAATGTTTCTTACCACCAAGGATTTTATCAAAACTCAATGGTCTATATACTTCAATAATAAATTTTGGTCTTCGGTCACAAAACTTTGATACTTTATGTGAATATGTATTCTCGTACATACTGAATATTTGAATTTGTAATATCTTATTTCTTTATACATTAGGTTATTGTCAATAGATTCATCACCTCTTTAAAGAGGAAAAATTTACTTATCTCCTTCTAGGTCTTTTCCCTCAGTAGAGTCACTGACTGAAATGTTTTGTTAAATAGAGTCACCACCTTCTTGCCAGAAGGAAAAAACTTACTGTCTTCTAAGTTCTTATCTCCAGTAGAGTCTTAATTATATCACAAGATCTTCTAGGTAATATTCAACATTGTCTTTCATAGACAACTTCCCAGTAGAGTCACCAATTTGTTGGTGCCCAAAAATGATGGTTTGGATTTCCTATGGACTTGCCAATCCAATGCTGGGAAACCCAATTGTTTTTTCCAACTAACAAGTTCAACCAAATGGAGGTTTGAAATTTTGCAATTCTGGTTCTACAAATCCAAGGCTAGTAGGCCTGTACCTTAACCAAATCTATTGATTCAAAGAATATTTATAGCAAATAACTGAATATTAAACTTGTGGATTCTCTTAAGGTGACAAGTAAACTTGAGAGGAATCAAATTGTAAGTATCTCAATCAATTGTATATTGAATGCTACAAAAATAGAAATGCTTTGATTAATAGTAAATGTTTGACAAAAGTTATATAAAATGAAATAGATCAAAGGAATAAAACATCACAAACTTTGAACAATGAATTGAATGACTATATTCCAATTATTTATAAGATCAGTGCCTTACTCCTACTTGGGCAATAGAGTCAATTCTATATCAATCCTATGTACACCTCAGAGACAATTTTAATAACTTGTATATAACAAGACCATGATTTCAAGGGCTTCTATATGAATTATAATTGAAACCAGATTATACAGTTAGTTCTACTGAATTTAACTAACCAGATTATACAGTTAGTTCTACTGAATTTAACTATCTTTGAGAGACCAATAAAACAGAGGAAAGTTTGTCAACCACACCTTTCAACTGATGATCAAACTGCATATATATTTTACTTTACAAATAACATGAGAATTGAACACAATGAAACAATCTATCAAAATATATTTATCTGAGACACTAACTGAAAATAATTAAAAACTATTACCATAAGTGAATGAAAAAGCACTTATCTCTTTAGTAATGTTGAAAAAATAGTACATTAAAGTTCATGTTGCAATTGTGATCAAATTCTACTATACAATGTGTTTCTTCTCCCTTTTTTGTTTACATTTTACACCATATGTGTGTGTGTGTGTGTGTGTGTGTGTGTGTGTGTGTGTGTGTGTGTGTGTGTGTGTGTGTGTGTGTGTGTGTGTGGATCAATGGTTTTGACACCCCTTTAGGGTGAAGAGACACCACCCTATGTTAAAATTTAAAAACTTCTTTTGAAAAAACTAATCAACAAACTAACTAATAACTACCAATATTTTGGATTTGGCTTTGGCCGAAAATTCAAAATAGATTGTGCGAACATAATATTTTTACTGGAGATAGGAAATTTGATTTTACAAACTGGGTCTGGTTTATATTTTCAATGTTTGAACATTTTCATTCTTTATCGATATCATCTTTTCAGCTGGTTGAAATTCTAGCATTTCTGAAACCTTCGCTTACAAAATTGTGATTGTTCCTATCACAGAGCTTCTTTCCTCAATCCCTCAACTTTTAATTAAAAAGTAATATATTCTTGTATCCCATTTCATGTACTCCATCATGTCATCAATTATTGGGCATGGAGTTTAGGATGCCATTTTTAGAGTTTTATCACTATATAGGACTCTAAATTTTGCCAAAAAATTAGAGCTCCAACAGAATCAAAAGACAACTCACCACTGCATACACACCTCAACAAAATGGGGTGGCTGAAAGAAAAAATTGTACAGTGGTTGAAATGGAAAGGAGTATGTTACAAAATAAAATAAAGGGTAGAATAATACTTTTTGGGTTAATGCATTTTCTACAACTGTGTACATCCTCAATCAGAGTCCCACTAGAGAACTTTCAATGATGACTCCTTATGAAGCATGGCATGCCAAAAATCCTACTATTACTCATTTTAGATTTTTGGTTATTTAGCCTATGTACATGATACTAATCAAAATAGGAAAACGTTGGATCCTAAGAGGGAGTCTTGTATTTTTGTTGGGTATAGTGATCACAGTAAGGCTTACACGTTGTATAACCCTTGTACTATCAGTATTCTAGGGTGAACCCACAATAGTGGGTTACACTTTTTTCCCTAGTTTGACACTAAATATTCATTTTGAAAAAAAGACTTCACTTTCGTATGCATATTGCTGCTAAACCCTTACAAATTTGAAGATAAAGTAAATTAGAGTCTTTTAGTATTTTCTCTCTAGATTCTAAATAAATTTTTAAATTTTTTCTTAGGAATTGATTTGAATCCATTTTTCTATATCCCTCGAAAATTACTACATTGTTGTAAACAACATTTTTAAAGAGTGCCACTCACTTCATAGAGTATAATTTTTTTTATAAAATAGATATCAATTTGATTATTTTGAATTTATTTTTGTAACATCTATATATAATGTTTTCAATTGGTTTCATAAATTTATCCTCAATATTTCATATTTTATTAACATTTGAAGTTGACTTAACCATAATTTTGACATACGTTCATTTCATAGCTTGTAACTTGTGTATTTGTCCAATTTCAATTTTTTTTGATAGAAAGGACTTTAATACCTAGTGCATAGAAATTTTTAAGAATTTTTTTTCTCTCATTTACTATTTTTTCATAAACGTCGAACACAAAGTTTGATGTTTGGTAAGAAACCTATATTTGGTTGACATAAAAAATATGCATAATAAACTAAAAATTTATTAAAATCATAACCATTGGAAAGCTCGTTCTGATTACTTGTGTTTTGCATATGGGTTTGTCAATAATGTGCTATTTGAGCCCTCAGATTGAGCTCTAAAGGCCATAAAACTACATAATTTTCTTTTCTATTGGGGGAGCATCTTAGATAAGGACTTTTGATAGAGAAAGTACTTTCAATAGAAAGTAATTTCGATCAAAACTAAGGTGTTTTGATAGAAAGTCCCTAATTAAATGTTTGTTTTGGGGTTTCATTTTTTATGAAACCCTGTACTAAAGGGTTTCTATCGAAACCGCCTGTGTAAAGGGGTTTTAATCGAAACCCCTTAAAATGAATAAAATAATAATAAAAAAGGATTTCCATCGAAACTAACTTTCGATCGAAACCCGACTGTTTGAGGACTTTTGATCAAAATTTTTGGACTTTCGATCCACTAGGAGAATTTGGAAAATAAATGACTAGGTGACTAAAATGTTTAGTCACGTGACTAAAACTTTTAGTCATATGACTAAAAATGATCAAATTTTGCTATATTCTTGTAATTCACAAGTATAAATGACTAATTTAGTCATCAGGTAAAATCACAACTAAATAATTGGTCAAACAAATAAAATTGACTAAATAAATAACTATTACTCCTCTATTCCTTTTCTTTTGAATTTGATCATAATCCATAGAGCTTAAGCCCCCCTCATGGCACCCCTACCCACGTGGGCCATTTGGTTGCCCCTATAGATTGGTGCACCAAAAATACCTATTGTGTGGAATACATTTTGTGTGGAATACATTACCTCTCGGTGTAGTCTTAAGGCCTTCACAGGTTTTATAAAAAATTAATATTTACGTATATAAGCTAAATATATGTTTGTAATTTTGGACACGAGTAAGGCAGTTTGAATTTTACAATTGTTGTAGTTAAAATTTATCAGCCACAAGATTAGGTGTTTTATTGAATTTTATTTATCTTATAATAAAATATGCATAGTTTTAATATTTTTTAAAAAATTCAAGAATGAAACTATTATTATTTAAGAATCAAATAAAATTATTTCTATTGTTTTATATTTATTTTATATGTATAAAGTAAAGTTTTTAATATTTATCAAATAATTTAAATGATTATAAATTATTAAATAAACTATAATTTAGTAATATTATTATACTTATTATTATAAATATATTAATTAAATTATAATAAAATTATTCTATAATAAAAATTATTAAATATACATAAAAACCTTGGTACAGGGGCACCCAAGCACACCAAGGAGAGTATGAAGGCTCATGGGATACCATTAGTAATTCTATATGTAATAAGCTTCTATGGACCATTTGGGAACTTATTGGGATGATTTGGACCCACTTGTAAGACCATTGACCCTGACAGGCACTTATAAGCCTACTTGGTCAAACTTGGTCAAAGGGTCTGTAGGAGTCTAGGAAATTGTAGAATAGGAATAATAGGATGTTTTGGACCATCTTTTGTCATTTTTAGGTATTCATGCTATATATAGGGTAAAGATGCACAAAAGTGTAAAAGCTGTCAAAAATGTTGCATGACAACATTGACAACTTTTGTGCAACTTTTGCACAAAGTTGTCAATTTGGTCCCAATGGTCAGTTATATTCAAATGGAAGTTGGGGATAGTTGTAGTGGTTAAAATGAAACCATATAAGAACTAGGTGGTCAAATGTGCAGTTTTTTTTGAAGTTTAGGAGATTGGAAGCAATATGAATATACAAATTTCTTGTTAATTTTGTGTGTCCTGTATTATGCACGATATTGTATTGATTGGCCAGCCTTTGAATCATTCATGGATTTTTAGATAGGTTTATTGGCTTTGAGTTTTATTTGGTTTTAAATTTTTTAGTGCAATATAGTGTGAGATCCATAAATTTTCCTAAACCAGTCTACAAGCCCTCACCTACCTAGGGTTTTGCATTCAAATGTCTCTAACTTGACTTTCCGTCCTTGGAAAATTATGACTTTTGTTGGAAATTCAGGTCATACAATTTACTATAGGGTTTTGAAGGTTTAGGATAGGGAATCGATGGCCATAGGGAGTTGTGGGAAATGAACAACCAAGCATTTCTATGTGACTAGTTGGAACTGGAAGGCAAATAGAGTTGTAAAGAAGTGGGGGAATGAGTTTAACATGATCTATTGGTAGAATTGGTAGATTGAAGTGTGGGAATATATTTTCCAATGATTGGTTAGAAAGGATCAATCCATTTGTGAAGGGTTTCTTTGAAAAAGTGGCCTAATTGGAACTTTAGGTCTAGGTGATCAATAAATCCTTTGGTAATTGTTTGGAGGGATCAAGAATCCATCTTGTTATCTATTACTAAGTTCCCAAAATGATATCTTGAACTATTATTTTCTTGATAGGTTTTTTTGGGGTAAATTATGTTTTGGGTTAAAAACCCGAGAAAGGAGGGCTAGTAGGATTATAGTCCTACTTAAGGCATTATACCTTAGACACTTGGATCAAACTCATTGGATGGTTGGAAAGAGGCCAAAGGAGATTCCTATGTCAGGATAGGATAGGTGGAGAATTCTAACTCATTTCCTTGTGGATTGGAACCAAAAATACCTTTGTACCTAGTAATAGGTCTATTGGGCATAGTGATTTGCTTGAGGGAAATTGATGTGGGAATTTGTATCAACTTGGAAGAGTTGTTTTTCACCTTAAAGATTATGGTGGGGGATGTTAGGAGATTGTGAGGAACCATAAGAAATGGTAAGGAGTGAGAATCTAATTGGTGGTTTTCTATAGGAAGGATTATGGAAATTTTGAGTTCATTCATTTCTTTCACTTGGTGACATTGCATCATAGTAGTATAAGAGCAATAAGTAGATGAATTGGTTGGTGTGAACTTGGTGTATGTTAGAAAAAGGATGCGAGGGAGAGGCTAACACAATTCCTCCTAAGAACATGTCTAAAGAGGTAGTGAGAAAGATGTTTGAGGAGATGTTTGAAACCGGGGTGAAGGAATTGGAGAAGGCTAAAGGAAAGGGGAAGGAGGTTGAATGTGACTCTGACGAGGAAGGAAAGAGGGAGGAAGAGGAAGAGGGAGGAAGAGGAAGAGACCCCATGAGAGGAAGTGGATTGCATGTAGATCAAAGAGAATTTATTAAGGTCCTTATGTATATGGGCTAGGATTCCTCAAGTGGTAAGGATTATATCCCTATGTTCAGTGAGAAAATGGATGTAGAAGAAGTCATGAATTGGATAGAGCCATTGAATAATCATTTTGAATGCAAGGAGATCCCTAGAAACAAGAGGGTTACCATTTCTAAATCAAAGATGAAGGGAGCAGCTCTCACATGTGGAAATACCTGCAAGGTGATAGGGTGAAGGAAGGTAGGAGCATTGTAAAATATTGGGATAAGATGTTGGCAAGGGTGAAAACAACATTTGTACTAGTGGACTATGAGGTCCAAATCTATAAGAAGATGTAAAATTCTAGACAGAAAGATCTTTATATGAGCACATACACAAAGGAGTTCCATAGGTTAAGCCTTAGAACCAAGTATCATGAGGAGGAACCATAGATAGTGGAAAGATATCTCAGTGGATTAAAATATAGTATTGAGGATTAGATCAACATTCTATCCCTAGATAGTGTGAACAAGTGCTTCCAATTAGCACTAAGGGCAGAGGAAAAATTAAAGAGAAAGAGTGATCATAGTAATAGGGGGAGGGGAGGAAGGAAATTCAAAGGAAGAGGGGGTTTTGGGGGCATAATTCAACCCCATGGGTCACAAGGAGAAACCAATCAAGGATAAAAACTAAGGGGCTCAATTTATAGAGGTAATTCTAGGGAAAGAAGACCAAATGATAAAGACAGATTTGGGGGAGTAGGAAGAGTTAATGTCATCTTCTATTGAAGGTGTTTCAATTATGGGAAAGAGTGACACTCTGCTAAGAGATTATTTGAGATGAATCAAGCCAATAGAAAGGGAGGAGAAAGGAGAACACAACTAATCTGAGAGGAGGACTGCCAAAGTGTAAATTCTCCATCCAGACCTGCAAATATAGAGGAGGGAGAAATATAATGACGAGGAGTACTTTTTTGAAAGGACCTACACCCCATGAGCCATTACAAAGGAAGTATTTTTCCAGGACCACATGCAAAGGAGGAGGAAAGGTATGCAAGGCAATTGTGGATTCTAGTTCAACAAATAATCTTGTGTCATTAGAGATGGTTGTAAAATTAAGATTAAAGAGAATTCCTCATCCTTTTCCTTCTAAATTTTCTTGGCTAACTAAAGGGAAACGAAACTTGATAGATGAGAAAGCTTGGGTATATTTTTAAATAGGAGAACATAGGGATATGTTTATTTGTGATATTGTTTCTATGGATGATTTTCATTTGTTACTTGGACGCCCTTGGCAATATGATGTGAATGCACAACATGATGGGAAAAAAATTGTTTATAAAATCAGCAAGGGAGGAGTGAACTACACCATGAACCCATTGTTGAACAAAGCGGAATAAAAACCACAAAGATTATACATAATAATGATAGGAGAGAAGGAGATGTTACTTGTTTTAAAGGAGGAAGACCTAGGTTTTCTCTGAAGTTGAAACACAAGGGGAAGAAAAATCAGTCTCATGAGGAGAAGGACATTCCTCAAGAAGTGAAGGAGTTGTTCCAGAGATATGAAGGAGTGGTGAAAGAGGAGATACCTAACTCTTTTCCACACATTAGGCATGTAAGCCACCATATAGACTTCATTCTTGGAGCCACCCTACCAAACAAAGAAGCATATAAAATGACTCCCTCTTAGTATGAATAGATTGCTAAAAAATACATGAATTGCTTGACAAATATTTGATTAGGAAGAGTCTTAGTCCATGTGCATTCCCAACAGTCCTTCCACCCAAGAAAGATCGCAAGTGGAGACTATTCATAGATTTAAGGGCTATCAATAAGATCACCATAAGGTACAAATTTCCCATGCCAAGGTAGAAGACTTGATGGATTGTTTGGGAGGGGATTGATATTACTCCAAGATAGACTTAAAGAGTGGATACCACCAAATAAGAATAAGGGATGGTGATGAGTGGAAGACAAACTTCAAAACTAATGAGGAATTGTATGAATGAATTGTAATGCCTTTTTGGCTAAGTAATGCCCCTATTACTTTCATGACATTATTGAAAAAAGTCCTTAAACCTTTCATAGGTAGGTTTGTTGTGATATATCTAGATGAAATTCTCATTTTCAGTAAGACCAATGAGGAACACCTAAAACATTTGGATTTTGTTTTGAGGAAACTACATGAGGAGAAGTTTCCCATAAACTTGGAGAAGGGTAATTTCATGAAGCAAGAGTTGGTGTATTTGGGGTTTGTAATATCTAAAGGAAGTATCAAGATGGACACATAAAAGGTAGATGTAATTGTGAATCAGCCAAATCCTATGACCATAGGAGAGGTTAGGAGTTTTAATTGTTTATCCACTTTATATAGGAAGTTCATTAGGAACTTTAGTCATGTTTGTGCTCCAATCCTAGAAACAATCAAATGAGGGAAAAAGTGAAAGTTTGTTTGGACAGAGGTAGCAGACAAGGCTTTTGAGATATTGAAGGTAAAATTTTCTCAAAAACCTATTCTTGTACTTCCTAATTTTAAAAATATTTCCACAATTTAATGTGATGTAAGTAACTTGGCTATAGGAGTAGTTTTAAGTTAGGAAGGGAGGCATGTTACCTTCTTTAGTGAAAAATTAAATGAAGCAAAGAGGAGGTATTCTTATTATGACTTAGATTTATATGCACTAGTACTAGCTCTTAAGAAATGGAGGCATTTACATTTGCCAAAGGTGCTCATTATTTATACTAATAATAAGGATCTTTGTTTTCTCAATAGTCAGGATAAGTTAAGTCATAAACACGTGAAATTTTTAGAGTCCATTCAGGAATTTACCTTTACAATTAAGCATAATAAAGGGGTGAGTAATAAGGTGGAAGATACATTGAGTAGGAGGGTGATGAAAATATAGGAAATTCAGTTGCAAAGTGTTGGGGTTGAGTTTCTCAAATCCATGTATGAGGGAGATGAGGATTTTCATGATATTTATAGGGTATGTGCAGAGTTATCTAACTCACGCAATGTTAAATATTTAGTGTATTTGGTTCAAGAGGGTCTACAATTTAAAGCAAGACATTTATGTGTTACAAGGTATTCAATGAGGGAAAAAATAATTAAGAAAAAGAAATGTGGGAATTTGAGCGGCCACTTTGGCCTTGACAAGACTTTGGAGTAGGTGAGGAGATACTATTACTGGCCTAGAATGCAAACAGATATCAGAAAATTTGTCGATACATGTATGTATGTTAAAGGGAAAAGGGATCATTACCAATGCAGGTTTGGACCAACCATTATCCATTCCTAGAAAACCATAGGACATTATAAACATGGATTTTTTGATGGAACTTCCAAGGACATAGAAAGGGTATGATATTGTATTTTTTGTGGTTGAAGAATTTAGAAAGATGGCTCACTTTTTACCATGCAAGAGCACTAATGATGGTTCCCATATTGCAGACATATTCTTCAAAGAATTGGTAGGGATTCATGGACTCCCTTCTAATATTGTATCAGATAGAGATATAAATTGCAAAGGTCATTTTTGGAGGACCCTATGGAGAAATTTTGGTACAAAATTTGCCTTTAGTTCTACCTATCATCGAGAGATAGATGGGAAAATTGAAGTTATTAATAGATATCTTGGGAACCTATTAAGATGTTAAACCAAAAAAAAATAGTAAAACTTGGGATGCAAATCTTCCACAAGTAGAATTTTCTTATAATAATTCAGTTAATAGGAGGATCACAAAAATTCCTTTTCAAATAATCTATGGGATGGATCCCAGAGGGATCTTGGAGCTTATAGAGTTTCCTAATGAAGGGAGGATCAGTGCACAAGGGGAAAACTTTGAAGAATCAATCAAGGAGATTCATGATCAAGTCAGGGATACACTTCAAAAGAATGTCATCAAATACAAGAAACAAGAAGACAAAAAGAGGATGGATGTGCAATATTAAGTGGGGGCTCTAGTATGGGCACATTTGAAGAAAGAACGGTTGCCTAAAGGGAAGTATAAAAATATTATGATGAAGAAAATAGGACCTTGTAAAATTGTCCATAAATTTGCACCTAATTAGTATGAAATAGAACTACCCCCTAACATAGGAATTTCACCAATTTCTAATGTTGTAGATCTTAGGCCATATAAGGGTCATGTAATTGCAAGTGATCCAAAAAATCTACAAAAGAGGAGGATGTGGAGTTGCTAAAGGATATTCCACCTAGCCAACCTATGTAATTGGAATGAATCTTGGATGCCAAGATAGTAAATAAGACAAGGAGGAATGTGTACAAGTAGTACTTGTTAAAATGGAAGGAGTTACCAGCATCTGAAGCAGCGTGGATTAATGAACATGATATAAAGAAGCATGGCACCAAATTTCTACCTAGGGAGTATGGTGTAGGGGCACCCAAGCACACAAAGGAGAGTGTGAAGGCTCATGGGATTTCATGATTAATTATATATGTAATAAGGTCCTATGAACCATTGGGGAACTTATTGGGATGATTTTGACCCACTTGTAAGACCATTGACCCTGACAAGAAATTATAAGCCTACTTGTTTAAACTTGGTCAAAGACTCTCTAGGAGGCTATCAAAGGGTAGAATAGGCATAATAGGATGTTTTGGACCATGTTTGGTCATTTTTAGGTTTTCATGTTATATATAGGATCAAGATGCACAAAAGTGTAAAAGTTGTCAAAAATGTTGCATGACAACATTGACAACTTTTGTGCAACTTTTGCACAAAGTTGTCAATTAGGTCCCAACAGTCAGTTATATTCAAATGGTATTTGGGGATGGTTTTAGTGGTTGAAATGAAACCATATAATCACTATATATTCTAATGTATAGTTTTGTTTTTGTAGTTTTGGAGATTGGAAGCAATAACAATATACATATTTCTTGTCAATTTTGTGCTTCCTATATTGTGTAAAAAATTGTATTGATTGGTCGGCCTCTAAATCATTCATGGATGCGTAGATAGGTGTATTTTATTTCATGTTAATTTTTTATAAAGCTTTTTGGTGCAATATAGTGTGAGATCCACCAATTTTCATAAAACTAGTATACAAGTCCTCACTGACCTAGGGTTTTGCATTCAAATGTCTCTAACTTGACTTTCCACCCTTGGAAAATCATGACCTTTGGTACAAAGTCAGGTCAAACAAATTAATTTAGGGTTTTGAATTTTTTGGACAGGGAATCCATGACCATAGGGAGTTGTGGGAAATGAAAAACCAAACATCACCATGTGACTGGTTGGAACTTTAAGGCAAAAAAAGTTGTAAATAAGTTGGGGAGTAAGTTAGACATGATCTATTGGTGGAATTGGTAGATTTAAGTGTGGGAAAATATTTTCAGTGGTTGGATAGAAAGGATAAATCCATTTTTGAAGGGTTTCTTTTGAAAAGTGTCCTAATTGGCACTCTAGGTCTAGGCGATCAGTCAATCCTTTGGTCATTTTTTGGATGAAGCAATAACCCATCTTATTATCGATTACTAAGTGTCGAAAAGGGTATCCTGAACTATTATTTTTTTATATTTTTTTGGGGAAAAATTGAGTTGTGGGTTAAAAAACTAAGAAAGGAGGGCTAGTAGGACACTAGGCCTAATTAATTCATTATACCTTACACACTTGGATCAGACCCATTGGATGGTTGTAAAGAGTCTAGAGGGAATTACTATGTTAGGATAGGATAGGTGGAGAATTATAACTCATTTCCTTAAGGTTGGAAACCAAAAAAACCTTTGTACCTAGTAATAGGTCTATTGGACATAGTGATTTGCTTGAGGGTAATTGATGTGGGAAGTTTTATCAACCTGGAAGATTTGTTTGTCACCTTCAAGATGATGATGAGAGATGTTATGAGATTGTGAGGAATCATAAGACAATCTAATTGGTGATTTTATATAGGAAGGATTGTGGGAGTTTTGAGTTCATTCATTTCTTTCACTAGGTGACTGTGCATCAAAATTATTATAATTAATATTTTTTTTTTTGAACAAATGTATGTAATTTTTTCTCTAACTGTTCTTTGAGAATTATTTGGACATAACTCTATTAGTAATTGTTTTCAAAATATTGGTTGTAATTATTCTTACACAATTGTGCAGCTTCACCTAAGAACTATTTGAGAAAATTGATTACTTTATAATTAGATTTTGTGAAAGTCTTGAACAAAATTAGTAAATCTCCCTGAATTGCACACATCCCTTCACAATAAATTTTTAAAATTTTGGAGCAGGTTTCAAAGGGTTTGGTTCAATGGGGTGTGGATCTCTTGGCTATGAGATAGCCCTCTGCTAAGAGGGGTTGTAGGATAATTAGAAGAAAAATAACTAGGAATAGTTATCTCTTGGCCTAGCACAACCCTACGACCTTACACACTCAACATGGTTCACAAGGTGGAACAAAAATACCAACCATTGGAAGCTTCAACCTCACTTGCAAATAGGGGACTTCAAATGGCTTCAGGGATTCTCAAGATAATTTCTCAGAGGTAGATCTTCAGGAGCAAACATAGGATGTTTAGGATAGAGCTTTAATAGGTAAGTTTTGGGAATTCTTACCTTCTTAGGAATAGTTGTTCTCTTGGGTATCAAGAAATTGGCCACAGGTTAATGATATTTTGAATATTGATAATGGTAATGGGTTTTTCATGGCTTTATTTTCAAACACACTGGATAGAAATGAAACTCTTAAATGCAAAAACTATTTTATGGAAGGTTATTTACTTTTCATGCAGATTTGGTCTCCAAATTTTCAACCTCTATCTATGTCTCTAAAATACTTTCCTTTTTGGGTTATCTTACCCTTTTTCCATTAGAATAACATAAGTTAGATATTATGGAGATAATAGGCAATCAATTGGGATTTTTTTGTCTCTTGATCTCAATTTGTTTGACATTTCCCAATTTCCAGTTTGTCTGTGTGTTCTTTTTGATACTGTCAGTGATTTTTTATTTCTATAGCTAAAAAAATTGCCATTGCTTGGATACATCTATGTTGAGTTTCTCATAGCCAATGTTTGAGGCTTCTTGGTGTTCTCCTTTATGGAAATTTCAAAGGATAATTTTTTTAATTATAAATGAATGCTCATTTGTGGAGAATTTAGTTTGATTTGTTTTCTTAAGCACCAAAAAATCATCATTTTTTTTTAAATTTTGATTTAAGCTTTATTGATAGGTTGATTTTGTTCATATTGTGCAAATATATCCATCAATGGAATTGTATAAGTAAAAACTTATGATTGAAATTATTTGTGAGCAATAATCACCTAGATGACAAAAATTTATGTGCAACATCCATAAAAAAGCATCCAAAATTAGAAGCTCAATCTCGATTATCTCTTTTTGGGGTTTGTTTGAACTTAAGCCTCATATAGTGCTGAAAAATTATTTTAAATTACATATAAATAATTCAAAAAATTCCAATTGGTATTATTTTTTCCTCAAATTGTGCATTGAGTTTTTTAATTATAATTAGTTGGAGTGTCATGCCATCTGCGTCCTTATATGTGTTTGCTTGGAATGCTCATGTTTGGTGAAAAATGTCTGTTTGTGTGTGTGTGTGTGTGTGTGTGTGTGTGTGTGTGTGTGAGAGAGAGAGAGAGAGAGAGAGAGAGAGAGAGAGAGAGAGAGAGAGAGAGAGAGAGAGAGAGAGAGAGAGAGAGAGAGAGAGAGAG
>MU228297.1:114561-136820 GCA_018584345.1 Thuja plicata
AGAGAGAGAGAGAGAGAGAGAGAGAGAGAGAGAGAGAGAGAGAGAGAGAGAGTATTCTTAATGATTTTATGGATGCTCATACCCTGTTCCAATGCTCCCATTTTGGGACAAACTAGGAGTATACTAGAAAATTTGAACTGATCAGGTTAGAGACCTATTTGTTGCATTTGGTAAAACAGTGCAACTTTCTTGAGGATATCCATGTCTTCTATAGGCTGCAATATTTGTATTCCATGAGATGTTGTATCATTCTCTCATGTGATTAAACACTTTATGAGCATCCATAAAACCATCACCAAGAAATACATGTAGATAATATGTGTACATACTACATACATATACAATGATATGAGTATTTGTGTTTGTGTTTATGTGTTAAGGAGATTGTTATTTATTATTTGAAGTGTCACACCATATTTCTTCCATTTACAATGGCTAGCAGTTAAATTTTGGGGGAGAGATTATTATTATATTATTTGAGCTATCAACTAATATTTCTCCCACTTTGTAAGATTGACATATTTCCATCGTAAAATTGACCACGATGCTCTTGCCATAAAAGGAGACATATGGATACATGTATGTATTTTGTGTGTGGCAAACAGATAATATTTTTGTTAGGATTAAGAAATACTGAGAGGGGGGTGAATCAGTATTGCAACGCTTTATTTTCAAACTTAACCATGCAATTACTAAAATAAGAAGAACATACACATAAAGTAAACAACTCATAACACCATGATTTTCTAATGAGGAAAACATGGCCAAGGGAAAACCCTAATGGGGATGATACCCACAAATAATGAACTAAGAGTATAATGTCCATGTTAGGAGACCTAGCCCTGTTAGGAGCTTAATATTATATTTAGTAAAAACCCTTGTTAAAGGATAGAAACCCTGTTAGGGGTAATATAAGGAGCTCACTTCTCTTACAATACAAAGTGACATTTATAATTATTCAGTACAAGGTGAAGTGTACAAGCATCTTCTATTCTTAAGTAATCATAGTTATATCTCACAAAATCCTCTGTATGATTTTGACATCTCAACACATATATTTATTATACACACACCTTCACATCTAAAAACATCTTCACATATATAATTGATCTCATAACCTTTCCAATCAGCTCACAAATACATCAAAAAATATGTCCAACACATAATCAAATAGAAAATACGTAGTTAGCATTCATATATCAATGAAGGTAGGGTAGGACCCAAACCAAATCCAAAGTAGCACTTCTTGAATCTACACGTTACTCCCTTAAACATCACAACCACTCATCTACCATGTTACGCTGCTACACTATCTTCATGTAACCACATCAAGTTGTAACTCTCTCTAGTCAACTCCAAAATACAAGTGACCTTAACTAAAGGTCTACTACATCCCATAATGCATTCCTCTAAGCTCGCATGACTTAATTAGTCAGATACTGTGCTCACTAGGAAAAATTGTGCAACTGTACCCTATCAAATGTTTCCTAGACTTAGTCATTTTTCCAATCAGAATATCCAAATATAGATTGTACTCCAAGTGACCATGCAAATAAGTAGTGTTTCCATAAATGAAAACCTATATGTTATACTCATTAGGCCACTTTCCAACAATCTCCCCCTTTGGAATTAATGGAAATACTTAGTGAAAAATGACTAAGTGTCTAATGCCAAACTACTGACTATACATTTTTCATACTACACTTATTACTCCCCCATTGACATCAATGGAAAAGGTATACTAAAAAATTTAACTATAAACACATCAAAATTGTAGAGTTTGTCAATAAAAACTCATACCATATTAAGTATATCTTGAAAAGAGGCTCCCAAGATCTTTGTATATACTTTTCAATGTCTTCTCAAAGGTCTAACCAACATGAATAAGGTAATTTAAATAAAAGGATGAGATCTCATCATCCTTCAATACTATAGGTAGAGCTTCAACAATATCATAACAGCCACACATTAAAATTTGAGCCCAAATTTTAGGGTATAGGTCACCTTGGCATCCTCTACCTAGGAAACAGGACCAAATTTTAATGGGGATTTGAGAATAAAGAGAATATTCCAAAATAAAAAGAGCTAGGTTCTTGGATCAAGGATAATGAGCACAAAAATCTCAAAATCACCAAAATTGGGTCTAATAGAGAATCTAATTATAGGTGCTATCCTTTTATGAAGGTGCGTTTAGCCCCACTATAGCGGGAGTATGAGACAAACTCATGCTCATGGTAAAGTAGATAAATACATAGGAAGTTTTTTTATCAAGGTAAAATAGACAAGAAAACACCAAGACCCCAAGTGAATTAGGTCCTCACCAAATCCAAAACCAAGATAAAAGAGGCAACACACAAAAGAAAGATGGAGAGAGGGAGAGGGAAAGACATGAAAAACCAGCCTAGTAAGGTTTATACTTATGATGGGCCATGTAAAGCTACAAAATATGTAATTTATTGTCTAGAAAGCTATTAGATGCTAGCCAACCCATTGAAAATGGATAACCAAGTGAAGCATATGTACTAGGAAATCCACAAAGAGAGGATTAGTCCTTAAGGAAAGAATTATCACTGTTAAGAGATCCTAAAAAGGGAGATCATTCCTAAGGAAAGAATAGTCTCTAAAGGGATATAGAAATGAGGGCCAATCTTACGATCCACTGCATAATACATAGAGAATGATAATGTAATACAAATATAATCCCAAGGAAAGCATTGTCTCCTTAGCCATCCATAAAACAGATTGCATTGAATCATTGTGTGTGTGTCTGTGCAAAATGCAAAAAATGGAGTGGAGTGTATGCCCCCACATAAAAGTGATGGTAAATGCCTTAATGGGACCAATGACATTAACAAAGAATGTACATGCACCCACAAGAGACATTTCCATGATAAGATTCCTCAAGAAAGGACAAACCAAGGCAAACAAAATACATGAAAAAGAGAGAATAAAAGGGTTCTACTAACTTTGGGGTCATTATGATCATATGATAGCTCATGTATATCACAATTATATCACAATGAATTGACATCATCTCCCAAAGGTAGCAGAACTAAAATCATAATAGAAGAAGATCACATAAGAGATACAAAGAAGAATCTTTTTGGGTCAGCATTGCAGAGGCAGAAAAGAATGGTAGCTACCAATTTTTGTAATCTTTAATCAGACAATACAAAGGCACATTTATGAGAAATAGCACATGCATGACATAACATGTATACGACATATAGAAGAAATAAGATACAAATAGAGGAATGCCACAATAGGTCAATTCTGTTATCACCTTGTGCCAATAGAGAAATCAAGGGTTGTCTAAAGAAATCTTAAAAAAAAACATATTACAAGTAGCACAACATGGGATAAGCACATCACCAAAAGAAAAAATATAGAGAATCCATCACAAAAGAGGATCTAATCAAGCATATTTCCTACCCCCCTCCCCCATATCAATATTTATTACTTAGGGAAGGTGGGAAAAATGAAAGAGGAGCAACATCAAGCATAGTAGATGGAACAATAACCAGTTCCAAACAAGGACCAAGCTCTAAGGATGAGTCACTTTGTTTATCACTAGGATCAAGAGATAATTTTTTTCTATATCTAGTAGGTAAATCATAATTATAATCAATAATTAGAAACATTAAAATTGTCATCATTGAGAGTATATTCTTCATCCAAAGTAATCTCAGTAGAATATAAGATACAAATAGAATTATCATGTTTGTTCAATTGCATCTTATTTAGATTAACTTCCTCCCTTGGGCTATCCATAGGTTGGTAAAATGAATCAAATCATCAAAAGGTGTCTTAAGGGAGATATTTTTTTGGGAAGCATGCTCATGAGCTCTAGCATAATGTTTATGATGGTGGTCATGAGAACAATGGTTACGCTTGGTTTTGTTTGAAATTTGAGGTGGTTTAGGATTAATGAACATCGAGTATTTTTCTTCTTTAGAAGGAAGAACTGAAAGAACCACACTAGGTTGAGAAAATTTGTAGGGTGTTGATTGGATATAAGAGATAGAATTGAAGAATAAATAGGAGGTATGGAAGGTGTAGGAAGAACTCTAGGTCTAGGGAAAGGAGATGGATCGACATTGAAATTACTAAGTTCACAATTATTTTGGACTTAATTTATGCTAGGATAGGAATAAGTTATCTTTGTGAGGTTGAATTGGTTGAGGAATAAAAGGCCAAAAGAAGTCAAGGTCAAAGTTCCCATGACTAGCTAAAGGTTGATAGAGACTATGGTTTATTTCAATAATTTCTTCATCATTATAAAATTTCAAACACTTATGGATAGGAGATATTATAGATTTTATGGAAGTGAGCCAAGGAAGGCCAAGTCTAACTTGAAAATGATCATAAATTGGGACCATGAGTAGGACAAGTGAAACCATTGAAAGTTTTGATCATCACATCAGATTTAGTATAAGAATCTTTTTGGCGGTGTTTAGTGTAAAAATGTTCTTTAGTTATAACATTCACCATGAAATTAGAATATATAAGGACTCCATAAGAGGGAAGACCATTAACCTTCACAAAAATTTAAAGAGGACCATTAGTTTCCTCAATAGTTTCTTAAGGATCATATATAATGCAAAGATTGAGTTCTAGTGTGGGTTTAGGTTCATATTGATCAATAAGGTTGACATTTCTTTGCCTTCATATACTCGGGATCATAGTTCACAATGGTAGGAGGGTCAACAACATGTGTGGACAAAGAAGGAAAACAATGGGTTAACTCAATGTTATTGGTAGAATGAGAAGTAAATGATTGGTATAAATTTGCAATTTTTGGTTGGGAGGTGCAAAATATTTATTTTCTTGATCATTAACACCCTCAATAGATATAACATTGGCATCAATAAGGTTTCAAAAAGTAGACTTCATACAAAAACACTTTTCAATATAACGATAGGGCTGACAATGATATTGGTGAAAGGATTTAGGATGAAAGGATCTTCTTGATTGTTTGGAAGGATCTATTGGCTTAATGAGAGGAAGTATTAAAAAAATATAATTAATTAAATTCAACGTCACATCATGTCAAGATTCAAAAAGAGGTATAAAATTATGAGAAGCTCTAAAAATAGATGACAAAGGAGCCACACATTTGGATTTTTTTTCCACTTGCACATCAATGTTGTTTGATCAATTGTTGATCTGGTTGAAGTCATTAGTTTTTTGAAATTCCTAAAGAGGCTAGGATGCAGAATCACTCTTATCAACTAGATCCATTGGAGTGGTATTCTCAAATTGACTCACTTGAAGCTTATAATTTTGAAGTAGTGCACACAATTGAGTGAGAGATGAGAATTTAGAAAGAAATTTGTTATCTCTAATTTATATTTGTAAATTAGCATTGAAAATACATTATACATAAATATCAAGCACATTTTAAGAAATATAAGCATGCAAATGCTTAATCTACCAATGAAATGAGTCACTTTTTATTTAACACCATGTTTACAATGCATCAAATCAGTCAAAGAAAATTTTGAACCAATAATATTTTGAAAACTTTGAATGAAAGCACTAGAACATTTTTGAAAAGAATCAATGGAATAAGGAGGTAAAGAACAATACCATTACAAGGTTTTATATCAAAAGGTTCTAGTAAACAGTTTAGCCATGAAGCTATGCTCATGATGTAAAGGGGGAAATCATGTGTGATGGTGGTTTGATTGTTAATTGTGGTTTGATTTGCTTAGAGTATATTGATTTTCTTAACTTTACTTTATATTTAATTGAATTGTATTGATTGTATATTGCAATTATGATTAGGAAGAAGATACGATGTTTCTCTTTTATTCCCAAATGCACAAATGGAAGATCCAAGTTGATCAACCCAAGAGAAGGGTTAATGCACAAATGAATCAACTATTTGGAAAGGAGAATAACAAGAGAGATACCTTAAATTATGTTAATTATAGATATGATATATGATAGTAATTGAAGAATTAGGAGAAATGCACTAACCTTGAAATATTGCAGATCAAAGAATACTATTTTTTGAGGTCTGTAGACTATTTCTAGAAAAACTAACAGTTGATCCCAACCGGAACGTAGAGACGAACAAAACCCAGAAATATTTTTCCGTTCTGATGTTGTCTTATGAAAAAGGTTGACCTTGACCCACAAATGTCAACCTTGACCCAATAATGTTGACCTTGACCTACACAGGTCTGACAAAAAATCTATTCATGTCGTCCAAAAGAAAGCTGAAAAGAGTATCCAGATCTGGTCTCAAATCTATTATTCTGTACCTGTACCTGCAAGAAAAAGGGGATCATTTGTTGTGGGGGATGGGTTTTCCTTGGTCAAACCCCAGTTTTGGAATTAACCTCAAATATATGTAATTGGAATTGTAGAAATAGACAAAGTAAATGCATAAATTCACCTTGCTTGAAAAAGTCCTTGTGGCAGATTCGAATCCTTGAATCCACAAGTATGCTTCAAAATGTAGAATGTAGAAAGGTAGGATGTATTCAATCTCTTTCTTGTAGATCTCTAACACCAAGTCTTGAGTGGGTTCTTGAATGTGGAATAGGCTTGGAAGAAGGTGTATGGAGAGATCACCAAAAGGGCACTATGTAGCTTGAATCCTTCAATGGCCTCCAATGGATCTCCTTCATGAAAATGGATGCTTGAATGGATGAATTATTTATTTGAAATATTTCTCCTTAGCTTTCTTGAATCACCCTTCAAGATAGTTTTCTTGATGATGGTTATCGTTCGTAATGCTTAGAGAAAATGAGAGGAGAAGGCTCCCTTTTATATGAAATTAGGGCACAATCTTCTAAGGAGGCCTACATAGGAGGATTAAATTATGATTAAAGACTTTACCCCTAGGAGAGTACCAATATTAAATATACTTTAGGAATCAATGCTTTGGAACCCGAAACAGCTGACCCGAAAGCGGGAAATACTTTTTGCAAAGGCTGACATCCAAAAATTGTGAAACCCCGGGATCTGAACCCTGGGTCAAGGTCGAGGTCAACCTTGACCTAGGTTAGGGTTGAGGTTGACCCTAACCTAGGTCAGGGTTGAGGTTGACATAACCTAAAAGCTTGACCCTGACCCTGAAGCCTAGAATCACCAATCTGCAGTTTAGAATGTAGAAATCAGGCTAAACAGGAGTGGAAAGAGGGACAAAACAGGGGGGAAGCCATGTCAAGATCAGGAACCCATTCAAGGCACTTTTCATGACCCCAAATCACTTACTCAAAAGGATAAATAGGTCTAAAATGGAAGTGCTTCCATTTTTTGACTATACATTTAGCCCCCACTTTAGCAAGAGTATGAGCTCAACACAAACTCTTAGTAAAGGAGAATATAAAGAAAAGACAATCTTATTGGAACCAAAAAGGGATAAAGAAACCCTCAAGCCCCCAAGGGACTTAATTCTTTATCAAACCTAAGATCATGATAAGAGAGACATCACTTAGTTAAGGAGAGAGAGAGAAGGGTGTGATTATCTCACCCAATGAGAACTTATGTCTCATTGTGAACCACACAAAAAGTGTAACTGGAAAGATGGAATTGAACTGCTTAGTGAATGTGGCTACTCACTAGTCAACCCATCAGGGAGATCCATTCTTAAAGGGATCAAAACATTATAAATTGAAAATTGGCGGGATCAACGGATCCATGTAAATTTAAATTGGAGTGATCAAGAAATCCTAAAAAGTAAAAATGACCATGCTTTAAGGATTAGTTTCTTTTAATCCATAAAGGGAAAAGTTTTTAAATCTTGAAAACTATTTTGAACATCCATGTGTGCAAAAATTGAGTAGAGTGTATGCCCCAACATTAAAGTCATTGCTAACACTTTAATAGGAGCAATGGTTTTAATGGAAACATCAACAACTCTACGGATTATATTCTCACTACGAGATGCCCCCAAAGGAAGACGAACCAAGGGAAATAAAACATAAACATACGTAAGAACACAAAAGGGATCTACCTAATGTGGGATCAGTATGATCACAAGATAACATGTACATAGAAATATAATATTATTGCAAATGAATTAACATCATTCCCCAAAGAAAGTAGAACTACAATGACAAAGGAGGAAAGAAACTTAAGTATTACGAAGAGGAATATTTTTGGACCACAACATGGAGACCAAAAATAATTAGTGCTACCATGTCGTAGATCCAAGCAGATTGTACAAGGAAAATAGTTACAAACAATAGCACAAGTACAACATAACATGAAACAACATATAGAATAATGTAGATACATATAGAGGAATTGAACAATAGTTTTGATTCTTTTATCACCTTGCACCAACAAAGTAACAAGGGTCATATAAAAGAATCTAACAAACATTTAGAAAAACACATTACAGGGGAAGCACAATACAACATACATCACAAAAAGGGCTACCATAAAGGATGAGCCAATCAAGCATGTTGTCAACCCTCCCCATCTTGGTTAATGTTATTTAGGGTAGGTGGGCAACTCGCAAGACGGACTATATCCAATATAGTAGGAATGATAGCCAGTTCCAAACAAGGATCCTCTTGAGAATCACAATGCTCATTACTAGGTGTTATTGTTAATTGAGTTGAAAGCATATGAGGTAAATCATTATCAAGATCAACGGTCTCATATTCATAACTAAGATCAATAGGATCATCGAGAGTGTCCTCCTCATCAAGGTTGATTGAAATGGGATCCAAGATGCGAATAGGATCATCATACTCATTTGGCTTATCATCATGAATATTAACATCCAATGCATCGGGCATAGGTTGATCAAAGGTAGGTAATGAGTTTTGTATCATAGAAGCACGGGCTCTAGCATTAGCTCTACGCTTCTTACTACGTTCATTAGATGATTTGTTACGTTTAACTTTATTTGTCACATTAGGAGGAATGACAATAGGTTCCTTCATAGGTTCTATAGGAGGATTCCCAATAGGTTGTAATGGAAGAGTAGAATTTTGATCAATTTTATTAGCAACAATGGATAAAGGAGGTATTGCAAGAGTAGGAAAAAGAGCACGGTTGGAATCAATCTGAGGTATACTTAACTCAACAATTTTGTGATGTTTGTAAGCTTGATAGGAGCAAAAGAGATGATTAGGGTGAGAAGGACATGAGTTAGGCAATGAAGGCCAAAGAAAATTGAGAGTAGCACAATCTCTAGGCCTAGAAGGTTGAAACAAACTATTATTAATTGTTTTGACTTCTCTATTATGAATGTACTTAAGACATTTATGAATGGGAGAAGCAATAGCATGTATAGCAGTTATCCAAGGTAAACCAAATTTGATTTGAAATTGATTAGAAGTAGGAAAAATGATGAAGGTAGTATCTATAAATTTACCACAAAGTTTGACCGGTAAGTTAATAGAACCAAGTGCAGGATAAAGAAAGCCATTACAAGTTTGGATCCATGCATCAGATGAATCATAAAAATCACATTGTAATCCTTTCATAAAAATATTTTCCTCAGTAATGAAATTTATTAAAGATTTGGGATCAACTAGACAACCACAAGTAGGTATCTTAGAAATCCTAACATAGATATAAAGGGGACCATTGGGAGCTTTAATTGTTTTAGAATCATCAAAGGTAATTAAAAGGTCCCTAGGTCACTTATCCTTAGTTTGTTTTTGAGTTTTAGGTGGAATTGGAAGTTGAAGTGGAGGTGAAGGATCTTGAATAATAAGCTAAGATGGCACAACACTCTCCACATGATTAACAATGTTATTAAGATCATCCATCTTTGAATCAAAAACAATGTCTACCGAAGATGGTTGAGCTATAGTATTAGTATCATGTGTTGGTAAAGGATTGGTATAGATTTGAAGGTTTTGATTAGGAGGAGAAATAGATTTAATCCCATTACCATCAAAATTATCAAAAGACAAAGCTTTATAATCAATTAAGTCTTGAATCTTATGCTTTAGAGAGTAACATTTTTCAGTGTCATGGCCATTCTAGCGATGGTATTGGCAAAAAGCTTTAGAATCAAAGGATTTTGAAGCTATCATGGTAGGAAGAAGAGGTCGAATAGGAGGCAAAGTAATCATACTAGCACTTAACAACCTACTAATTATAGAATGCAAAGTTTCAGAAAGAGGAGTAAACATGCGATTCATATAGAAAGCAGTGGATGTAGGAGCATTATTAGGTGTAGCCGCAACTTGATTAGTAACCGCATTCATCTGTTTATTAATCTTGACATAGTTGTCACGTTTATGAAACTTATTAGGATTAGGAGAATTGTCACCCTTATCAACTGGAATAGGAGCCATTGGAGTGTTTCTCTCAAACTGAATCACTTGTAATTGACAATGGTGAAGTGTTGCACACAATTGTTGAAAGGAGGTAAATTCAGTAAGCAGAATTTTATCCCTAATATCTTTTTGTAAATTTGAAATAAACATATGTTGAATATCAATATCAAGAACAAGATAAGAAATATGAGTATACAAATGCTTAAATCTACCAATAAAATCAGTCAATTTTTCCTTAGTGTTTTGTTTACAATGCATTAAATTAGATAAGGACACTTGTGGTCTAATGTTATTTTGAAATTGTTGAATGAAGGAATTAGAAAGTTTAGGAAAAGAATAAAAGGAATAGGGAGGTAAGGAACAATACCATTGTAAAGCCTTATCTCGAAAGGTTCTAGCAAACAATTTAGCTAAAATCCTATGGTCATGAGCATAATCACTACAAAGGATTTGAAATGTTTTAACATGATTAACAAGATCACCTTTACCATTATAATTCTCAAGATGAGGCATATCGGCTTGCTGAGGGACAGTAGCACGTATGATGTCTAGGGATAAAGGACTACCCATATCACATGTAGGAATGCTAAATTTAGATTGAGTTAAAGATGCAAGTTGTTGTTGTAAAGATGACATGGTTTGAGCCAAACTAATAATTGTGGAATCATTAGAGGAAATAGGTGGCATAGAAATATCAGGAACAATAGGAAAAGTGTAGGAAGTAGTAGGAATAGAAGATACAACTGGTGGAACATTAGGGACCACACTTGGAATAGGATTGGTATAAGTTAAAGGCACACTATGATATGAAGGTTGTGAGGTAGGTAAAGATACCGGTGGAGCACTCAAAGGGATAGGTGCACTTAGGAGAGAAGTTATTATCACAGGAGGAGTGTAAGTAGGAATACTAGGTAGAGGAATAGAAGAAGGTCCTACACTAGTGACAATAGGTGTGAATCCTAACTCTTGAGCTTCTTGAGCTAAAGGTTTAACATTCAAATTCACAAGATGAGTAATACTACATAAGAAATTAGCACCTTGATCATTATCACAGAGAACTTTCTTAAGAGCCTCTATAGCTTGGATGGAATCTTGATTATGGTTTTCTTGGATAAGCCAATTTCCCATTTTAACAAGTTCGGTTGAAAGGTTTTGCACTTGTTTAGGAGGAACCCTTAAAGTGTATCTTCATCATGAGATGAGTGAGAAGATTTATGATCCATAGAAGGATTGGAATCATGGGTTATCAAATTGTCATTCAGGACCCTAAGGAAAGGAGAGGAAGACTTGGGATCAAAGGAACCCATAAGTCTACGGCTTCTTCTAACCAGGATACTATAAGTAGGACTAGATGTGGTACAGCTCATACACCAATACAATGCAAATGAACTAACATACAATTTTGATCAATGGAATTTAAATGCAATTTGAGAGAAAATGCAAGATCTAGCATAAACAATGTAAATCTAACACCAAAAAGAAAGAGTTGTCTATCGCGGGTTCACAAAAATGTAAAGGGGGAAATCATGTGTGATGGTGGTTTGATTGTTAATTGTGGTTTGATTTGATTAGAGTATATTGATTTCCTTAACTTTACTTTATATTTAATTGAATTGTATTGATTGTATATTGCAATTGTTATTAGGGAGAAGATAAGATGTTTCTCTTTTATTCCCAAATGCACAAATGGAAGATCCATGTTGATCAACCCAAGAGAAGGGTTAATGCACAAATGAATCAACTATTTGGAAAGGATAATAACAAGAGAGATACCTTAAATTATCTTAATTATAGATATGATATATGATAGTAATTGAAGAAGTAGGATAAATGCACTAACCTTGAAATATTGTAGATCAAAGAATGTTGTTTTCTGAGGTCTGTAGACTATTTCTAGAAAAAAATGACAGTTGATCCCAAACTGAAACGCAGAGATGAACAAAATCCAGAAATATTTTTCTGTTATGATGTTGTCTTATGAAAAAGGTTGACCTTGACCCACAAATGTCAACCCTGACCCAATAATGTTGACCCTGACCTGCACAGGTTCGACATAAAATCTGTTTGTGCCGTCTGAAAGAAAGCTAAAAAGGGTATCCAGATCTGGTCTCAAATCTACTATTCTGTACCTATACCTGCAAGAAAAAGGGGATTTTTTTTGTAAGGGAGGGGTTTTCCTTGGTCAAACCCCATTTTTGGAATTGCAGAAATAGACAAAGTAAATGCATAAATTCACCTTGCTTGAAAAATTCCTTGTGGCAGATTTCAATCCTTGAATCCACAAGTATGCTTCAAAATGTAGAATGTAGAAAGGTAGGATGTCTTCAATCTCTTGCTTGTAGATCTCTACCACCAAGTATTGAGTCTTGAGTGGGTTCTTAAATGTGGAATAGGCTTGGAAGAAGGTGGATGGATAGATCACCAAAAGGGCACTATGTAGCTTGAATCCTTCAATGGCCTCCAATGGATCTCCTTCATGAAAATGGATGCTGAATGGATGAATACTTGCTTTGAAATATTTCTCCTTAGCTTGCTTGAATCACCCTTGAAGATAGTTTTCTTGATGATGGTTATCGTTCGTAATGCTTAGAGAAAATGAGAGAAGGCTCCCTTTTATATGAAATTAGGGAAAAATCATCTAAGGAGGCCTACATAGGAGGATTAAATTCCCATTAAAGCCTTTACCCCTAGGAGAGGACCTATATTAAATATAATTTAGGAATCAATGCTTCGAAACACAAAACAGCTGACCAAGAAGCAGGAAATACGTTTTGCAAAGGTTGACATCCAAAAACTGTGAGACCTTGGGATCTGAACCCTGGGTCAAGGTTGAGGTTGACCTTGACCTAGGTCAGGGTTGAGGTTGACCCTGACCTAGGTCAGGGTCAAGGTTGACATAGACCTAAAAGGTCAACCCTGACTCTGAATCCCAGAATCACTAGTCTACAGTTCAGAATGCAAAAATTAGGCTAGACAAGAGTGGAAAGAGGGACAGAACAGGGGGAAGCCATGTCAAGATCAGGAACCCATTCAAGGCACTTTTCATGACCCCAAACCACTTACTCAAAAGGCTAAATAGGTCTAAAATGCAAGTGCTTCCATTTTTTGACTATACACATGACAAAAGTCACTGCACAATGTTTGAAATGTCTCAACATAAGTCAATGGATCACCCTTACCAGTGTAAGTCTCCAAGTGAGGTATTTACATGTATTGAGGGATAATGAAACAAATTATATCTAAGGAAATAGGACTAGAAACATCACATGTAGGAATGTTAATTTTGGATTGAGTCGTGGAGGCAATTTTTTTTTGCAAGGATGAAATAGTTTGAGAAATACTATTGATAGTGGATTCGGTGGAAGGGTTTGTATGAGACATGTGTGAAAGGTTTAGACCATTATTTGAAATAGAAGGAATATTGAAGTATATAATGGGACATCGTTATAGATAATCATGGATGAAGGTTGTGAAACACATGGAATACTAGAAGGAGGAGGAACAATGGGATTAGGAATGCTTATGAGACTAATGGGTTTAGGATTAGTGTTTGGAATGATACAGTGATGAGAGGTGGAGCATAGGTAGAAACACTAGCTAATGAAGTAGGAATAGGAATAGAAGTTTCAATACTAGTAGGAGGTTGAGTTAAACCAAGTTCTTGAGAATACTCTTTAATGGTTTTAACATTATTATCAATGAGATGTGAAATAAAATGCAAGATATCAACACCATGTTCATCATTATGGATTATAATCCTCATCATTTATACCAAAGAGATGGATTTTGTATTAGATTTTTCTTGACCTAATAATTGCTCAAAATTTTCAAAATATTTGGAAATATTTTGCACTTGGGTAGAAGACACTCTTAGGGTCTCATCTTCATTATGAGAAGAGTGGGAAGAAGGATTATCAATAATAGTAGGCATTTGTGTCTCACACTTATTAAATTTATGCAACATAGATGGAATTAAAAGATATAATTGCACATAAAATCTAATGAATAACACATCTAACTATCAAGTTAAAATGAGTTCTAACACCAAAATCATAGTGGAAATATTATAATTTGGGTTCACCTAAATGTACAGTAAAGAAATAGGGGTAGAGATAGAATAATAAGGATGGGAATGAGATCCACCTTTTCCTAATTGGGCAATCAGAAGGAAAATGACCCAATAGGCTCAAGTAAGACTTAAGTGCTAAGTGAGTACAATAATCCTTCATGATTATGATTATGATTATGATAAGATAGATTTCAGGAAATAGGATTGACTAATGCAAAATAGAAGACTAAGTAAACTAGATGACAATTTTCAGCTAAAATAGATATACAAAGATCATATATACACCTATAATGAACAAAAATAGAAATCACACTACAGTACTAACCTGTGGCTAAAATATGAGAATTTTTTTTAGGGTATAGGTCATCTATTTACCCTGTACACAACATTTTTTCCTAAAAATTTTGAAGGTCGTCTGTCGGATCCTGTACTTTCCAAATCTACTACAACAACTTTGCAACTTGTCCCTCCACATATAAAAATGGGAAATTGTCAGGTTGAAAGGGGTTTTCCTTGGTCAAACCCCTATTTAGGAATCAACCTTGAAATTGAAATGAAATTTCATAAAGGAAAGCATGTAACAACAAAGGTAAATACTAGATCTACATTCTATATGGGTATAGCTTGTGTATAATATAAAATGGGGATCATGTAAAAGGGATATGTTCCCCAACTCATATCACACATTGGAAAGCAAAGACACCTCAAGACAAGTAAGATAAACACCACTTGAGAGATGACAATGCAATAGCTATGCTTATAAATGGGTTTTGATTCTTGTTTTTGTTGGGAGAGAAAGAAAGGGGTGATATTGATATGCAAGAGACTAAACAAGTCTATATAAATAAAACTAATACAAAAGAGGATGGAGGTGTTAGAATAACTAAGAAGGGGGAGGTGAATCAGTGGCCTCAATAATATTCCAATAATATGAATCCAAAAACTTATTACCACAATTATAAGCCTCTAGTTATCTTCGGTCCTACAAGATGAATGCCTTTAAATAAACTCAACAAATAACTACTACTCGGAGTTCACTGTTAAACCTTATTCTTACTGTTTACTGATTAGCAGTCTTTCATTTACCAAAATGCAGTAAATAACTTAGTGTATACCGATCAATCTAGATTAGTTATGTGTAATGCAAAACACTAAAGTAATGACTCATAAACAAATTGACACGTGGATTTTTAAGGTAGAAACCCTGTTAAGGGAAAAACCACTTGGGACCGGTAACCCAAAATTTTCACTCTTCTAAAGTGAGCTCGATGAAGATCCAACCCTATGAAGAGCCAACCCTATTAAAGGTTACAAACACACTATTAGGTGTGACCTTGTTAGAGGATTTAAATAGAATATTTTTTCACTTGATATCGGGCATCTCTATGCTACCTTTTATGACCAAACCCAGTGTAGTTTGTCAAATGGTATCTGGCATCTCATGCTATCTTCATGATCAAGGTTTTTGATACTCCTTGGTATGTATCTCAATATAGAAAGGATTGTTAAGTCTTACTCAGTTAAGAGACTTTCTGATCTAATGGTTAAAATGAAACAGTAAATGATCTGTTCATACATACAACTTAGACTTGCAGATTTTAAGATCTATTGTAAGCTCATAATACCTTTCTAATCAATGTATCTTTTCAATACCATTGCTCCACTTCTTTCTTCTCGATGATGATGTGCTTCTCTATTACTCAGTGTCCATAGAAATCTTTATCTCTTTCCTCAACTTGATTGATCAGAACTGTATGAAGTTGTTCTTCACCAGATTCTCTCTAGCATCCTTCTTCTCTATTCACCCCTAATTCACAATGAATTGTCTTGTCTCTTTGTAGACATGATATCACCATTTCTCAATTCTTGACTTTCTTGTTCTTGGTGTCATCCGCAATTTTAGCCAATATTTCTTTAAAGCTTTACTTTAGTTTTATCTAGTAGATTTCTCTTTGACAACTCGAATAAAATAGCTTTAAATCTTTCTCTTATCTCTAGCTTTAACTTGTCAATGAAAATAATATTAAAAACCAGTTAACTCCTTTAGCTCTTTCTAGCTAAGACTTTTTTTGTTTCTGAACTTTAGTTCCTTTTGGTGTTTTAACTCTTAATTAGCTTCGGTTAACATTTCAAATCTCCTTGGGCATCTCTGTCGGGGTTGTCTGTCTGCCAGGGTTGTCTGTCCATCGAGAATCACTATGAATTTTTGCTTGTCGATAATGCTTGTAATTCTTCTCATCGGTAATTCTTGTCGGGTTTCTTTCTTGGGAATCATTGTGAATTTCCTTTCAAGTTTCTCTATTCCTCAGGGTGCACTGCCCATCGGTGTTCATAGTCACTTAGTGAATGCTGATCTTTTATGCATTACTGAAAGCATAACCTTTATCATTTTGATTCTCTGAATTCTCTTACACTTTGTATATAACCAATCATATTATATCAAGTTGAAATCAATGAAAATACAATCCATTAACTAATTTAATGTCTTGCATTAACTTTCGGTATCCTGGTGAACATCAACTTAACATCGTCAAACATTCAATCACTTATAGTTCATCAATCTCTCCCTTTGGCATTGATGGAAACACACTACATTATCACACTATATTATTTATAATACAATATTGAATATAACAATTGTAGTTCATCAATCTACCAATAATATTATTCTATAACCAATACAAATGTCTGGCTCTCAGTATGCTCATATAGCTTAGATTTGTTTCACGCAGAGTGCCTTCTTCAATCTTTAATCCCTTCACTGGATAGATGTAGCATCTTCTAATTATTTTCTAATGTTGTCTCTCCCTTTGAATATTTCTCTCCTTAATCATCTCTTTTTCCTTTGACATCAATAAGTCATCTTTCCCTTTTAATATATTTCTCCCTTGCAAGTTACATCTGATATCTTCTCTCCCTTGTGATAGTCATGATGGATATTTCATATGTAATCTCTCCCTTTGGATATTTTGGATATTCTCTCCCTTTGGATAATGATAATCTCTCCCTTTGAATCCTTAGGAACTTCTGAGGAACTTCTCTCCCTTTGACAACAATGCCAAAGTAAACTTTGATTATGCCAAATTTATATCCTTTCACCTTTTTATAATATACTCCTTGAATTTCCCTATCCATCAGCAATACAGTGACTCTATTTTTTAGTGTAGATATATACCTTTCTATGTAGTGATGTATCTTTGTAGTCCATCTATGTGATTACATCAACATAAATGATTTTATTATCATGTGTGTGCTGATGTAACCTCCTAGTCACCTTACTGACCAATAGACAAGCGTCGGACCCCTAGTCTATTTCTCAGGTACTCAAATGTATCTTTAGGAAATGGCTTTGTGAATATATCACCTAATTGTTCCTTTGATTGAACATATTCCAGTATCACCTCTTTTTCTTGCACTTGTTCTCTTAAGTAATGATACTTGATAGCAATATGCTTAGTCTTAGCATGCATGACTGGATTCTTAGAAATGGTAATTGTACTGATATTATCACAATAGATAATCACTGGTTCAATAATTTTCATATTCATACCTTCCAGTAACTATTTGATCCACGCAATGTTAGAGAAGTTTGCAGCTGCAACCACATATTTTTCTTCTACACTAGACTGTGAGATGCATCCTTGCTTCTTGCTGATCCATATGACAAGTCTGTCACCCATGAAGAATGCTCCTCCAATTGTGCTCTTTTAGTCATCTAAGTTTCCATCCCAATCAACATCTGTATACACTTGAAGCTCAAATTTGCCTTCTCTTTTATACCATAAGCCATAGTCCTCAGTGTTCTTAGATATCTCAGAATTCTATTGACAACAGTCATGTATGATTCTTTGGGATTAGCAGAGAATCTTGCAACTATTCCAACTGCACGTGCTATATCTAGTCTGGTATGAACAACACACATTACTTTTCCAGTCATTGATCTATACAAGGTCCGATTTACCTCATTTGATTTGTCTTCTTTTGTCATCTTACATCTGGTTTCCATAGGTGTTCCAACTGGCTTGGAATCTTCCATTTTGAATATCTTCAGCACTTCCTTGATGTATTTGGAGTGAGTGATATATATGCCTACATCTTGTTGAAGAATCTGTAGACCAAGAAATAATTTGATCTCCCCAAACATAGACATTTCAAACTCTTTTCTCATTTCATTAGCAAAGGATTTACATGACATATCATCACCCCCAAATATGATAACATCAACAAATATTTCAGCAATCAGAATATTACCTTCGGTATCTTATTTTAAGTATAGATTGCTATTTTCACTTGTTCTTACAAATTCAATGCTTATGAGATAGGAGTGAAGTCTTTCATACCAGGCTCTATGTGCTTGTTCCAATCCATACAAGACATTATGTAGTCTACATACCATGTTTCTCTTGTTTGGATCAACAAACCCTTCTAGTTGTTCAATATATACCTCTTCTTCCAATATTCCATTTAGGAATGCAGATTTGACATTCATCTGGTATACCTTGAATCCTTTGAATGTAGCATAACAAAGTAAGATTCTTACTCCTTCTAGTCTAGCAACAGGTGCAAAGGTTTCACCATAATAAATACCTTCTTCTTGTGCATATCCCTTGCATACTAATCTTTATTTATTCCTTGTGACTTCTCCATTCTCATTCAGCTTGTTTGTGAATATCCATTTGGTTTCGATGACATTCTTGTCATCTGGTCTTGGTACCAGTGTCCATGTACTATTATTCTCAATCTTTTCTATCTCTTTATTCACAGCACTAGCCCATTCTTCATTTTCAAGTGTAGTATTAACAAATTGAGGCTCAAAATCACAAAGTAAACATCTAGTATTTAGTGACTTACTTCTTATTCTCATTCCAGCCCTCTTGTCTCATATGATCTGATTTTGTGGATGATGTCTTCTGGGATAATTGGAAAGTTTCATTTACACTATGTCGATCATTCTGATCATCTTCTTGACCTTCATTCTTATCTCCATCGCTCGAAACATCATCTTGAGGATTTTCTTGATTTTTTGATAATTGTAGCCTGATGCTCGAGTGCAATGTTCTATTGCTTGGGAGTGAAACACTGTTGCTTGTGTAGATTTTTAGGCTCTTCAGTGTAAACAAACCTATTGTAGTCTTATGGTTCTCTTTTTCTTTCCTCATCATTTTTATCTGCATATTCATCTATTTTGATATTTTCACTTTCAATGATCTTCTTAGAGGACTTGTTAAGACATTTATAGGCCTTGCTCCTGGTAGAATACCCTAGAAAGATGCCTTCATCACTTTTGGAGTCAAGATTTCCATTTATATCATCTTTTAAAATATAACATTGACTACCAAATATTTTGAAGTAACTTACATTGGGTGTGTAACCATACCAAAGCTCATAGGGTGTCTTTTTGGTGACTTTCTTCAATTGTACTCTATTTAATGTGTAGACAACAGTACTGGGAGCTTATCTCTAGAAATTTTGAGTGATGCTTTTCTCTATCATCAGTGTTCTAGCACAATCAACAATGATTTTGTTTCTCCTTTCAGCAATCCCATTCTTTTGTGGTGTTCTTGGTGCAGAAACCTGTCTTTTAATTCCATTCTCACTGCAATAGTTAGTGAATTCATTATAAATAAATTCCCCTCCTCTATCTGATCTTAAGCATTTCAATTCCTTACCACTTTGTTTTTCTACCATATCTTTATACCATTTAAACATCTTGAATGCTTCTAATGTTTCTTTTAGAAACATAATTGTCATCATTCTAGAATAATCATCTACAAAGAGAATGAAATATCTATCTCCATAGAAACTAAACTTTGTCATCTTACCTTTTTGACGATCCTTACACATGATATGCCCGGGCTTTGACATGCTCGGTAAGCCTCTTAATTTCCTTTTATTTCTTATCTTTATCATGTTGTCAAAATTCACATGACATAATATCTTATGCCGCAACCATATGTCTTCATTTCTATCCATCAAACAAGTAGTGTTTGTATCATCAAGATAGAAAAGGTTACCTTTTGTCTATTCACCGGTTCCAATCAACCTTCCTGATTCATTGAAGATCTTTGCCTTATTATTCTCAAATGCTACCATGTGAACTATGTTATTCAGCTGTGAAACACTCAATAGATTATAATTAGGTCCTTTTACCCAGTATGCATTTTCACATTTGATCAGGTTGTTCAACATTATGGTTCCTTTACCTTCAATTGGACAATGTGTGTCATTACCCATTCTTACTAATCCACCATTATAGTATTCAAAAGTTTCAAAATTTTGTTTATCACTGGTCATGTGGTGAGTGCAGCCAATATCTATAATCAATGAATCATTCTTACTAACCTTAGATATGAGTGTAGTATCTACATACATTTCTTCTTTGTCTAAATCATCCTTCATGGCTACAAATACCATCTCAATGTCTTCATCAGATTCGGTGTCAGTATCATCAGCTCTGTTCTCAGCTAGGTAACAAGCTTTCTTTCCTTTGTCCTTGTAGTATCAGGTATCTCTTCTATCATATTTTTGGTTTCTTCGGTAATCTCTATTATCACCTCGCTCAAACTTATTTTCATATGTTATGTCATTACTTCTGTCATCTTTTCTTCTATTAGGACATCTTGCAGCGAAGTGTCCAACCTCTTTACAATTAAAACATACAAGTGGTAATTTACCCTTGTATCTACCTTTGCCTCTCTCCAATATTTTTGTCATTAGTGCTTCAATCTCATCAAGTCCTTGCTCATCACTATCACTTTCACTATAATTCATTATAGTGTGTTTATGACTTGACTTACTTATTTTCAAAGAAGATTTTAATGTATACTCTATAGATGGTAAGAAACTATTATCAAAGTTATTCATTTCAAATGAAATCATTCTACTAATCATAATATCTAGAGTAACATTATTTTTTGTAACTATTCTCATTTCTTGTATAGAAGATAATTGATGCAGGGGCATCCGGAGATAACAAATTAATTACCAGCTCCAAGATTCTACATGAATTTTAATAGTTATGTTGGGATAAATCTTAGTTTAATAGTTATTTTAATGATGGCATGGTTGGGTTGAGTCTAGCTTTTAAATAGTATTTTAATGATGCAATTTGTCAGGTAGAAGTAAGTATTTAAGATATCATAAATAAATGTTTGTAGTTATTTAAATGAGTTTAGAACTTGCTCTAATTGGTCATCCAAAACCGTTAGAGAAGTTTAGTGGTTTTAGAGAAGTTAAAAGTTAGTTTGAACAATTAGTTATCGGGTCTTGGAAATATTTATATATACTATGTAAAGAAACCCGAGAAGGGAGAAGATTAGTAGAATAGAATGTTTACTATGAAAGTTTGAAAAGGAAAAGGATGTAACCGAAATTTGGAATAATGGAAAGAAAGAAGAGAGTTTCTATAAGAACTTGAATTTGCAATTTTACATTTGAAACTCTCTGTTCTTTATTTTCGGATGATTCTAAATTAAGATGCATTGAAAAATTTAAGAGCTGCGATTTAGTTTCAAATATGTCTATTTTGATTTAATCAATTCTTACAAAGAGTTTTAAATTTTATTGGTAATCGGTTTTGTTCTTATTACTAACTGATAGCCAAGAATTAGTTGAAACCGAAGTTTTATTGCAGCTGTTCATGGTGTATTGAATCAGATTGCATAGAAGTATAAATCGATAAGATTATTATCAATTTTGTGTCTACAGTTCCCAGTCATAAATGATTTGCGGTCAGATTCATTGAATTTTAATTCAGTTTTAAGAGGTCACGATTTTAATTGGAAATGAGTTAATTTGGGCATCAATTTTTATTAAAGTTGAATGTTTATGGAAAGCGGTTTGTTGCAGAAGCTTAAGACTTTATAAGGATTGACTTAATGTTGTGATCTTAGTTTTCTTTTGAATCATTGAACTTAATAATGAAATCATGA